>CM060958.1:7729493-8112298 GCA_030765055.1 Mantis religiosa
GGTTTGATAGTGTTGCTTCCCTTGACTCTGGGATCGGTGGTGGTGGGGCCCTTTCATTTCTTACCCTAACCTACCACGACAAAGCAACGTGTTGGACGGAAGGGAGAGCAAGTGTGAAGAACCAGCTGGAGGAGGAGGAGGAGAAGGAAAGGAACACATCGGGAGGACACGACTTTGGTGGACGTTCAGGAAGCTCTCTCACAGTTTTTCTTCAGTGGATCACTCTGAGTTTTGGTGGATCAGTGCCGGTTGTGCTCGCGGCCACCGCGTCGGTGCTTGCGCCACCTATCCTTACCTGGTTCATACATTCCCCCTTTTATCACCTTTTCCTCCTCCTCCTCCTTTTTCTTCTTCTCGCGGCGGTTATTGTCAAGTTTAGCGGAAGCGGCGGCGGCATCTCTGCTGGTGGCGGAGGTGGTGGCGGTGGCGGCGGTGGTGGTCCTTGGCGACAACGTACACAAGAGCACGTCTCCAGGCATCAAAATTACCAAGGTGGTATAGTAGCTACAGTTCTAGTCGTAGCATTCATAGCGCTGATAGTTTTTGTTGTCGATCTCACTACTCTTTCTGGTCTGCAACGATCTCTCCCCATTCGTTGCATTTCGGTGACACCATTTCAACAGTTGATAGTTCTCCTTCTATTGCCATCTTTGCTGCTGATTCCAGTCATTTTCAAGTGTCCACTGTTGTCGCCTGAAAAAGTTAAGTTGCTTCAAGATTCTGTGGATCTTAAGCAGGGAAAGGGGAACAGGCAGAGCATTCAGGAGGAAGCAGATAAAGAGGTAGCCAGACAATTCCCTATTTCTTTGTATCAGGAAAGATCAACGTCATCATCGTCGTCATCGTCTTCATCGCAGGTGGATCACTGTGATGCTACATTAAGGAAGTCTACTCCACTTCCTGTGTCAGTTGGTATTGGAGAAATCAGAGGGGCATTGCTAATATTAATATTTCTTGTTATCTCTGCTTCTCTCATAACCGAAAGATCTGCAAACGTCACAGCTCATAACAGCGTTGTTACTAGATTGGTGGAACCGTCTTCGAATGAAATCAGGAAATCCTCTGTGCCAATATCCCGAGGAGGTCGTAAAACACAGCTCATAGAATTGGATGTTATTGAGCATATACTGTGCACCATTGCATCTGCAGCCACGTATAAGCTCTCCAATCTGTACCACCAAGCCGTACAACTACGTCACCAACCGGTCCAGGGGAACTCCGGGACCAGCCGCAAGAAGAAGGGACTTGGTGACGGCACCAGGATCTTCGTTGGAGGAAGTCGAGGAAGCAGCACAAGAAGCAGCAGGACTGCAGTTTTCCTGCGGACGCGATGCACTTCACACGGCGGCGACGACGTCAACTCTTAGCTCCTCTTTCTGTTGACTCTCTTATCATTATAATAATAATACTAATACTCATCAGCATCGTCAACAACAACAGCAACAACAACAAAATCACCATTATTATTGTTCTCATCGTGCTTTTACAAAAGACTGCGGTGCATTCTGCTATAGCAGGTGTAGTCGTCGGACAATGCCCGTGGCCTGCCCGGCAGCGGCTCTCATCATCAAAACAAACAACACTGCTACTACTACAATTAATATCAATACTTTTCCAACATCAGGTTCTAGTAGTACCAGTACTAACACAACAACAACAACAACAGAAAGAACAGCACCACCACCACCACCACCACCACCACCATCACCTCCTTCTTCATCACAGTCACAACCAGCAACACCACCCTCGTCACCTCCATCACCACCAGCACATCAGCAACACAGTTGGCGGTTCAGCTGTTGCTACTCGATCGCTGCGTCTACCAGTACCACAACTAGTTACATCAATTGCATTCTCCTTCTGCTGTTCGTCTTGATATTACCCATGACTACTGGCACCAACAGTAGCAACCACCACCACCGCGCCAGCAGCGGAGGAGCAGGAGGAGGAGGCGGTAGCGGCAGTAGCGGTAGTACCTCATCTTCTTCATCATCGTCATCTTCGTCCTCTTCCTCCTCTTCTTCGTCGTCCACCACCTCTTCTTCATACCGCAACGTAACAACATTACAGCTGCTGAACCCCTGGTTGTCGGCGTGCGACCTCGCGGACCCGGCCTCTGCCCCGGACTTGCGAGGGGTCTGCAGTCGACACCTTGCTTCTTCCACCATGGTGCTCCTCTCCACCGCCATTGATAATAACCACAAGAGTAATAATAATGTTAATAACAATAATAATATAAATAATAATGTTAAGAATATTACTAATAATAATAATGAGAGCCCTAGCAGCGATACTACCGCTAAAAACTTACACCAGAATGCGCGAACGTGTAGAGTGAACGGTGATATCTCGGAAGGGCCGGGCCCTCCACCATTTCCGCCACCGTTGCAGCCAAGCACGTGGCAAGAAATGTGTCCGTGTGCTTGCAAGGATACTAGCCAAAGTTTGTTTGTTGAGGACCTCTCAGTAGTGCAACAGCAGGAGCAACAACCAACCACCAACCCCCACCACCAACAACCACCATATTACACCACTACTGTTACCGTCATCAACTCTACTAATGCAACAACTCCTACTTTTACTACTACTACTACTGCTACTACTCCGACTATTACTACTGCAAACGAAACCACTCCTCGTCAAAATACTAATCAGTGCCTTGATTATTTGAATGAATCGCACAAAAAATCGGTGTGTGGGAGTCAAGTGCCGGCAAGCTTGAGGCTACACGCCCTGGGTAAGCTGCGACTGGGGCACTGCTGCGAGCACACGGTCCTGGGTTCTCTGGGTGCCGAGGCGCTCTTGCAGGTGCAGAGTGACCATCAGGTGTGCGAGACGTACATGGACGCCCTCTTGGAACTCGATGCCTTGGCCGAGAGTGTCATGTGCAAGTTCTCCGAGGTGCTAAGACGTTACGACTGTGGTCAGCCCTACTCCGTCAAGTTCCACTGCTCCGACTGCAAGGTAGGCCTATCCTCTAGCCTTTATCACCTATCAGTGAAAGTGTACCATTTCTAACACCATGTATATTTTGCTGGGAGCCTCCTTTAGCTGCTACGTTCATACACGAGGCTTTTCATAGAAACATTTGTGTATTTTTTAAACTTGTTCCACTGTCACTGTAGGTTTTCGTCGTTTTAAAGTTATTTTAGCTTTGCTATGCCCGCTTCTAGGTTCTGTGGAGGGTGGGGAACAATCTTAATCAAATAAATATTCCCAACCTGCCCAGGATTCTAACCCGGGACCTCCAAGTGGTGACTCACCTAACTGACCACTCCACTACGGAGGCAAATGTTACCTCGAAAATACAAAATCTCTGGCAATTTCCTAACATTTTTATAGCGATAACAAGGGGCATGCTTCGAATAGAAAGTAAAGACTTAACTGATAACATCTTCCATACCCAAAAATGTGCTCAGTCGTCTAAAAATAAATATATGCAATGCTGTAGTGCCCGACTTTACCGAATTAGGCTCTAGAAGTAAGGAATATGTTCAAGTATCCATGTGGCTGCCAGAAATGTTAGTTATATCATACATTTTTCATAATATTTCCACCAGACTGCATTATGAGTAAATGATTATAATTTATTATTAATTCGTAATGCTTTTAACAAACAGAAAACACTTGGCATTTATAATGACATAACATTCCTATACATGTGACTAATTTCAAACCATAAATGACACCACCATTATGCAGTATCATACTTGAAGTTTGGTTTAATGTTTCTTTTTCACTATTTGTCCAAGCATCTCTTGCTAATAAAATACCACATGCATTTGTAAAGATGGAAAATTTATGTTTATGTTACACAGTAAAATTACGCACCTTGCGCTGTGAAACTCTCCCATTACAAATGTAATCAATAAACTGATGCTTATAGCTTCAGTAGCATGTTTCGAAAATATGAAATCGACTCTTTTAATACATAACTGGGCTGACAGAAACTCATAGGCTGTTTTAGATCTTGTCAACGGAATTTTATCATTAAATATTTGGGTTTACAAACAAATACAAGACTAATTTAAAATAATAAAATTCACGTCAAATTCAAAAGGAAATATAAGCTAATACTTGTATCTAAAATAAATGTTTAACAATGGTATTTCATCTGCCATTTTGTATCATAAATTCATCACTTTATAGAAAAATATCACAAGTCATAATTTTTGAAGTAGAGAGTTACGTTTTAGCTTATCGTTTAGGAAAACGTTTTCTCCAAAAATTGCTACACAACTTGTAAACGTTGCAATTTTGTACCTCCAAGTAATGTGATTTTTCCTTTGTAAACACATTTCAGATTTCTCAAATCCTTTATTACTCTGAACATTTTTTCTGTGAATACCATTTTTATATAGATTACTTACTTTCTCAGGAACGAAATTTTATCATGAAGAAAGAATAAACCTTCAATGATGTTATTGATTTGTTTGGATAATTTGGCTGGATATTTTTCTTATTAACAGACGATATTATTGTATCAAACAAATTACTGGCATGGATCTACATTCTGTAAAAGTTTGTCTGGTATCATTAATATTCTCTGAGATAATGGCAAACGTCTCTAAAATTCGTTTTCATTAGACTGCAAAAGAGCTCTGGCTTCTGAGTGACCGGAATATATCGAAAGAGTTTGAGGTTATGATACAATTACCTACAAAGCCATAACTTTACTACACCTTAGTTTTTTATAGATAAATTACATCGCTATATTGGGATCAGTTCTGAGGACAAGTTAACATAACCGTTATTTATTTGTTTTAATATATTTATTAAACTTTGATAAAATACATATACAGTAAAGTTACCTCAAGGAAGTGACAAACATAACCTAAAAGCTATTCTAGTAATGAAACAAGATGGTAAGTGTTTTTGTATTGGATTCAGTTTTATTCACATGAACTTTAATGACTTTTATGCTACCAGGTACTAAAATTACTAACGAGACTAGATATGACCAAGTAAGGTTAAAGTGGCTCGTTGACCTACATCTGTGCAGCCATCTTTAACAGTAGATTATAGTACGCATGATTCGTTACGGAATCAGGTACTTAGGCCAGAGTTACAGCTTTCCAACCCAAATTTACTGACCTTTATGAATAAATTGGTTCATTTACAAATCTCTTTTAACGGAATTATTTGCACCATCACTCTTGGTATCAACGTAATAAAAATGGCTGACATGTTACACTCACAGAAGTGAAGTAGGACAAACGTTTACAAAATAGATTTATTACCAATTTTCTTATAGGTGCTATGAGTATAGGGTTTTAAGACCTCTCAAAACTATGACTGACTTGACATTACATTCTCTTTGAATACATTGGTTGCTTTAAAGATACCTGCTTTTCTGTGTATCAAGATTCTCTCTATTTCCTACGATTACTACTTTGGAAAGGTCATTCGAAATGAAGAGGACTAAGAGCATATTTACAGAAAATTCAAGATATAAAACAATTATTATTTAAATAAAATTCTTTAGAGATAAACACGTAAAATACGAAGCTTTTAACATTATTACATATCTCTAAATAAGATATTTATCAATTTAATTGTTTCGATTGTGATAATGTTTATATTGGAAAGACAAAACGTAATTTGGAAAACAGAACGAAAGAACATTTTCGTTACATTAAGTACAAACAGACTGATAAATCGACCGTAGGAGATCATTTTTTATCATTTAACCATGAAATAAATCCTGATATTAAATTATTAAAACAATTAAATGGTCCGATAGATTAAATGGTTTGGGAAGAGATATTTATTTCAAAAATCAAACATCGCGTAATGAATTTTGAAATAGTGGAAGTCGATTCTGTTTTTAAATTTGTTTATTTTCAGATTTTGGTAATATCTACTGACAAGAACATATTAATATCTAGCGTTCGTAATGATGGCGACAGTTTTGTTGGTTGTGGATGTGAAAGAATTTCCATGAAATCGTGATCCTGGGCAATTTATAAGAATAGTGTAAGATAAGGGAACTTTCAAGTTACTAATTTTTATATTTGCATATATTCCTTATAGATATTTTTTGATGAAATGAAACTATAGAAAATCGGGTAGAATGGTAGAATGTCCTTGAAAGATGCTGAGCTTAAACACCAAATTTTTGTATTTTTTATGACTTTTAGAAAAAAAGTATGTTTCTATGTCTATATAACTCATGGTTCATCTTCGAAAGATGCACACGAAATTCCATAACCTCAAACCAATGTTTACATGGAAACTTTTAATTAATATGCAAAATTTAACCTTTTGTCTGGGGATTTTATTTTAACGTCATTATCCCTCAGTTTAGTAAGTTGAATCAGAATATGAACTCAGTTTTTCTCCATCACGTACCAATTCTTCAGAATAGGAACACAGTAAAATATGTATTTTATACCCTTTCCTATTAAATTTATGTTATTAAATAAATGTTAGTAAATCAGCAGCTGCCAAAACTGTAAAAATGGCACTCTTCATAATAAGCTAATATTTCACACATGCTTTAATAATTACATACATTTGAACATTACACTAGTTTTTTTTATTGAAATGTACGTCTTTCCATTTCCTTTATTGTCTGGTGAAATCACTCACCCTGATCCTTACTGACACAGCCAAGATTTTAAGTAATAAAGTTCTGAATTAGGGTGCAGGAAATTTACTTTCACACTCATATTAGAACCTAGCTTTCAAAATTCCACAATCTTTTTTTTTTTTTTTTTTTTTTTTTTTTTTTTTTTTAATTTAGGTTCTTTAACTTTTTAAAGTTATATCTGACGGTGAATGAAATGGGTGAAATGATGCTCAAATGAGCCCAGGGTCCATAGAGCTTAGAGTTACCCGACATTCGTCTTTCAGGATAAGGGAAAACCCAGGAAAAAACCTTATCCAGGTAACTCACACTGACCGAGATTCGAACTCGGGACCTCTTGAACGTGAGACAGACATGCTACAACCACGCTACCGAGGCGGGCAAAATTATATCTTCTATATATTTTTGTAATTTGGAACCTTGTAATTTCCCAGGAAGTTTCTGATGGCGCTCTTAACCAACACATGCCTGTTTTGCAGTATGTCACCGTTTCTTCAAATAAGGTATTAGAAATCAACTTCCTAATTTGTGGCCTAATAAATATTCCCACTTTAACTTTAGCTACAGTTTTAGGAAACTTCTTGCAGATTTATTTGTAGTAGTTGTTATTCTTATGCAACAGACGTCTTTCAAACTAATTTTAGAGGAATCTATAAAAATTCTCTATTCAATAGCTCCTAAGGCAATCACTAAACGACGAATATTGTGACAAAAAGTAAGATTTCCTTCCCAAAAGAAATATGGAATAAATTCTTCTTTATGGTGTCTGTAGCAAGAAAATGACATCCCAGAAAGAGGAGGTCTGGACGCCAATAACTCAACAGGAAGATTGAAAATTCACCAAAAATGTTGCAAATCATGGAATTTTATTTTTTGGCAGATTTTGGCAGCTTAGGATGTTTAATAATAAATGACATGCTATTTTTATTATTTGCACCATTTTAAGCCATCACGTGACCATTTATAGAGATCTTTAACAATCGTTAAAAGTGACAATCACTACTTTGAAATTAATTTGCTAATAAACCTTTTCTAACACTTTTCAGTATACAAAATGCCTCACACGTCAAAGTTTTTCATTCAGCTTGGTGAAACTTTCAAGATAGTTCCATAATATGACAATAAGAACTGAACGTTACCCTTTTGTAAATGCTCATTGTTTGAAAATTAATATTAGTTGATATTAAAGTTAATATTTTCAAAATTTTTAGAGCTAAGATGAAAAATATTTTAGAACAAATGCTGCAAGAATATTCCAAAAATAAGAATTTGGATCTTTTAAAATTGCTCTGTACTAGCTAAAACCAAAAATTAAACTTAAAAGCTCAAAATTTTTATGTGTAGAACATTTTATATAGCGAGTATATAACTATGTGGTGTAGCAACATGAAAATTTGCATGCAAGTTTAAAATGATACTCGAAATATGTGGCTAAAGTTTCACAATGATAGGTTTATTATTATAGAATTTGGAATTTTCTGTGCAGCCTTGCTATTAAACCAAATCATTAAGTTCTGATTCTGTGAAATTGTATGTTTGAGGTTAATGAAAATCCTGTTCTCGGACTATAACAAAATCACTGTTGTCTTAAGACATTTCTTCAGAATCTGATGATTCCTTTCCAAATTCTTCTAATAGAGAAGGCACAGAAAGACCAGCACATGTGATGTGGTCTTTTTGCTGACAATAAATGTGTATAAGTGATTCCTTTCATATTCTTTGTATTGTAGCCTATAGAACCATATACGGAAAAATAACAATCATCCATTTGGTTTCGAGGTTCATGCCAGATCACAGCAATAGCAAAGAGCATACTAACTTTTATTTTCCTTGACTCCACTTCCTTAGTTGTTCCATTCAAGTATGACATACTTTTTAGTACCAATTTTTTGTCAAGGTATTCAAACATATGAAAATAGACATTGGAGACCTTTCTAACAACATATGCAATATTTTGTCTTCTGTTTTGATTAGATTAGATGATTTACCTTGCACATTTAAAAAGTTTACAATCTACAACTTTAGGCTACATTTATTTGTGTTTACCTTGTTGCTACCTTGGTTTATATGACATCCTGGTATTCTACTCTGTCAGGTAGCTCTTAACCTCCATGCCTCCTTGTTACTTAATTAGCCCCTTCCCCCATCTTCCTTTCTTATATTATTTACATTTCTTGCCAATTTTTCTTTTACTTTCTGTAAGAACTCACCAATACTTCTTACCTTCTTTTCCTCCTTTCCTGTTAACATTTTTATAAATACTATTCTCTTCTCTATTTTTTCTCCCATTTTTCCACCCAAAACTTTTTTCTCCACATTGCAACCTCCTCATTCTGTTACATAGTGTTCTATGCTTTCTTTTCCACCACACAATTCACAAATTATCTGTTCCCTACCTCTTATCCCTCTTAGAAATATTGTTTCTGTTCTCATCCAAGCTAGCCCTTCTCTCTCTCTTTTGTCTATTGCAGTAATCTACTATGCTTCTCGTCCCAAATTTCTTTTTATTTGCTTATAAAATTGTAATGATTTCATATCTTCTAGAATTCCCCATATTTCCTGTCTTTCTATATGTTCTATACTGTATTTTACCAATTTACCCACATCACTTGTATTCCTTTCCTCTAATCTCCATATATCTCCCATTCCTATACTTTCCATAATTCCTCCTATCTCTGCCCACCAACTATTTGAGTTCTCTAATTTCTTTTGCTGTCTCATACATATTTTCATAATTTCCCTCTTCTTCTTTGGCCAAACACCTATACCAAACTTTTATTATTGTTTCCATTATTATTCCATTTCTTCTTGTATTTCCTAATTCTACTAAAGCTACTTCCCTAGGTGCTGATCGTGGTAAGCCTAGTAGCTCTTTACAAAACCTTCTGTAGTTTTGGTACACCGTTTTGTTTACCTTGGTGCCCACCCCCCACCGCATATCTCCACTGCATACAATATTTTGGATTCAACTAGTGCTTCGTACATTCTTTCTAACTACTTGGTTGTCATTTCTAGCTTATATTTGCATATTCTTATCCCATTCATTGCCGCTCTTCCTTTTGCTTCAATTGTTTCTCTTGTGTGTTCCTCATTTTCCATTATTATTCAACCTTACTCCTAAGTATTCAAATTCATTGACCACTTCTACCCTTTTGCCATTTAGTACCCACTTTTCATCTATTTTTAGTTTCTTGAAGATTATAACTTTCGTCTTATGTTTATTTTTATTCCTCACTCTTGAGAGAATTTCTGGATTTCATTTATTGCCTTCTGCAATCCTACTACCGTCATACATCCTACCATTAAGTCATCGCATATAGCAGTCCAGGAATTCCTCTGTTTGCTATTACGGGACAATGCTGATTTCCTTCTTTAACTTTGTCTATTATCTCATCTGTAAATACGTTAAATAAATTGGACTCATCTTGCATCCTTGTCTTAGGTTTATTTTTTGTTCTGTCATCTCCATAATTAAATTTTTCCCCCTTTATGCAAAACTTCACTTCTTCATAGATTTTCTCTACTTCTTTTATATATTTTTCTCTTACAAAAAAATTGCTACAGATATGGCAAAATATCAAGATAATCTTCTTACTTTCTAGAAAACATATTTTATTAAGTGAAATATTACTGACACTCCCATAAATAGACCCTCACTTCTTGAAAATCAATTACAGACTGAATTAAATTTGATAGGAATGAACTTAGAATAATCTATGTATTATTGTGTCCTTTTGGTGTCATTATAGTGAAACATTAATTTCAACAAAGAAATTATTAGTATTTGTTAATTCCATACAATATTTATGCACAGAATCATATTTATTAAAACATTTAGATGTAACTGCTTATTGTACAAAAATGGAACGTGGTAGGTGATGTGCAATCAGCACATCAAATTTAGTAAAGTAGGTATATTTTGGAAAAAAACGCCAGAACCATGCGTATCTTTTCATTTTCTTATGCCTTTATTATGTTCAATTTATATCAAAATAGCACAAGATTTAAATGCATCTGTGATAAATCGTTGTGAATTTTCTAAGAATAGTCTGTGAATCTCTCTTCCTTGTGAATGACTTCTATATAACAGATGAACTGTAAGATATAGACAAGATCTTACTACTTCATAAAAGCAGATCACACCTACAGGCACAATTTATGTCCAGTTTTATTGTAGTTTTTTTCTGTTTATTATTGGTTTATAGTTCTCTTTTAAAGTGACAAAGTGACATTGCTCCACGTGTTCATGGCCTATATACTATATACCTAGAACAAAGTGTGTTGGGATACTTTCTCGATACTTGTATGGTATCGACATCAACATTACTGCAGAAAATTCACTCGATACATTTTCGATACTTAGGTGGTGATTCTAACAACTTTTATTTTATTTTAAAACAACAAAATATATTTGCCAGAAGTAGAACATTGCAAAGCCCGAGAAATTGTCAGGAATGTGGTATCTGTACAGTAACATTATACAAGAAAATAATCGTGTGTCAACTGTCAGTTAACAGTTCACTACATATCTCACCTCCTCTTTCTAGTGTACTGCATTACTGTAAAACAAATTCTAAATTTTCAGAACTAAAAAAAAAAGCCAATACATTTATGTGTATTCCACCTGCAACAGTTTTCTCGAAAGGTGAGACTGTACGCAAAAATCGATTTTTTTTTTTTTTTTTTTTTTTGCTTTTTGAACAGTTAAATTGTTCACACTTTTCTACAAATTGTGTATAGAATGTAGTCATATATTGTAATTATAAGTGTACTTAAACGAAGTTTAAGATTATAATGACAGCTGTCAATTTATTAGCTTACTGTGCAGCTATTTACAAAATTTGGAGTAAGTCTAGAACTGTTTCATCTAGGAGTAATTTTTGCTGCGTATGTTGGAATGGATATAGCCTTCTTTATTCTATCATCCTTAGAACTAATTAGTTTAGTTATTCTGTGGCTTTCGTTCGAGTTTTATTTGTCCCTCTAATATTTATCTAACTGAAAGTATAGTTGCGTAAGAAGATGACAAAAGCTAAAGAAGTTTTCGGAAATGTATGAACAAGGGCAATAGATTCTACAGAACAGTACCCTTACCTGTAGAAGTCAATTAAAATGGTCGCCATGTGGCAGGTGACCATGTGCAACTCCTCCAAATGCTTCGAGAAGGAAGTTACAACCAAATGTAAATATTAGTGTAAATATAAACTGTGTTGAAGACAACTCAGTCTAATATTGTGATAGATTTAGGCATTTTAAGACGAGTGTTACAAGAAACTGTCATGCAGAATATGGGGGTGAGGTTAGGTTACAAGAAGAATCGAGTACAAAAACTGCTATAGGGAATAAATTAAAAATTGTATGCCTGAATAGTAGTTCTGAAACGTCTGTTTGGTCTTCATAACAGAGTGCTGATAGTGACCTCTATTAAAATAATGTGCGACTTGTTTGTGGGCTAAGATGCATTGCCAAGAGACTTGGGGCTGGTGTGGGGTTATGAACTTACCAAATCCCCTAAAAGGTGTTTCAAATATACAACACTTTTAGGAAATATCCTGCAAAAAATTGTAGAAAATTCCATAATAGCTACTGCCAAAGAAACTGAGTTACTAAATGAAAATAATAAACATGTTTTAATCAACCTCTGGATTAAATTGTAAGCTATAGCTCTTATTGCACACTTCAAGGCTGTTTTTCTCAAAATTAAGTATTTTTTTAACATTTTCCCCATTTTCTCTGAAACTATTAGAGATATGTACATATAAGTTTTACAGATTATAAAAGTGGCTTCAGAAATGTCGTAGATCTACAAACACAGTATATATATACACGAGGACTGTTCAATAAAGAATGATTACAACTTTTTTTCACAACGTACCTTTACTCATCCTCATAATTTTAATGGTCGTTCTCAAAATAGTGTCCCCTGAATGCGATGCACTTGTCCCAGCGTTTCTGTCAGTCTTCAAAGACATGCTGGAAACCATTTTTTGAGAGATCCTTCATAATCGGCTCCGCAGCCTTCACCACTGCTTCTGATGATGGATAATGCCTCCCACGAAGGCGTTTCTTCAAGTTTGGGAATAGAAAAAAGTCACATGGGGCTAAATCCGGACTATAGGGAGGGTGAGGGAAGTACTTCACGTTGATTTTTGCAAGATATTCAGCAACAACATTGGCAATATGCAGCCACGCATTATCGTGGTGTTGCATCCAGCCTGCTTCACGGAAATGTGGTCTTTTGCGCCTGATATGTACTTGCAATGTTTTCAGGACATCCCTGTGGTATTGTCCAGTTACTGATGTGTGTGCAGGTACAACATGCTGATAAACAATTCCATGAATATCAAAGAATGAGATGACCATAACTTTCCCAGCAGAAGCAACCACTTTTGCTTTTTTGGGGGCTGGTGATGAAGGAGATTTCCACACTGAGCTTTGCTGTTTGCTCTCAGGATCAAAATGATGTAGCCAAGTTTCATCAGCAGTGATTACGTTTGAAAGAGACTCCGGATCTTCCTCTAACATCAACTTTAACTGCGTGTTACCTCCATTGTAGCGGTAGGCGATACTGAACATGTCTGAGCTTGCATGTTCTCACAGGCGGAAACCAGAAGTATCAACAATGAAAGTGCTAGTTCTTGTCTGCTTCACATTAAGCTAACAGAATATAATAAGATTGAATTTTAGTGCGAAAAATTGTCTGTAAAAATTTATGATTATTCTTTATTGAACAGCCGTCGTATTTCCTGATGTGACCGTTTTGATCTAGTTCAAATTTAATTAACTCCGTCAGTTAACTAATACGCTACAGTTTCTTGTTTCATTTCACATTCCTCGTGTAGTAACTAAGTACACCCGATGCATCTTCTTCCGGGAGGTTCACTAGCTGGGAGTCAAACATGGGACGTCTGTATTTCCTTGCACTAGCTTTATGTGACAAACTGGCTAAGAGGGCAATGGTTATTTTTTTGTCGCATCCGATGCGATGCACGTTTTGAGATAACTAGAATAAAAACTTTTAGAATTAGTTCTGAGGAGTTTGTACGCCTGCGTGTTGGCATGTCTGTAAATAGATAATTACAAATCATACTTTGCATTTTATAAAAAGCTGAAGCTATAAACAGTGAAGCGATATCCAAATATTATAAATAAATTACAAGATTGAGTAACTAACCCCACTTATTTGCTTAAAATTATTGAATTATTTTGGGGAATTGAAACAATAAATGGGATTAGTTAGCAAGTGTTGTAAGTTATTTCTAATAACAAAATACTTGTAATGTTTAACTACTATGGCACTCAGCTTCCCTTTCTATACTGTGTTAATTTTGCTAAGCAAGCTTGACGCTCTTTTACGTGCCTGTCTTTCCTTTCCGAAAGAGGTTATGCTAAAAACGATTAGGCCCAGAACGATCTATTACTCTTCTGGAGGTTTGAAGCCAGGACCTGTGAACTGGAGGCTAGTATATTGCTCCTAGGCTCTGGAGAACGACAAAAATTTATATGCTTCTGCTGTATGATTAGAAAACGTTGAACTTAAGTACCTTATTTAAGGGACATTTACACTGCGATCCATATAAATCTGAACCATTTCAATAGGCCATAACTTTTGAAGCAATAATGGGATACACGTACAGCTTTGGGAGAATATAATACACAACTGGGAGATTACATTACACTATTTTTCCAGGACCGTTGCTCCATTTATCTTAGATACGACTGTAGACACTGAAGTTATATGGGTATCATCAATACATTTGTGGAGCAGCTGGATGATATCGAACTGAGAGAAGATTTTTTCCAGCAAGATGGAGCGACGTGGCATACATCTAATGACATCATGGAACTTGTAACCAGTTTCTTTGATAGTGACATCGAAGATTTTAGAGCTCTATTGCGCAGAGCTGTGCAAACCTGCTGGCAGGAAGAGTGGTCCGCTCTCTGCAGCAATACACTTAAGATATGTGAAGGAACTTCCAATTCCCTGGATTAAGTCCTATCGTTCATCTCGTCACGAGGAGGTGAGTTTGGCTCGGTTACGTATTGGGCACTGCTTTTTTACTCATAGCTTTCTATTTAAAAAGGAGCCTGCTCCGCTGTGTCCGTTTTGCAAAGAAGCGTTGTCTGTACGACACGTGCTGCTAGAGTGTTTTCACCTAGCAGACCTTAGGACGTCTCTGCAGCTGCCGGTCAGCTTTGCAGAAATGCTAGCGGATGACAACAAAGTAGTGGAGAAGGTTTTTAACTTCTTTTCTAAGTTAGATTTTAGAATTTAGTGAACAGAAATTTTTGCCGTTTGGATTTATATTTCTTTTTATTTTAGTTTTGTTTCTATTATGTACATGTATTTTTTGCAAGTTTACACTTTTTTCAGGTTTGGAACCATTTATATCTGGCTTTTTTTTCATGAAGGATTTTTTTAAAGGGCACTTATAACAGCTGCAGTTGGGCGCTCTTATACACATATCATTGTCTTTCATACTCGAAAAATCTCAAAAGGTCTGTAGCCCCCAGATTCCCTGACCTGACCTCACCCGATATTTTCTTGTGGGGGTATCTAAACATATAGTGTACAAGAATAGGCCACGGACAATTGATGTTCTCAAGGAATCCATTCGAACCGAAATAAGTAACATTGACGAGGATACTCTCCGTAAAACTTCAGAGAATATGGTGAGACGAGTACAAACATGTATAGATGCTGGTGGAGGACACTTCCAACATTTGCTCCCAATTGTGTATTATAGTCTCCCAAAGTTGTACGTGTGTCCTATGGCCTATTGAAATGGTTCAGGTTTATATGGATCGCACTGTATTTCCACTGGATGGTTAAATCTCTTAGTAGACTTCAGGGGACCTCACTTGTAGTGGATAAAAGAGTGCCTGGGTGGATTTCCTCCGCCATTCATTTTTCGAACCTCTCGATAATCACCTGTCCTTCATCCACTTAGCCATTATTTCATGTCCTTCTTCACTACGGCGAGTTTGTTTGCACCTGGCCCCAGGTACTTCCTAGGAGTGTAAACACACTCGAACTTTCGCGTGGAATGCAATACTTGCTAATTGATCTGTGAGGTGTGCAGTTCATTTGTTCGTACGTTATGCAAATCTGCTGGGAGTGGCGGCGACTGCCAGCTTCTGCGCAGACCTCGTCGTGTATTTTAACAGCACTTCTTCACATAAACTCTCAGTATGATTGATGACAGCAGTGATGCATTTGCCTGCCGTCTAAACAAACCCAGACATGCTACAGCTGCAAAACAACTCATACCTCCAACTGCTTTTGGAAAATCTAACATGACAAAATTCTCTACCCATTTTCGTTTATGGCTACGTACTTACAGCAAATAGACATAGTCAGTAGGGCTAGGAAATTGAAGACCTATAAACTGTCTGAAAAGGACCTTTAAAAATACCTGAAATAACCCAAAAAGAACCTAAAGTTTGAAAAACAAAAGTTCGTAAACAATTGATTCCTATAAATTAATAAACTAATTTTCAATTAGATATTTAATGAATAGTTTGAAAGTACAACATTTAAGTAAGGAGCGTTTTTTTTCCAAAACTGAACATGTCCATTGAAAACCGAAAGTGAGTTAATGTTAATGTGGCGTCCTCTACATTAGCACCCCTGTATTCGCTCTATTCCTCCAAGTAAATGAGTTTGATATTTGATACTTATTTGTACAGTATACCTTACAATTTCAGTACAGTAAAATTTAACATAGAACATGCTGTACAATACATGAAATTGCTGACCCTAAGATTTCCTCGCTAACTCAGGTCCCCTGGCCATAAGCCTTTTGTTTTCCTGATCATCTTGGTGTCATTTCTTCTTGATCTTCGCTTATTTTGTCCTAATCCATTTTTCTCTTATCCTATATAAGAAATCTCATATACATCTATTTCTTTTCTCCCATCCCTGTTAGCGTGCGTACTGCCAATATCTCTTTACTTACACTGTCCCATTTCTTGTCTCATATTTTTCTCCTGCAATTTGTTAACTCCTTACATTCTATCAGGTAATGAACAGTGCTCTCTTCATCTCCACAAAATTCACATATCCCTACCTCATTACTTCTCAACCCTTTTAGTTATATTGTTCCTACTCTCATCCATGCTATGCCTTCTCTTCCAGTTTTGTCACATTGATCTATATATTTTTCCGTACCCCATTCTGTCTTTAATTGCTTATAAAATTTCAACATTTCTTTTCATCTATACTTTCCCATATCTCTTGTCTATCTATGTCTTGTAGTCTAGTTCTCACTTCCTTCCAAAAACCGTTATAATTTGTCTCCTCTGCTCTCCATAGATCTCCCATGTCTACCACCAACTGTTTGTATTTTTAGTGCTTTTCTGTTGCTTCATGCACAGATTCAGTAATTCTCCTTTCTGCCCTTTAATACACTTATACCAGAATTTCAATATTCTCTCTATTTTTATTCCCCTTCTTTTTGTATTACTTAGAAAATGAGTTAGGGATGGTAAATTTATTATAACGCTATTTCTACAAAGCCTTAACTCAATTTCAGCGTTTAAATATTAGATTAAAATAAACTAGGAAAGCATTTTTTAGAATAATTTCTACAGGAATTAATAGAAAAATTTGCTTCTTTTATTTGGAGAATATAAACAATGTATATCAAATCTGTAGAGTCATTTGTTGGACTACAGCACAGGTGTAGACATTCAGTTGTTTCACAATCAACAGCAAACAGCATTATCGAGTCTAGAGTATAATTATTGCATGAGGATCCCAAATCATGAGCATGAGGAATTATTGGGCCTATTGGCAGATTTATTCGTTGTAACTGCCACAATTGAAATTCGACTGTTTGCATTGTTTATCCATGCTGTGATTGCGCGTAATCAGCCAAAATTATACCCATAATACTGTCGGAAAATTATAGCCAATTAACAGCTTTAAAAGGATGTGAATTGAACCAGCTTTAAACAGTAAACACAGTTTGGTATACTAAACTCGCAAATATTTCTGAAACCTGGTAGAGATTATACGTACCAGCAAGTATTACATTCGAAATCGAAATATGAGATCTTCTGTATCCAAACTACTTAATGTTAATGAGGCAAAGTTTGCCGAAGTTTACTTATTTATTGGTATGTACAAGAGAATATAGTAGACTTTAGGTGATAGTCAAATGTTTTAAAACTGCTAGCTATATGATTGTTTTGAAGTGAATTTATTCTTATGGAGATAACAGGCGTAAGCCCATTTATAATGTGCTTGATAAATGTATATATACAGTATAGCATAACTAGACACTAGAAACAAACAAGTAACATATAAATGAGCACAAAATAATAATTAAATTATCTTTGTAAGGCCATTAAATAAAAATAAGAATGATTCTTAGTTGAGAAAGGTAAAAGAAGTGAAAAATTAAAATAATAATAGGAAATATCTCAGAAATATTCCACTGTACAAAAAGAACGTGTGTTTTTCAGCGTCATCTATAATTTTTGTGTATTTAGATTTTTCCATCTTTTACGGTTTATAAGCTGTGCAAAAGTTATTTAGAATGGAGATAATTCAGATGTATGTTCTAGAATACTTAAAAGTGCATCTTATTTGTTCATAAAAGCATATTAAATACGACATTTTAATGAAAATAATTAGAGCTATTTTTGGGAAAATAAAAATGTTCAAAAACGAGTGAAACCGTTATTTATGTTTGGCCCTAAAACAAGAGTTGTTTGTAAAATTTGAAATACTCAAGATTTTTAAAAATGTTAAAGAATGTATAGGTATTGTATGAAAGTGATTATTGATGGATGGAAAACAAAAGAGACATGCGTTTAAAGGCGGAAAATTCCAGATATAACTGCTTATAGATTAGTTACTAGGGTCACCGTATAAGCATCCTGAAGACACTAGAGATTTTCTATCTGAACGAGGAAGACCTGTTTCCGAAGTTGTGGAAAATTGTAATTTTTAAATTTATTATTTGTGTTTCTAAACTTAAATAATAATTAATTAGAGCCAACTGAAAAATTCAATGTCATGGCCGGGATTTGAACCACGGATCTACTGGTTTCCGTCCAGTTGCTCTACCCCTTGAGCTACCATGGTCAACGTGCCTTCCTAACATTAAATTCTCCAATTGACTCATTATATTTCCCGGTAGACCACTTAGGGTTCTCATATTTGAGACAACCACTTGTGGCGACTTACTATTGTAAGTACTTAATTACCAAGATTTTTATCGCTGATTATTTTTAATGTAAATTTATATTGAGGAATTAATCCTTAAAAATTAATCCTTTTAAGTACATTACTCTGGTATATGGGTGATTTTTAATTAATTAGAGCCAACTTAAAAAATTCAATGCCATAGCCGGGATTTGAACCACGGATCTACTGGTTTCCGTCCATTTGCTCTACTACATTAAATAATAATATCTACAATATTGGCAACAATCAAAATGTTTCGTGCTAAAAAATGGTCAATTCATATGTACTTCCATCTGCTGAATTAATAATGGTAGTGATTATTTCATTTTTAGT
Organism: Mantis religiosa; assembly: GCA_030765055.1. Classification (NCBI taxonomy): domain Eukaryota; kingdom Metazoa; phylum Arthropoda; class Insecta; order Mantodea; family Mantidae; genus Mantis; species Mantis religiosa. Next base: position 7,748,612 of record CM060958.1, read on the forward strand.
GCCAACATTTTCAATTTGGGAGAATTTCTTCTGGGAGTTGAAAATTGCATTATATTGTTACTTTGTGGGTTCGTAGAATTAAAACTCCGAGTTGCAGATATTCCAAATGTTCTTTATTTCCGTAGAAATACACTGTTCAATTCTCACGTAACAACATTACGTCACATACACAACACAGTCTACCAAGGTCAATGACTTTTTTTTTCCTTCTTCAATTTACGTCCTCCAACGTTGTCATATCGGACGGTGAATGAAATTGGTGAAATGATGCTCAAATGAGTCCGGGGTCCATGGAGCTTAGAGTTACCTGACATGCGTCTTTCAGGATAAGGGAAAAATCCGAAAAAAAAAAACCTATTCAGGTAACTCACCCTGACTGAGAAACAGCGTTCTGATTACATCACTTTACAACAACACTCTACAGCTGTTTACGACTGCCTGTGTTTACTACTGTTCACGACTGACTCTTGGCGAGTCGTTGCTTCCTTATATACCACATCTGATAATTCCAGACTGTTCCAGAACAATAAAGGAACCGAATAATCTCTATAAATCCAGATGTCACCAGAAATTTCCATTTATCTCAGTTTGTTTGTTTCAGCAGACCTTTATCTGCTTATGCAAGCTCTTTATCTGCGTGTAACACTATCTGTATGCTATTTATTTCCGTTGAACCTTTTATGTCCGTCGCCGCGACAATATTAATGGAGACAGGCCTGCAGGAATCCTAACATTATAGAGAAAAATGTTATTGCTAAGGCTCTCGTGAACTCAAAACACTACTACTTCCACCGCTGCATATCCAGCTAGGCTTGATGAAACATTTTGTCAAAGTTATGAACCAACAAGGACGGACTTTTAAGTACATAAGAGAGAAATTTCCGAAATTAAGTGATGCAGAAGTTAAGGAAGGCATTTTTGTCGGGCTACAAATTCGAGAACTTGTACAGGATCCTGCATTTGACCAAATTTTGGAGGGGAAAGAAAAGGAAGCTTGGGAAGCCTTCAAGGGTGTTGTTCATGGATTTTTAGGCAACAAAAGAGATGACAACTACAAGCATTTGGTGACAGTGCTCCTGCAGGATGCAACATGTCCCTTAAGATCCATTTTCTCCACTCCCACCTAGACTTTTTCCCTCCTAGTTGTGGAGCTGTTAGTGATGAACATAGGGAGAGATTCCATCAGGACATTTCTGTTATGGAACAAAGATATCAGGGCCGTTGGAATGAAGTAATGCTTGGTCTTTGAATAGGGATTCTGCGGAACTCCATCACAAGAGGCAAGCTAAAAGACGACGTGAAGCCACCACATGATTCTTGAGACATGACCATCTGCGAAGTATTCTTCCAGCATATATGTTGTTAGCATAGGTAATTAAACGTATTTTTTTCTCTTAATCCGTTAATATGAAATACTTCCACCTACTGTGTGTCACAGAAACTAGAGCTAAAACAGGGCCGCGCCGTGTCTCAGTGGTTAGACCGCTTGGCTCTCACGAAGGCGGCCCGGTTTCGATCCCAGGCGACCTTATCCAGGTAACTCACCCTGACCGAGATTCGAACTCGGGACCTCTTGAACGTGAGGAAGACACGCTACCATCTACGTTACCCAGGCGGGCAAAAACTGATATGTGCCATCTGCTCCGCCTCCATCATCATCACTTACAAATGAGCTATTTGTATATATACGTGTCCATTCTTCTTCAGGGCATTTCGTTTGTGAGGTTTCTAATGGAATCAGTTTTGCAGCATCTGAGCTTGTTGTTTGTTTATTGAAGATTTCACAGAGCTGTAAATTATATTCTACTAAAAGGTTTTCTATAGGAGTACTAGAATATAATAGATTTTCTTTTGCAGTAGATATGTGTAGTTTTGTTTTGGTGTACAAATGCCTTTTGGTTCTTTAGTATATATTTCAAATCCTGGTGTTTGTCTCCTTTATTGAAATTTGGAATTTTTATGAGTTTTTCGTAAGTTATTAGAGCTTGTTCTTCAAGTTTTACACTTATTGGCTTATTAGATGTTGCAAAGAGAAATATTTCTGTTGGGGTAGTTTTAACTGCAACTGTTGTTCAGCGTAATGCTTGATTTTAAGTTTTTTTAAAAATTCTTTTTACAAGACTAGAATGCTCTTATTATAAAATTCACCACAGTAATTTGAAGTTAGGTTTAATATATGTGTTGTATGCCATGTTTAGGGTCTTTCTGGAGTTGTGCGTTTAGTTCCTGCTAGTCCTTTTAATATTTTGAACCTATTACTTGCTTTCTTTGTAACAGATTCAATTTGATATAGCCATGAGTCTCTTGTCAAAATATGCTTCTAAATTCTTAGAAAATTCTGTTTTTTGGAGTTCGTTTACATTATGGTACAGTTTATTTTGTATTTTTTTTCCGAAGGAAAAGTGTTAAAGTATGTTTTCTTTTGTATTCACTGTCATTAATTGTTCTGAACGCCATTTCCCAAGTTTTACAAAAAATACTGTCGCGAGAATTGTTGCGGCTGGGCGCACAAAGTGACAGGTAATGCGACGCGGAGATAAGGTACAGATAGTGCAGCGCGGAGATAAAAGGCTTGCCGAAACAGATAAAGATAGATGACTGAGAGGTTCGTGTTTCAACTGATAATTTCTGGAACAGTGAATGCAGAACATTCCACAAACGTCTAGAAATGCGAGTGAGGTATATAAAAGAAGCTTGCCAAGGGAGTCAGTGTGAAATTGGAACTTGAGAATCGTCCGCGTACAGCGTTGTTTTGAAAGTGAACTCTTTTGCTTGTGGTCAAGCAGATTGTATTTGGGCATGTTAGGTAATTCTGTTTCTGTAGGATTGACCAAAGTGTGTTTCTAGGGAGATAAAGAACATTTTGGAATTTATACAACTAGACTTTTAGTTTCACGAACCCATAAAGTCACAATATTGATGCTCTTAAACCAACAATTTATGCTAAATGCATTTTTTTCTGCACATAAGTTTTTATTTTTTGTGCCAGCCATCTAAGTTAATTCCTGTTGCATCTATAACGAAAAAGACATTTGTACAAGCGTCTATCTAAAAGCTATGAAGTACATAAGTTTTCTACATGAATGAGTAGAGAAGCTGATGTGACAAGTGTATATTAATGGTAAATGGTGAGGTAAGCGAGGGCGGGCACTCCTTGTAAGAACACCTCGGGGGAACGTAACGCAATATAGATATGTTTTATCTTTGCGACAACGCTTTTTTTGCAGTTCCCTCCCCGCACAGCAATGTTAAACTGGAGGGCCGGCGCCGAGGGCAGATTAAAGTGGCACCATCCTTTGTTATGACCGGGCTATGGCTCCTTTGTGCACTAACGTCTGTACCACGTCCTAACAACTTACCAAGTATTATATTCCATCCAAAAATATAACCTGGGGACTCTGTAAAATGAAATAAGGGAAATCTGCGTTAAAATGCAAACACTAAAGCTTGTCACGTTAATATATAAAGCCAATAATTTTACTATCTTCTTTTTCTATATTTGCTTTTCTGTTCATAGTTAATGTTTCTGCTACATAGAGACACTTTGGTTTAATTGCAGTGTTATAGTGTCCTAATTTTGTATATTTAGACATGTATTTTTTATTATACGAGTGTTGTGAAATACAGAACGATCATAATATTTTACGGTTATAATTTTTCGCGTTAAAATTCAATCTTATTATATTCTGTTAGCTTAATGTGAAACCAACACGTCGTAGTAGTTTCATTGTTGGTACTCCTGGTTCCCGCCTGTGAGAACCAGACAAGTTCAGACATGTTCAGTATCGCCTACCGCTGCAATGGAGGTAACATGCAGTTAAAGTTGATGTTAGAGGAAGATCCGGAAGTTCTTTCAAACGTAATCACTGCTGATGAAACTTGGCTACATCATTTTGATCCTGAGAGCAAACAGCAAATCTCAGTGTGGAAATGTCCTTCATCACCAACCCCCCAAAAAGCAAAAGTGGTTGCTTCTGCTGGGAAAGTTATGGCCATCTCATTCTTTGATATTCATGGAATGGTTTATGAGCATGTTGTACCTGCACACACATCAGTAACTGGACAATACTACAGGGATGTCCTGAAAACATTACAAGTCCATATCAGCCTCAATGGACCACATTTCCGTGAAGCAGGCTGGATGCTGCACCACGATAATGCGCGGCCACATATTGCCAATATTGTTGCTGAATGTCTTACAAAAATCAACGTGAAGTGGATCCCTCACCCTCCCTACAGTCCGGATTTAGCCCCATGTGACTTTTTTCTATTCTGTAGCTTGAAGAAATGCATTTGTGGGAGGCATTATCCATCATAGAAGCAGTGGTGAAGGCTGCGGAGGCGATTTTGAAGGATCTCTCAAAAAATGGTTTTCAGCATGTCTTTGAAGACTGACAGAAACGCTGGGACAAGTGCATCGCATTCAGGGGAGACCATTTTGAGAAAGACCATTAAAATTATGAGAATGAGTAAAGGTACGTTGTCAAAAAAAAATTGATCATTCTTTATTGAACAGCCCTCGTACTTAAATTTTTTTCTATAAAAATCCAATTTATATATCAAATCTTTTGACCCTCGGTCGGTCCTTCAGTTTGTGGAAAAACATAATCTATAAATTGTAAATGAAAATAAACGCAAAACCTCATTTTAATACGTGATGATTTTATTATTTACGTGTTATTACATTTAATTTATTGATGTTTTTATGTTTTACTACTCACAATAAACAGAAGTTTTCAATAAAAGTAACACTTTCTCAAATTAAACATCTCTTTCACTAATTCCTAACACTTTGATTTCCAATTAGCACCGTTTTATTTTTCGTTATTATGGTTTTAGTTATTCAAATACCGAACTTGGGTGATATTAGCTGTTCCTTTTGACTATTATTATTTAAAGTAGAACTTGACATGTCGACTTGTTAAATGACAGAAGGTTATCTGACCGGATCGTTTACCGGCACTTCACAGACGTTGGTAAGAACGGCCCTAAGACAATTATTCTTTTAATGAAACTCCTGTAGTGTTTCTGAATTTTTCATAGTATTGGAAATATGTTAAACCATAACTGGATGTGTGTTGTTGATACTTTGTTAAGTGCGACAGAAAATCTATTGTGTATAGCGGTATGGACAACATAAGATGAGTGTGTGGGGGGAGGGGTTAGTTCGGATTGAGCCGACTCAAGCCGACTTCACCCGAATGAGCGTCACATGTTCCAGCGTGAAGGCTCAGTTTAATTTACTACTCACAAAAAATGCTAAACGCGCTTAAGTGGGGACGTATGCAAATATTCAGGGTCTTACATAAATAGCCATAACATCCTAAGTTTTCAAGTTAGATAAGTAAAACTTAGTATACTCATTTAGGATAATACAGTTAATATGCACAATTTTTTTCATATTTTTTTCATTGTTTATACCTAATGCTACATATTTTTTTCTATATGCAGAGATATTTACAAACTTAAATGCATTTTTTTTTTCAAAATTCACATAAGCTATCTTTCTGAAATTTTGTATGTTATTTTAAAACACACTAAAAATTAATTTTTGGATTTAGATTTCTTATTGAAGCTGTATAGAATTTAAAAAAAAATGTCAATCATTTGCATCCTTTAAAATTAAAATAATTTCATATACTTTGTATCATCACATTCCATCTGAAGCTTAATCTTAAATTATAGAACCAACAAAATGTTCAATGTGGCATAAGAAAGATGTTTGCTAAATTGCATCACTGTACATGAAGTAGTTTGAGAGAAAAATGGGTTGAAGTTGTAGAAAATGCAAGTTACGGGGAAAGGCAATTAAAATACAATAAGTATTATTCAATTTTCCTTTTAATTTTAATTCAAAACTTCCCATATCCATAGTCTGTATCCTCATTCTAGTCTTCTTCAGCGTTTCCTTTTAAATTCCTCTTCTGTCTTGCTTCTTTCTGTATTAATTTCATAGTTCTTTCTGCACCAGCGATGCGAATGTTGTCGATACTCTGCAAAATCGTTTCCATAAACACACCAGGTTGATACCCTAACTGATACATAACTTTCTTTCTGCCAACATTCCCATCATTAAACACTATTGCAGCATCAAATGTAGCAATTTTCACCACTATGGGAGACACAAATGATGTTTTGGGACACCTTTTCCATGTCAAACTGTCGAGGCTTTCATTTGGGTTTTGTGTCTCTCCATAGAGTCATTTGTTTTAGCAAGTCTGGGTGTGCTAAGAATTGGTAGGTGGGCTTTATAGATTCCAAGACAGCTGAAGGAAGACTATGTGTTCCTACTATGCAACACTAGGGCATTTAACATTTTAAAGGTACATACAGACCACGTACACTCATAATATTTTGGTGTTTTATAGCTAACACTATATACTACTTTACAAAACAATAAAAAAGATAGATTTTTTAAACATTTTCTCTTACGTCTCCCCTTAAAGAAGTTTTCACTTCAATAAGCTACACCTGGGCTCGCTGACTTCTATGGGTGAAAGTCAGTGTTCTAGAATGATTGCACGACTTATAGTTGTTTAAGTGGAGACTGGGATGAAGGTCTACACAGCGCAAGCATCGCACCATCTGTCCGAACTATAATCAAACCTGAAAGATGACAGTGGGATCTGTGGATGAGAGAAGCCACTGGTGGTTGGTGGACGATAATCGAAGTCACGACCTCGCGAATGTGGGCCATAGACACCCCATTGGGTGAAGTTCTATTGTTCAGACGTTAACAGTGAAGGAGGTGTCTGCTGCAATATGACAAGAGAGGGGGGGGGGGAGAGGGAGAGCAAATTTTCAATTACTCGTCAAAGCACAGTGATGAAGATAACGAATGTATTGCTTTCCGAGCTGCTAATTTACACGCCATGGAGGATGAACAATCGTAAGGAGAGCATACGCCATCTGCTGTTTTAATTGAAAACCAACTATCTTCTTTCTGCTACACATCCGCAACTGTCGACTAATCGACTTATTCTCGAATTGAAATTGAGTTCGGAGTAGTTTATAATTAAGAATGGAACGCCTCGCTAACAAAACAAGTGCGTCTAAAAACCTTCATGAACAAAACGTATAGAATATTGGCCACAACCTTTAAATGAATCAATACAGTTAAGTGCTGACCAGGGATGAGTCAGTTCTTCTCGATATAGCCATTTCCACTTCTAGTTAAAATACTTATGCCCGATTTCACCAACAGTTGTTAAAATCGACGTTAACAAATGTAACGTAACAATTGTCACAGCGCTAAAACTAATGTTAAATTTCGTGCATTTCACCAACCTGTTTTCTTAAAATGTTAACAAACATGTGTTAACGCCAAAAAACTTGTAAATATCACAGTTATAGAAGGCTATGGATGATTTTCTGAACGTACTTCGATGCGCTTTTGTTTTCATTTTCATCTGCACAAATGGCGGATGAACAAAATCATAAATAAAGCCGTGAGACAAATTTCTCATCGACGGAGAAAGAATTGTTAATTGAAATGGTGACGAAGTGTAAGGATATCGTGGAAAATAAGAGGACGGATGCAGTGAATGTAAAAGACAAAGATGTCGCGGGGAAAATATTGGAAACGAATTTAATACAAATGCATGAGTCACTACTACAAGCACCAAACAACTTGTCAGTATTACGTAAATTTAAAACGAGGTGCGAAGAAGGACAAGTGACTTGAACGTTTCAAGACGGGAGGTGAACAAAGTATTATCCACATAATTCAGTGAATTGTAAAACCACAAAGTTATTAATACTTGAAGCAAAGGCGAGATCGGCATATTCCTTTCGATGCATGTTCTAAGTCAGTATTACGTAAATTTAAAACGAGGAGCGAGGAAGGACAAGTGACGACTGAATTGAACGTTTCAAGACGGGAGGTGGACAGTGTATTATCCACATAATTCAGTGAATTATAAAATCGCAAAGTTATTAATACTTGAAGCAAAGGTGAGATCGTCATATTCCTTTCGATCCATGTTCTAACTCATTATTACGTAAATTTAAAACGAGGTCCGAAGAAGGGCAAGTGACTTGAACGTTTCAAGACGGCAGGTGGACAGTGTATTATCCACATAATTCAGTGAGTTATAAAATGGCAAGGTTACTAATACTTGAAGCTAAGGCGAGATAGTCATATTCCTTTCGATGCATGTTCTAACCTCTCTTGTACTTCCGCAGTAACCTTCATAGCAACATGTTTCGACAGTCTATACCTCCGTAAAACAATTTTCTTCGGATAGCTCCTCAAAATCATTTCCCCCCATAGGCCGTACTCTATTATGAATACCATTTAGACGATCTTAAATATAGCAAATCGACATCAACAGCTGAGTTCATGCTCGCCATCTTGACTGTTTACTTTTGTTAAGGACTTAACATTAGAAATTCGGCTTGTTAGTTTAACATGAGATTTAACACTTGCGTTACGCTAACACTTGCTGGTGAAATGCAATTTTTGTTTTAACTATTGCTCAACTCGTGTTAAGTCTTAAGATTTGTTGGTGAAATCGGGCACAAATATGATGTGTAATGCCAATAAAATTAAATAGGTGTACATATTTAATGAGAAAAAACTTAAAACCATCACTGTTGTTATTTTTAAACTCTACATTAGGTATTTATAAGCAAAACAGTCAACATTTTTATGTCTTTGTTCAAAAATACTTGCAATTTCACTGTTTCGGGGTCAAGTCTACTAGTTTTTCTGTCACAAATGAGTCCTGCTGTGCTATATAGTCTTTCAGAGAAAACTGTTGTACGTGGAATACACAAATACTTGGAGGCTTTTTATTGTATTGGACATTTTGAATTTGTTTTCCAGTAACTCAGGTAGTAGATATGTACTGATTTCTTCTTGGGAACTGTTAACTGACAGTGAATCTGACACAGGATTGTTTTTTTTTCTTTTGTACTTTACGTCCTCCAACGTTAAGTCATATCGGACGATGAATGGAAGTGGTGAAATGATGCTCAAATGAGTCCGAGGTCCATGGAGCTTAGAGTTACCCCACATTCGTCTTTCAGGATAAGGGAAAACCACGGAATAAACCTTATTCAGGTAACTCACCCTGACCGAGTCTCGAACTCGGGACCTCTTGAACGTAAGGTAGACACGCTACCACCACGCTACCGAGGCGGGCTGGTTGTTTTCTTGCATAATGTTACTGTACAGTGTAGGAATATTTCCGCCTGTCTGTCATTCTAGTATAAGTTAAAAAATATATTTTATTAACTCAGGAATTGTTAACAATTACGTGTCCGCCTCGGTAGCCTAGATGGTAGCACATTGCAGGGAAACGAGCAGAAATTCATCAGGACAACGAAGTCGATTTGAGAATTCTGAAGCAGATCTCAAGAAAAGTGAGACAATTCTAAGAACCTAACAAAATATGGTCTGAAATACGTTTTCGAGAAATGTCAGAAAGTGCATTCAAGTAGGAGAGGACTAACTTGTAAAACCTACGTAAACGCTGAAATTGAGGAGAAAAAAATCACTGTCACTGTTTGGTGATCGGCCGTAATGGTTTTACTTTTTGCGGGATATGTACAATTCCCAAGATATCATTTGTAGGGAATGCAAATCACACATTTTGTCATTAAAATGAACTGGGTTGTAAACCCGAGCGTGTGCAATAATAGCTAAGTGCTGAAAATGTAACAGTACAAGAGACGAGGGACCAATCAAGCTTTTAAATTAAACAGACACAAAATGCCAGATGCGGAATATCATGTGCAAATTGCACCCGATCAATTTGCTGTTGTGTTAACCCATTTCATTCTTTTTTTTTTTTTTTTTTTTTAATGTGCCCTGTTCGTCCCGCACATTAACAGATATATATTTAGAGCGGCATAGGCTCGCTCATTTGATCGGTTATATTATACATCTCTCACTTTGCGGCCGTTATTTCTTGACAGCAACCCGCTTTTCGCCAATGTGCATCACATGACTGTAACATACTGATGAAAATGAATTATCGCTTCATTAATATCAGAGAAGCGTACATAATTCTGATGTGTTATATCAACATATCTTTTTCTACCACTGTCATTTGTTTTCACATATTAAACTAGACTCAGTGGAGCAGACAATCTTTATTCTTTAAGTTTGTACAAATCATTCCTACAAACTTTATTTATGGGCCACCATAAGAAACAACATTATTACACGATACGTTTGTTACTGAAAAGTAGGACTTTTGCTGTTAGACAAGGATAATCTATGCAAAGAGTCGAATTATCTTTACCAGAGTCAATATAGCAGATCAAACAAAAGAATAACGTTAAAATTTGCGAGACAAAAGCACATCAGGAACACCTACTCTAATATAACATGAAAGACATTTGACTATCGATTATCTAGTAGATGCTTAGTCCGATGTTCAACTTACTTTCAAGATCTCCGTGTAACATAGAATCCTCTAGTACCCGAGGACTCCGCTGCAAACTCAGCGGACGGCGATGGATTTATTCAGACGTAAAAACCCTTAATCTAGCGTCTGTGGAAAGGGAAGTAAAGCAGGTGCTTCTGTGTTGTACATTTTTAGCACGTTAAAGAACCTCAAACATAATAAGGCGCCCTGAGAGCAAAATCAAGTAATCTTTCATGCCTAATATAGAACGGAACACTGAGTACCAGTGCATCCATCAATAAAAACTTAATTATTGTATAGTGTATTAGACATTTTTATGATATTTAGGTCACTTATTAAACTGAATACTATAGAAATGTTTTTGCAGTTTTTCAAAGTTATAGTTTGCATTATTACTTAAACATTACTTTTTATCTACTAAACTCATTGTTCAAATGAAAGCTGTCCACGTGATGCATTTTTAAAAATATCCACTTAAAAATTTAGGTTTTACAGTAAGGGAGTTTACCAGAAGATACGTGCCACTTTTATATTAACTCCAATAATTTAATTGAAGAAAAATTGCTAACTTTTGTCCTCTTTAATTCTTGATTTTTCAAAATATTGGGACTTCATGGGTTGATAGAATCAAAAGTCTTGTTTGCAGAAATTTAAGATGCTCTTTATTGCAGTAAAATGACGCTTTGTACAACCCTGGCAGCAGCAAAATGACGTAACATACACTAACGCAGTCTTCAAGGTCATCTCGTTCCCGTCTCACGTAAACAAACGAAAGAATTAGCTGCGGTACAGTTCAAACGCACAGTTACAACTCAGCTACACAACTGACTCCACTCTAACACTTTGCGGGGTTTTAATACCTCTAGTCATTGTTCTAGAATACAGTAGAGCTTCCGAGAAAGATCGCGGCGATGAAAGAAAAACGGAACTATCCAGACATCACTCTGTCTCTTTCTCTCTCTCGGCAAGCGATCAGCGCTCGCGCCACTACCTGTCTCTTTCTGTCCTGTCCATGCATGACCGGCACTGGCTTGTCGAAACCATGCGATCGTTGACAATATAATTTACTTCTCAAAATTGCAGGAATATTTTAAAATGTATATGGTAGTGATAATTTAGGAAGCGAGTGTAAACGTTTTGAAAAAAATTACAACGCACGGAGCATTTTTAGTATGAGCAAATTTAAAGCTGTAGTAAGATTGTATACACGTGTCCATTTTCAGTTATTTGGTATTTAAATAAACCAAGCAGATACGACGATATGTTTACTTAAATCTTAGAATCCATATAATTTTACTAGAACAAGTTACAGTTATTAATTTCTTAAAATGTTTGGTCAAATTTTAAGGAAGCAGGTTCTTAAAAGGATGTATACTTTTGGTGTAGTAAGGTTATGATTTAAACATTACGAGGGGGTGAAGTAAAGTTTTAATTATCACGGTTTAAAAATGTGATAGAGAGTTTGTGTTGATATGTGCTTGTTACTTCTTCTCTACGTAGTCACCATACCGATTTATACATTTTTCACAACGTTTCTTGACCTTCCTAATACCTTGATTGTAGAAGTCTGCAGAATTCGCTTTAAACCACTCTTCTACTTCATTAATGACGTCATTTATGTTGGATAGAGTCAACATGAAAAATTCAATGCCATGGCCGGGATTTGAACCACGGATCTACTGGTTTCCGTCCAGTCGCTCTTAACCTTTGAGCTACCATGGCCAACGTGCCATGGTAGTGGTCTACCGGGGAAATATACGAGTCAACTGGAGAATTTAATGTCAGGAAGGCACGTTGGCCATGGTAGCTCAAAGGTTAAGAGCGACTGGACGGAAACCAGTAGATCCGTGGTTCAAATCCCGGCCATGGCATTGAATTTTTCATGTTGACTCTATCCATCAAATATCTTAGCCTATATACGGCTAGCGTGGAGAAATGATTAATTTCCATCAATTAACTAAAATAATAAGAGTTAAATGATGAAGCCTGGGACTTAAGTACTTACAATAGTAAGTCGCCACGAACGGTGTATCTCGGATGCGAGAGCCCCTAGTGGTCTACCGGGGAAATATACGAGTCAACTGGAGAATTTAATGTCAGGAAGGCACGTTGGCCATGGTAGCTCAAAGGTTAAGAGCGACTGGACGGAAACCAGTAGATCCGTGGTTCAAATCCCGGCCATGGCATTGAATTTTTCATGTTGACTCTATCCATCAAATATCTTAGCCTATATACGGCTAGCGTGGAGAAATGATTAATTTCCATCAATTAACTAAAATAATAAGAGTTAAATGATGAAGCCTGGGACTTAAGTACTTACAATAGTAAGTCGCCACGAACGGTGTATCTCGGATGCGAGAGCCCCTAGTGGTCTACCGGGGAAATATACGAGTCAACTGGAGAATTTAATGTCAGGAAGGCACGTTGGCCATGGTAGCTCAAAGGTTAAGAGCGACTGGACGGAAACCAGTAGATCCGTGGTTCAAATCCCGGCCATGGCATTGAATTTTTCATGTTGACTCTATCCATCAAATATCTTAGCCTATATACGGCTAGCGTGGAGAAATGATTAATTTCCATCAATTAACTAAAATAATAAGAGTTAAATGATGAAGCCTGGGACTTAAGTACTTACAATAGTAAGTCGCCACGAACGGTGTATCTCGGATGCGAGAGCCCCTAGTGGTCTACCGGGGAAATATACGAGTCAACTGGAGAATTTAATGTCAGGAAGGCACGTTGGCCATGGTAGCTCAAAGGTTAAGAGCGACTGGACGGAAACCAGTAGATCCGTGGTTCAAATCCCGGCCATGGCATTGAATTTTTCATGTTGACTCTATCCATCAAATATCTTAGCCTATATACGGCTAGCGTGGAGAAATGATTAATTTCCATCAATTAACTAAAATAATAAGAGTTAAATGATGAAGCCTGGGACTTAAGTACTTACAATAGTAAGTCGCCACGAACGGTGTATCTCGGATGCGAGAGCCCCTAGTGGTCTACCGGGGAAATATACGAGTCAACTGGAGAATTTAATGTCAGGAAGGCACGTTGGCCATGGTAGCTCAAAGGTTAAGAGCGACTGGACGGAAACCAGTAGATCCGTGGTTCAAATCCCGGCCATGGCATTGAATTTTTCATGTTGACTCTATCCATCAAATATCTTAGCCTATATACGGCTAGCGTGGAGAAATGATTAATTTCCATCAATTAACTAAAAGTCATTTATGTTGTCAAATCGGCGACCAAGCAACGGATTCTTCATTTCCGGGAACAAGAGAAAGTCACTTGGTGCGAGATCGGGCGAATAAGGCGGATGCTATAAGTTCTCAAAGCTACATTCACTTGTTTTGTCAACTGTAACTTGAGATGAATGAGCTGGTACATTGTCAGACAGAAGACGAACAACTTTGGAGAGTATACCGCGTCGTTTCTTAATCAGAGCTGCTCGTAACTTGTCCAGAAGATTGCAGTAGTATCTGTCAGTGATGGTTTGACCCTTGACAAGATAATCTGTAAGGATGACACCAGGACAGTCACAGAAAACTGAAACCATGACCTTCCCAGCTGACGTTTGCACCTTTGCCTTTTGGGAGGGGGCAAACGACATGTTTCCATTCCATGCTCATGGTTTTTGTCTCTGGATCATACCGTTAGATCCAGGATTCATCCATGGTTACCAGACGATCACAAAAATCATCTTCACCCTGTTCCAACAGCATCAACATCTGTCTTGAATTGTCACGCCGTGTTTGCCTTTGGAAAGGAGTTAGCAAACGTTGAATCCACTGTGCAGACACCTTAGACATGCGCAGTTCGTCCATACACTACCATAACTAAGATGTGTCTCATTCATGATCATTTGGATGGTTTCTCGTCTGTCTTACAGTATTAAACACTTCACTTTCTTCACTGTGACAGCTGACGGTCTACCAGATCTTGGCTCATCTGTCAGGAACATGTGACCAGTTTGAAAATTCCTTTTCCATCTCAAAATAGTGTCAATCATTTCCACAAGCTGACGTCATCTCATCATGGATTTCCCGGGCAGTTTTGCCCTTCAAATGCAGGAACTTTAACACAATAGGAGCCTCAATTTTCTGCATCTTACACCTCAGTCACTTTTGGCACTCAAAGCACTTAAACTCCCTGTATTTATTTCAAAGTCATCACAGTCCGAGCAGCTGTTAGAAGATTCTACTCTAGCTATCGCTGAAGCAAGCTTACTGTACTTCCTATCCCTACTGTACCTACCCGAAATAAAAAAAAGGGTTTGTAGGAATATTTTGTACAAATATGAGTAGAGAAAGTAATGAGAGTGCATCATATCAGTTTATTCTGTTCACAAAAGTCGAGTAGTAGTTTCACAATTAAAGGTAACTTTTCTAACCGGCGGTTGTTGGAATTTATCTGCAGGATGACGTCACTCTGCCTTTATACTCACATCACGTGCATCTCAGACCTGTATCCTGGGTTCCGATCCAATCTCACTCCACTTTTCTTTACCTCGGTCACCAAGCCTGGAAGTTTCAATTTCATGACCCAAAGTTCCACTTAGATTGCAACACCTGAACCCAATCATCCTTTTACAAATTTTTAGACGGTCTGGATAAGAAATGGAAGCAAACATTAACTCAGGAATAAAAGTAAGAGAAACCAATAGTTATGTAAAAAACTGAAGCTGCTGACAGTGAAGTAAACTAGGTTATTAATAATAACTAAACACTAGTAACACAACTTCACTATTTACTTATCTTATTTAAATCCTGGGACCGGTTTCAAAGCAAACATCTGCTTCATCCTCAACCACTCAGCTTGACACTCACCAACTAACTGACTGACTGACCTTGACCACTACCGGAGTTTGAAGAATAGCTCCTTATCTAACTGCCATATACCGGGGACAACACAAACTTATTGATGACGTCTATTAGAGGGATATCAAAATTCATTACGCGATCCTTATTTTTCAAAAGAAATATCTTCTCCCAAACCATTAAATCTATCGGTTCTT
This sequence comes from Mantis religiosa, assembly GCA_030765055.1. Classification (NCBI taxonomy): domain Eukaryota; kingdom Metazoa; phylum Arthropoda; class Insecta; order Mantodea; family Mantidae; genus Mantis; species Mantis religiosa. The sequence continues at coordinate 7,764,005 of CM060958.1, forward strand.
TCAATTGTTTCAATAATTTAACTTCTGGATATACTTCATGATTATATGACCAAAAATGATCAGCCACTGCAGATCTCTGTCTGTCTGTATTTAATACGAGGGCTATCCAGAAAGTAGATTACGTTTTCGTCTGTTTCCCGCTAGGGGCGGGGCTAGCGCGGCCATCTTGGGGTCAGAGCGTTGCGCAGCTCAGTCGGCATCTAGCCGTGCTAGTGAGAGGTTCGTGCTGTGCTCCGTTCAGATACTGTGACGGTTTGAAATGTCTGCGGTAATAGAAAATCCCGCGAGCTGCGAGGTGCGTGCAGTAATAAGGTTTCTGACTGCAAAAAACTGTAAACCGTTAGAAATCTATCGGCAGCTTTGTGAAGTGTATGGGGACAACATTATCACTGAAGGTGGAGTGCGTCAGTGGGTCATCAGATTTAAAAATGGCCGAACCAATGTTCACGACGAAGATCGAAGTGGGAGACCCAGCATAGTGACTGCCGAACATGTCGAAAAAGTCGATGCTAAAGTCCGTGAAAATCGAAGGTTCACAATAACGGAACTTTCTTTGAGTTTTCCACAAATTTCGCGAAGTTTGTTGCACGAAATCATCAGCGAAAAGCTTGGTTACCACAAGTTTTGTGCAAGATGGATTCCAAAAATCTTGACAGAGGACCACAAAAATCAGCGAATGGCTGCAGCGTTGAACTTTTTGGACGTTTACCATAAGGATGGTGACTCTTTACTCGATCGCATCGTTACTGGTGACGAAACATGGGTGAAACACGTGAACTGTGAAACGAAATTGCAATCAATGTAGTGGGGGCACACAAGTTCTCCCCAAAAACCCAAGAAATGCATGCAAACAATTACGGCAAGGAAGATGATGGCGACTGTTTTTTGGGACAGAAAAGGTGTGATTTTGGTGGACTTCCTGGAAAGAGGCACTACAATAAACTCTCAAAGGTATTGCCAAACTCTCCAAAAACTCAGAAGAGCCATTCAAAACAAGCGCAGAGGAATGTTGAGCTCTAAGATCTTGTTGATTCACGACAACGCCCGGCCCTTCACGACAACGCCCGGCTCCACACGACAAATGTCACTCGTGAAGTTCTTGAATCTTTTAAGTGGGAGTTGTTTCCTCATCCGCCGTACAGTCCCGACATGGCACCGAGCGACTTCCACCTATTCCCAGCAATGAAGAAGTGGCTGGCTATGCAGCGTTTTGATGACGACGCACAGCTGCAAGAAGAGGTAACGAAGTGGTTGAAGGCGCAGGCGGCCGAATTTTTCGACGAAGGAATTTCCAAGCTCGTACATCGCTACGATAAATGCCTTAATTTGAATGGTGACTATGTCGAAAAGTAGTATTTGAGTGTGGCTTTCATCTGTATATAATAAAATATACTTTGTTTACTTTTTATTCCAAAACGTAATCTACTTTCTGGATAGCCATCGTATTTCTAAAATGTTCCTTCGCTCTGGTTTCTAAATTACGCTTGGTTCTACCAATAAGATCTTATCGAAGTCTAAACAGTTAACTTGATAAATACCAGATTTTTTGTTGTCTGAAATTTTGTCTTTTTTAGAAAACTGTAGTAAATTCTTTATACTGTAATTATTATGAGGTGCTAGTATGCATTTTATTGACCCAATTAATAATTTAATATGTTTATATCCACATTATCTATACGCCGTACTTTCTCTAGTCATGGAATATGCAGTCAGTTAAATGCCACTTGAATTTTGATATTATTCTTTATAATCCGGAACCTGTAGTGATATTGGTATTAGTTCTATTTGCTGCTAAGTCAATTCTTGAATGGAATAACATTAGAAATCAAATACTCATGGTAAGGCCATTCAATGCTTGTGAGAGAGGAGGAGGGAAGTAGCGGAAGGGGTGACGTATTGCGGATAAGGGAAGACGGTGAGAGTATGTGAGTTAAGGGTGTGAAAGAGGTAAAGGAAAGAGTGGGAGGGGAGGTAGAGGCAAGAGGAGAGAAAGGGGAGAGATGTGGAGGTGAGAGAGTTGAAGGAGAGACGGATGGCTGGTGAGAGCGAGGATGTGCGAGGACGTAAAGGAGGCGAGAGAGTGAGGGACAGAGACGTGTGTCAGGGGAGAGTGGGAAGGTGAGAGGAAGATAAATTAGAATGAAGGAGAACTAAAAGTTTAGATACACGGTCCGTCTCTTGAGAAACAAGCACGTTATCGGAATATGAAGTGTTGTAAATGAAAGTAAAATAGAAACGAGATTTGCAGCATATTCATAACGAACTAGAGTTCCACAATTACATGCAGAAAATAAAAATCCTGATGTGCCCGATAACTACATATTCATGAACTCGGTCTGTATGATAATAAAAATGATGTCTGTTGGAATGATTAAAGGAGACCGCGATGATAACAAAACAGGGATATGTTTGTTTATTTGTCTACCGTCACTGTTGCGAGTCATTTGTTCTATCGCTACTAAAACAAAGGTTGCTCTTTGCGAATTAATTCTCTAATATTCTCACAAAAATAACACACGCAAAATGACAGATAAATGCTAATAATAACAATAACAAGTTTATACGAAGTAAATCGGCCACCACCACCTGTTTTAATTTATGCGCTTTTTCTGTGATCTGGTAGTCGGTACGGTATCTTCGAATTAAAAGGTCCTGGTTTCGATTGAAGGCATTTTTCTTTAGCCAGGATTATTCTCCATCCTAGAGACGCGTTCAAGTTACACCCATTTTTTTCAAGACTGGGCCCAGATAGGAAGTTCTTTTTTTTGTTAAAATACCATGGACTCTTTGTGAATGCGTGACAGAGATGGTAGCACTGTACAGTGCACAGAACTCTAGTGACAGCGAGGAGAGTTAGGACTGTTATGATACTTAAAATAGAGACGCTTTCATTGCAAGAACAGCGTGTAATTATTCGTTTTCTCAATTTTCGTGATGTGACACCTATTGAAGAAGAAGACAGAACATCGTGTGACAAAAAACCAAGACAGCCACGGCCTCGCACCCGCCAGTCTGACGACATGATCCAGGGAGTGGGGAGCGATGTTTTGGAGGATCGCCGATTGCGCGTTGCAGACATTGCCTCCTAAATTGGCATTTCATTTGGATCTGTGCACACAAGATCTAAGAATGCCAAAAGTGTTCTGCCTTCATTCAACTGTCGCACCCAGGAACGTACATTAGACACATCCATGGTACCATCACTACATGTCTCACTTAACTGTCTTGGTTTGTTGTCACACGATGTTCTGTCTTCATTGAACTGTCACACCCAGGAACGTACATTAGACACATCCATGGTACCATCACCACATACCTCACTTAACTGTCTTGGTTTGTTGTCACACGATGTTCTGTCTTCATTGAACTGTCATACCCAGGAACGTACATTAGACACATCCATGGTACCATCACCACATACCTCACTTAACTGTCTTGGTTTGTTGTCACACGATGTTCTGTCTTCATTGAACTGTCACACCCAGGAACGTACATTAGACACATCCATGGTACCATCACCACATACCACACTTAACTGTCTTGGTTTGTTGTCACACGATGTTCTGTCTTCACTGAACTGTCACACCCAGGAACGTACATTAGACACATCCATGGTACCATCACCACATACCTCACTTAACTGTCTTGGTTTGTTGTCACACGATGTTCTGTCTTCATTGAACTGTCACACCCAGGAACGTACATTAGACACATCCATGGTACCATCACTACATGCCTCACTTAACTGTCTTGATTTGTTGTCACACGATGTTCTGTCTTCATTGAACTGTGACACCCAGGAACGTACATTAGACACATCCATGGTACCATCACCACATGCCTCACTTAATTGTCTTGGTTTGTTGTCACACGATGTTCTGTCTTCATTCAACTGTCGCACCCAGGAACGTACATCAGACACATCCATGGTACCATCACCACATACCTCACTTAACTGTCTTGGTTTGTTGTCACACGATGTTCTGTCTTCATTGAACTGTCACACCCAGTAACGTACATTAGACACATCCATGGTACCATCACCACATACCTCACTCAAATGTCTTGGTTTGTTGTCACACGATGTTCTGTCTTCATTGAACTGTCACACCCAGGAACGTACATTAGACACATCCATGGTGCCATCACTACATGCCTCACTTAACTGTCTTGGTTTGTTGTCACACGATGTTCTGCCTTCATTGAACTGTCACACCCAGGAACCTACATTAGACACATCCATGGTACCATCACTACATGCCTCACTCAACTGTCTTGGTTTGTCACACGATGTTCTGTCTTCATTGAACTGTCACACCCAGGAACGTACATTAGACACATCCATGGTACCATCACCACATGCCTCACTTAACTGTCTTTGTTTGTTGTCACACGATGTTCTGTCTTTATTGAACTGTCACACCCAGGAACGTACATTAGACATATCCATGGTACCATCACCACATGCCTCACTCAACTGTCTTGGTTTGTTCTCACACGATGTTCTGCCTTCATTGAACTGTCACACCCAGGAACGTACATTAGACACATCCATGGTACCATCACCACATGCCTCAATTAACTGTCTTGGTTTGTCACACGATGTTCTGCCTTCATTGAACTGTCGCACCCAGGAACGTACATTAAACACATCCATGTTACCATCACCACATGCCTCACTTAACTGTCTTTGTTTGTTGTCACACGATGTTCTGCCTTCATTGAACTGTCACACCCAGGAACCTACATTAGACACATCCATGTTACCATCATTACATGCCTCACTCAACTGTCTTGGTTTGTCACACGATGTTCTGTCTTCATTGAACTGTCACACCCAGGAACCTACTTTAGACACATCCATGGTAACATCACTACATGCCTCACTCAACTGTCTTGGTTTGTCACACGATGTTCTGTCTTCATTGAACTGTCACACCCAGGAACGTACATTAGACACATCCATGGTACCATCACTACATGCCTCACTCAACTGTCTTGGTTTGTTGTCACACGATGTTCTGCCTTCATTGAACTGTCACACCCAGGAACGTACATTAGACACATCCATGGTACCATCACCACATGCCTCACTTAACTGTCTTGGTTTGTCACACGATGTTCTGCCTTCATTGAACTGTCGCACCCAGGAACGTACATTAGACACATCCATGGTACCATCACTACATACCTCACTTAACTGTCTTGGTTTGTTGTCACACGATGTTCTGTCTTCATTGAACTGTCACACCCTGGAACATACATTAGACACATCCATGGTACCATCACTACATGCCTCACTCAACTGTCTTGGTTTGTTGTCACACGATGTTCTGTCTTCATTGAACTGTCACACCCAGGAACGTACATTAGACACATCCATGGTACCATCACCACATACCTCACTCAAATGTCTTGGTTTGTTGTCACACGATGTTCTGTCTTCATTGAACTGTCACACCCAGGAACATACATTAGACACATCCATGGTACCATCACTATATGCATCACTCAACTGGCGATGAATTTCAATAGATGTCACACCACGGAAATGGAGAAAACGAACGATTACACGCTGTTCTTGCAATGAAAACGTCGTCATTTTAGAACTGTTAGGACTGTTTTGACACTTAACATGATGACGAAGCTGCGACACCGAAATTGGGACTAGTTAAGTTATAAACCACGCAACGAGTATAATCGTTAGGTGTCACTTTGAAACAACCTGTATATACATTTTGTTGAATTAATTAGCTCTTATGGTTTCCACAGTACTTATGGTTTCCTCACATAGATAGTATAACATTATCTTAAATTAATACGAGGGCTGTTCAATAAAGAACGATCATAATTTTTCGCACTAAAATTCAATCTTATCATATTCTGTTAGCTTAATGTGAAACAAACACGCCGTAGTAGTTGGTACTCCTGGTTCCCGCCTGCGAGCACTAGGCAAATTCAGACATGTTCAGTATCGCCTACCGCTGCAATGGAGGTAACATGCAGTTAAAGTTGATGTTAGAGGAAGATCCGGAGTTTCTTTCAAACGTAATCACCGCTGATGAAACTTGGCTACATCATTTTGATCCTGAGAGCAAACAGCAAAACTCAGTGTGGACATCTCCTCCATCACCAACCCACAAAAGCAAAAGTGGTTGCTTCTGCTGGGAAAGTTATGGCCATCTCATTCTTTGATATTCATGGAATGGTTTATCAGCATGTTGTACCTGCACACACATCAGTAACTGGACAATACTATAGGGATGTTCTGAAAACACTGCAAGTCCATATCAGGCGCTAAAGAACACATTTGTGTGAAGCAGACTCGATGAAATACCACGATAATGCGCGGCCGCATATTGCCAATGTTGTTGCTGAATATCTTGTAAAAATCAACGTGAAGTGGATCCTTCACCCTCCATACAGACCGGATTTAGACCCATGTAACTTTTTTTCTATTCCCTAACTTGAAGAAACACCTTCGTGGGAGGCATAATCCATCATAGAAGCATTGGTGAAGGCTGCGGAGGCGATTTTGAAGGATCTCTCAAAAATGGTTTGCAGCATGTCTTTGAAGACTGGCAGAAACGCTGGGACAGGGGCATCGCAGTCAGGGGAGACTATTTTGAGAAGGACCATTAAAATTATGAGGATGAGTAAAGGTACGTTGTCAAAAAAACTTGTGATCATTCTTTATTGTACAGCCCTCGTATGTGGGGAAGCCAGCAGCCAGGGGATGGAACCCTCGTATCTCACCATAGTGGCCCAGATTTTCTCCAGGTTCTGCGGTTTCCCGCGCCTTTCATAATCACATATTCACATTTTCTCCAACCTACCTCCACTATTATACCTATGCTCCGTGGCTCAGTGGTTAGACCGCTTGGTTCTCACCAAGGCGGCCCGGGTTCGATCCCAGGCGACCGCAAAGGGAGATTTGTGGTGGACAACATGGCGCTGGGGCGGGTTTTCTCCGGGATCTCCGGTTTCCTCGTCATCTCATTCCACCTGTGCTCCATCTTCATCTCATGTATCATCAGTGTCATAGCCTGCGGTGCCGTATGTAGTAAAAGTGGGCGTTAAACACTACACACTAAGATATTTTAATAAAAAAACAATGTGCATGTCTTGGAGTTTCTGAAGATAGCTCCTGAAGTACTTTTCATTCTGGAGGAAAACTGGTAAAGCGTAAGAGATAGCTAAAACCTTACTAAAAACATAAAAACAGTCCTTGTTGAAGCTCAAAATTTATGTCAAATAATTCCATGATACCCTATACTTCGATACTCGACACCGTCATTTGTTTTTCTAGTTTCAATACAAAATAGAATGTTGGTAGAACTGTGTAATTACAATAAAATTAAATAGCTGTACATATTTAATGAGACAAAACTTAAAACCATCAGTGTTCTTATTTTTAAACTCTACATTGGACATTTAAAGGCAAAACAGTCAACTTTTATAAGTTTTTGTTCAAAAATACTAGCATTTTCACTGTTTCGGGGTCAAGTCTACTTCTTTTTCTGTCACATATGAGTCCCGCTGTACTAAATAGTCTTTCAGAGAAAACTGTTGTACGTGGAATACACAAATATTGTTTTAGTTGTGTAAATGTTGAATTTGTTTTGCAGTAATGCAGTACACTAGAAAGAGGAGGTGAGATATGTAGTGAACTGTTAACTGACAGTTGACACACGATTATTTTCTTGTATACAGCTACCATATTCCTGACAATTTCTCGGACTTTGTAATGTTCTACTTGCGGCAGTAATGTTATGTGATTTTAAAATAAAATAAAAATTACAAGATCAGCAGCGAAATATCGAAAAAGAACTGAATGAGTTTTGTGAAGTATCGTTTGATATCGAACCACAGAACGTGCTGGCTTAGTTAAGGTAGTTAAGTTTCTTTGATAGCCGTGAGAGATTTTACTCTTAGGCCATGCCAAAGCTCCATCAACGATGGACGTCAATGCTTGGTATTCTCCAGGGAAGAAGTGAGAAGGCTTTACTTCGTAGCCAAAATGGATTTTCGACACAAGGTTTCCACGATAATATCCTGTTGGCTCTTCTGGATACGGCGTACTTCAAATCCTCTAAAACCTTCATAATTTCTTCATTGATTTTATAAAATAGTGCAGAATTTCTTTCAACATCGCATTTTACAAACCACAGGTTAGCTATGTGCTTGAAGATCTCTTAAAGTCTTCAGCAGCGTTGCAATATGTGAATAATGTAATTACTCGGATGTCTGATTTCACCAACAGAAGTTATAACAAAAATTACATTTCACCTACAAGTGTTAACTCAACACTCGTGTTAAATCTCTTGTTAAACTAACAAGACAAATTTCTGTTGTTAAGTCCTTAGCAATTGTAAATAGTCAAGATGGCGAGCATGAACGTAGCTGTTGATGTCGATTTGCTATATTTAAGATCGTCTAAATGGCATTCGTAATAGAGTACGGCCTATGAGGAGAAATTATTTCGAGGAGTTAATAGACAGAGGTATAAACTATCGAATCAAGTTGCTATGAAGGTTACTGCGGAAGTACAAGAGAGGTTAGAACATGCATCGAAAGGAATATGCCGATCTGGCCTTTGCTTCAAGTATCAATAACTTTACGATTTTATAATTTACTGAATTATGGGGATAATACACTGTCCACCTCCCATCTTGAAACGTTCAAGTTACTTGCCCTTCTTCGCACCTCGTTTTAAATTTACGTAATACTGAGTTAGAACACGCATCGAAAGAAATATGCCGATGTCGCCTTTGCTTCAAGTATCAATAACTTTGCGATTTTATAATTTACTGAATTATGTGGATAATACACTGTCTACTTCCCGTCTTGAAACGTTCAAGTCTCTCGTCATTTGTCCTTCTTTGCTCCTCGTTTTAAATTTACGTAATACTGAGTTAGAACATGCATCGAAAGGAATATTCCGATCTTGCCTTAGCTTCAAGTATTAATAACTTTGCTATTTTAGACTTCACTGAATTATGTGGATAATAGACTGTCCAACTCCTGTCTTGAAATGTTCAAGTCACTCGTCACTCGTTCTGCTTCGCTCCTCATTCATTGCGTTCATTGGTGCTTAGCACAGGAACTGGAGGGTCGTCAGTACCTCTCTCACTCTTACAATAATAATTTCGTTATCTGAGAGGTTTGTATTAACAAAGATAAACCAATGGAAAGCGTTCCAGAAGCGCTATAATACATAATAACATTAAATAATTATCACCACAAGCAATGAAAAGAACCTGATTGGTTAGAAACGGCCCACGAAGTATTTAGCTAGACCATACTTTCAGCGGAAAAACTGGCGACAAGCGTACGTTTTTACGTTTCTGTGATTTGAGCTTCCATACACTGGTCATCGAATTGCTCTGGCAGACTCAATATATTGTAGAGCTGAACCGTCATTCGTTCTGTCCAATGCATACAAACCCTCACTGCAGTAAATAAAGATAAACAATATAAGAAAATACAACTCAGTCCTAAAAAATGGAGGTTACAGTTTTCCATCTGAATGTTCTGAAAGTCAGTTAGGGACTTAAAATGAACCCACAAAGAACAACAACAGTGGTTATGGGCAGGCAGAGTAGCCATACTTCCATAAAGTTCCTGGCGAGCCGTCCAACCATCATATGTGGAAACCTGTATCCTTGAAGGTCACGTGTTGTTGGTTACAGATGAGTAAAGTACTGTACGGGACAAGCTCTGTGTGTTGCGGGATGATGGGAAGTCAGTTAAGGCAGGATAGTTTGGTTACATGTAGTAATACTTGCATAAACAGAAATTATCAAATGAGATGATGTTTCTTACATGCTCGCTCGCTCGTCGTGCTGACTGGCTATATTTAGCCAGAAGGTTTTTGCTGCGTGCACACCCATTTTGAGTTTAACCGCAGGTAAGGTATATTCGGGATGTTGTAGGGTCACTTGTAGGTTTTTAGGTTGGAATTAATTTTGTAAGGCTACTGTAATTGTACCTTGGGAATGAAAGGACAGGATGCAATGCCTAGCACCCTGGTGTTTTGTTTCTGAAATTAAGGTTGGTAAAATTTTTGATGCCAAAAAGCTTAGGAGAAATATGTAGAGCTCAGCTTTAGCTGCTGTTAGGATTAGCTCCTGGGTTATCTTGGGTGCCCGCAAGCCATGCGGGGTACCCGATGTAGGCTAGAGCGACAATGATCTGACAAGGACGCTTCTATGGTTGGGTAAGTTGGCGTATAATTTTGATGCCCGGCGCCTAATCTCTTCCTCTACGTATGGAAGACCAGAGGCTTCATGAAGCAACCTGGTGGGAAAGTAGCGGCCCATAGAGTACATAGTCAGTAGCCCTCTATTCTGTGCACGTTGAAGCCATGCCAACCAGCTATCTGCGGCCATGCCTCAGATCTCGCAGGCATATAGCGTCACTGGGATCACCAGCGTTCGGAAAAGTTATAACCTCAGGCGAATCGGCATCGAGGTCGACCCCAGCATTGGATACAGGGAAGCTATTGCTCCCTGTACCCTTGCCGCTAGGTCCCTGATGTGCTGGTGAAAGGTTAGACCCTTATCCAATGACACAACAGAGCCTTCCCAATCCTCTCCCCACACATCATACCATTTACTGAGCTAATCCTTGTTTCACATAAGCTTGCCCCGTATCTCTTAACGGTCACGTGACCTTATCACCTCTCATTTGCTGCTATTGTGGTGCAGACTGTTGTGCGGTAAAAAAAGGTTCGTTATTTAACATGGTGATACAACTTTATATGTTGGAAGAGAATTGTCAAATTTATATTTTCGTAACTGTATTAATTAAATATACTACGCAACAGAGTTAATTTATCTGAAATACATGTTAATTCTTAAACGAAGTAAAGAGGAGGTTCCTTTGCTCTCAAGCACATGACACGATAGCACGTGATTTAGCGGTAGTGATAACATATTTGTTTATATGGCTTTTATCACTAACCTTGTTTTGAACTGCATTAGTCATATATCGCCATTCGAAGGTGTGTTGTGTCGAGTGCGAGAGCTAAATTATTTTATGCATCGTTTATTGCGCGTGTACTTATTATATGTATAATGGCAGAGCCTAGCGCCAGTTTTTCACAAGGGAAAACCTTTACAAAGTGGCGAAAAAAGAATTGTGGTGCATGTGTTTAATGTACTTACAGAGAAGAACCCGTCTTTGTCAGTGAGAGAAGTCGAACAGCTGTGCTCTTAACTTACAGGTGTGAGTGTTAGATGCATAGGAACATCGCGACATGAAATTGAGACAACAGGAAAACTTAGCACCCCAGGGGCGATATTGCTGTGTGGCGAAGACATTATTTAAGGACAATCAAACTGTACCGGAATACAAATCGCAAAATATACTACTTTCACGAGAGTTGGGTGAATGAAGGATTCACGACAAGTATGACGTGACACGACTTTTAATACTCAAAGACAAGCAATTTTTGCAAGGTATGTGTGCTGGTTTAAAATATCCCAGTGAAAAAGGCCGAAGCCTTTCGTTATAAACTTGTTCCAGTTTCAATGATCATTCATTCAGTTTGAACTTGCTCAGTTTCATTATAAATTTCATTATTTTTGCATGCCTTCATATTCTTATTTGTATGATTTTATCTATCTTCCTGACGTTTACTGCAGGTTTAAATGTGATGGGAAGGCACCGCCTATAGCCTGTGGCGCGAAAGCATTAGCCAATTAAGATGAGGGGGAAGGTAGTTGCACGCGGAGTGATACATATCAGCGGGGCAAAGTTATATGAAACAGAGATTAGATAGACTCTCTTCTAAGTTTAGCTTTAAATGCAGGGACCTTGTGGAAGTAGGCTACTGTAAACACGGCGTGGTGAGCACTATGTGTCAAAGTAAACAAACCATCTGCACCTATGAGTAATACTGAACCTATAGACCAAGTTTGGTATTTAATAGAATTTTCTTAAGTTATGCTGTTCACAGATACACACAAGGACTGCGTTCTGAAATTAACCTTCTTGGGTTCTTCGAGCGTTTTGCTGGAATACATTTTGTCTTAGTGAAGAAGAAGAAGCTATGTGTAACTAGTAAGAATGAGCTGATAAAAGTTTTTGGATAAATCAGGTGAATGGATAAGGCATTACTTTATTCTATTTGAAGCCACGGATGAAACAATCTCTGTAAATCTTCATGGTTCCCTCAGATATTGAAAAAAAGAAACTTAAGCGTAATTTTGAACATATTGTTAGTGATTTTAATTCTCACTTTATAGTGAAGCAGTAGATATGACTTTACTGAGCAACTTCCACAAACTCACACGCCTATGTACTTATTTACATAAACAGTACGTGCTATTCAAAATATGCATCGAGTATTTATAGCTAACCTCGTGTTCTGCCTGGAAACAGCCTCGCATCAGCTGTCAAAACGATGCATTTTCGTTGGCAGGGAAACCCTCGCGACTCTTATGTGTTATACTGTGATTAAACGGCACACACGTTACTTGCTATTGAACAAATGTTTAAAGCGATTATGCTTATGTCTACTTCAAAAATGGTGAAGACCAGTATAAAATACATTGGATTTAAATTTTATGTTTTAACAAGTAATACATAGTTGTGCAGTTAGACTTTGCCTATCTTTAACAGTTTACCAACTATGCAGAAATTATTCAGAATATAAACAAACTTCACAGAACATTCCAAGAAGATATATATTTGTCATGAGCATTTCTTAAACGTGTGTTAATTTAGTCAAACTTGTGGAAAAAGTTTAGAAAAATGATAATTGTGAAGCACATTGTGGAATAAAGAATTTCTGGTGCAAAAATTTTTGTGTTGCTGTTCAGACAGATAGACCCAGGAAAATTTGACTAAAAATGTGTTTTTTCATTCAGATAGTCTTAAAACGTGTATATATTTTCAGTAATATTTTGGTACCGTATTCTTGTGTGAAATACGAACGTGGTATAGAACGAAATAAATGATAAAAATAGGTAAGATGTCCCATGTGACACATTTGATTAAAATTTATACTCATTGACGAGACATGTCTTTCAAAAAGAGAAAGTTCCAAATAATAACTGTCATTAAAGTAAGAGAGAATAATGACTCAAAGAACTAAGACTACCCTTCAGTACTCTTTCTATTGTACAGTCACACGTAGGTCCAGTAGCGAGGCCTTACTTTCAAAGCGAGGGAAGCGCCAAATAATCATATCATTAAAATAAGTGGAAATAATGATTCAAGGAACTTAGACTACCCTACAATACTCCTTCTATTGTACAGTCACACGTAGGCCCAGTAGTGAGGCGTGACTTTCAAAGCGAGGGAAGCACCAAATAATAATTTTCATTAAAATAAGAGAGAATAATGACTCAAAGAACTAAGGCTACTATTCAGTACTCTTTCTATTGTACAGTCACATGTAGGTTCAGTAGCGAGGCGTGACTTTCAAAGTAAGGCAAGCTCCAAATAATAATTGTCATTAAAATAAGAGAGAATAATGACTCAAAGAACTAAGACTACTCTTTCTATTGTACAGTCACACGTAGGTCCAGTAGCGAGGCGTGACTTTCAAAGCGAGGCAAGCTCCAAATAATAATTGTCATTAAAATAAGAGAGAATAATGACTCAAGGAACTAAGGCTGCTCTTCAATACTCTTTCTATTGTTCAGTCACACGTAAGTCCAGTAGCGAGGTGTGACTTTCAAAGCGAGGGAAGCTCCAAATAATAATTTTCATTAAAATAAGAGAGAATAATGCCTCAAAGAACTAAGGCTACTGTTTGGTACTCTTTCTATTGTATAGTCACACGTAGGTCCGTTGGCGAGGTGTGACTTTCAAAGCGAGGGAAGCTCCAATTAATAATTTTCATTAAAATAAGAGAGAATAATGACTCAAAGAGCTAAGGCTACTGTTTGCTACTCTTTCTATTGTATAGTCACCCGTAGGTCTAGTAGCAAGGCGTGACTTTCAAAGTGAGGCAAGCTCCAAATAATAATTGTCATTAAAATAAGAGAGAATAATGACTCAAAGAACTAAGGCTACTCTGCAGTACCCTTTCTATTGTACAGTCACACGTAGACCCAGTAGCGAGGCGTGACTTTCAAAGCGAGGGAAGCTCCAAATAATTATTGTCATTAAAAAAAGAGAGAATAATGACTCAAAGAACTAAGGCTACTCTTCAGTACTCTTTCTGTTTTACACTCACACGTAGGCCCTTCTGGCTCACACTACAAGCAGGCGTATTCCTGCTTCCTCTCTCCACACAGACGTTCCAAATTTTCATACAGCTGGCCCAACTGCTAGGATAAAATGGAGAGTGTATGCAATTCACATAGTTTGGCTAATAACTTAAAACTTCACAAGACGTTCTAATTTGTCTCCACTAAATACCAATATACGTAAAATGCTATTGCTAATACAGTTGTATTTACAGTGCCACATAAAACAAAATAAACTTTTCTTCATACGCTAAAGGAACTTCCCGTGGCTTGTCAGTGCTTCCTAACTATCGAAGACTCACGATTGCTTCCGGAAACCTACGAAGCGTGGTATTCAGGTTTAAAAATGCGTAAATACGGTATTGAATGAACTCGCGCAACTGTCACTCGAATTTAATCAGCCGTCAAATTGTCTGCGTGAATACATTTTGAAAATGTATCCAGTACAGTTATACTATTTGTTTGACATGAATTTTCTTCTTTTTCTTCCTTTTCTCGTGAAATTCTTGGGGAAGCGGTGTTTGGTTGCATGCTTTGCTACTATATGTATCACAAAACTCATGTCTTCTTACGTTATTCATGTAAATTAACCGCGTTTCCTTTTGCAAGTGTAAAGGAGAATAATTGCGTGCTGTAATGACTATCGATTAGTATTTGGCTTTGAAACAACAAATGAAGAGCGATGAGTAATATTTACGAAAGGAAGGAACACCACACAATGCGAATAAGCTGTCTCTTTGAGGTTATGTCAACAGAGGTCGTTAAACGAAACGGCTTTGTGACGCTAGAATCCAATAAACGGATTGCTCGTCTAGTTAATCCGCATCAACACCAAATATTAAATCGATAGAATCCATCCTCGATACCGAATGCGCATATTGGAATTAAGATGTGCCGTTACACAACAGATGGCAGTAAAAATAAGTTGAGATGCCTTTTGTCGCCACAAGAGACAACAACAACAACAACAACAAAATACAAGAAAGACATTTCAAACTAGGAAAGGCTTCTTCCCACTCCCTACCTTTCAAACCATTTTCTCTTGACGTCAGCAGACATCACAGTAGATGACATGACTCCACGAAAGAAAACTAGCGAAAAGGCAAAAAAGAAAGTTTGAAGAGTTAGGAGAAGCTATCATAACTGTCTTACAGAATTTCGTGTCTTAGCCCTGATCAAATTCACGTAGGAGAAGAGCTTTATAGAAGAATATGTCTTTATTACTTATTGTAAAACAACGGATCAATATGTTTTACAACTTAGTACTCGTGCGAGGGGTCCCGGGTTAGATTCCCGGCGGTGGGGGTGAGGATTTTTCTCCGAGCACGACAATTCTTCATCTTCCCCAGATCCTGGAAGTAAGAATAAGAGTGCGAATGTGTGAATGATCTAATAATTAAAACCCAACGAATACGAGGTAACACCTTCGACATGTTCCAAAGGAGAACGGCTGCCGATATGACCATTGGAGTTAAAGGTGAGGTATAAATGGGTACGTGATCTAATGATTAAAACCTAACGAATACGAGTTAACACCAACGATATGTTCCAAAGGAGAACGGCTGCCGATATAACCATTGCAGTTAACGGCGAGGTATAAATGTGTACGTGATCTAATGATTAAAACCAATGAATACGAGTTAACACCTTCGATATGTTCCAAAGGAGAACGGCCGCCGATATGACCATTGTAGTTAAAGGCGAGGTATAAATGTGTACGTGATCTAATGATTAAAACCAACGAATACGAGTAACACCTTCGATATGTTCCAAAGGAGATCGGCCGCCGATATGACCATTGAAGTTAAAGGCGAGGTATAAATGTGTACGTGATCTAATGATTAAAACCCAACGAATACGAGTTAACACCTTCGATATGTTCCAAAGGAGAACGCCGCCGATATGACCATTGCAGTTAAAGGCGCGGTATAAATGTGTACGTGATCTAATGATTAAAACCCAACGAATACGACTTAACGCCTTTGATATGTTCCAAAGGAGTAAGGCAGAAGGTGTAACCACCGCAGCTAAAGGCGAGGTATAAAGAGAGAGAAAAAAATAAAAAAATAGTACTCTGTCCCGGAAACAATTTACAAACTCAATTGTACTATAAAAACGGTTTTATTATTAACCTTTTGAGGTTACGACTTGAAGTGTGTAGAGTTACAAGGAGACTATGTTGAAAAAATAGAAAAGTAAAGAAATTCTGAAAAACTGTCTTGTATCTTTATTAGGTTGGAAACTTTTCAGACCGCCTTGATAGTTATCCCTATGTAAAAACCACAAAAAGAACAGATATACGCACATGCACATTGCATCATAGGCTGTTTTTTGTTTTCATTTTTTTTTAAATTAGGAAATCTTGTAATACTTACTTCCAGTGGAATCTTTTATCAAATTTTGAAGCAAAGTGTATTATTTCCCCTAATCAAAAAGCGGTCCTGTGCATTTTTCAGAACTTCCTCGGGACCTATCTATTTAATTATTATAATAAATAGATATACACTTCCGAAACAGTAGGGTAACTGTAGAATGTTATATTTATTCATATTTATATTTATGGAAACTTAATACAATGTTTGAACACAATTGAGCCATGTCATTTGTAATACACTCTCTCTCTCTCTAAAAAGTAAACAATTAGAAATCGTCAAAAAATTGTCGTTCATCTTCTCTCTCTCACACACGCACACAGACACGACACACACACGCACACACACACGCACACACACATATATATAATATATATAAAACATAACACTGGGGAACAAAAAAAATATTTTCATATACCCGAAACAAAATGGGCAAATTCTTATGTAAACTGATCTGCTGATTCCAAAAATACCCCTCAAAATGCTGTATCACGTAACGTTTTTAGGTATTCATAATTTTTTATAAAAACTTACAGAAATATGATGTGATAACTGATATTTGATTAATTGAAAATAATAGGTATTTTATTGCCAAATAACATTGAAAATAATAATAATTATTAATTATTATTATTATTATTAAAATAATTAAACACAAGATAATGATGAAAACTCACACCTGAATTACCTCAGAAGTGTTTCACTGTTAATTTTTTTGTATTGACTCTCCCGTTTGAGGAACCAACAATAGTCTCCGATCATGGCTGAATCCCAGCGATACCCTGGTAACGTCTTTCCATCTCAGAAATGTCCTGGTGAAAACGCTCACCTTACTCATCACTTACTACAGCTCCTAGGTTTGTAGGGAAACTATCAAGGTGAGAGTGCAAAAAGTGGATTTTAAGTGACATACGGCAACCCATTTCTTTGTAGCTCCTTAATAGTTCTGAGACTAAAGTTTCATAATTTTCTTCTTTGTTATTGCCCAGGAAGCCTTCCACCACTGATTTAAATGATTTCCATGCTGCCAGTTCAACACGTTTAAGCTTTGATTCAAAAAACACTGTCTTTAAGAAGTTGTCTTATTTGAGAACCGACAAATATACCTTCCTTCAATTTAGACTCACTTATTTTGGGAAAGATACTTCTTAAATACTCCAATGCACTTCCACTTTTGTCCAAACCTTTAACAAAATTCTTCATTAAGCCGAGCTTTATGTGAAGTGGGGGCAGAAGAACTTTGTTTGGGTCTACTAGAGGCACATACTTAACATTGCTTGCTCCAGGGGTATAGTCTTCCCTTTTCCCCCACCATTTCACTATAAAGTGCGGTCAGTTGCCCTACTGTCCCATAAGCACAAAACACAGCAATATTTTGTGAAACCTCCCTGCAGTCCCGTTAGCAATGCAACTACCTTGAGGTCACTACAAATTTCCCAGCCATGGTTTTGATAACTAATAGCATCTAAAATTATGGACATAGAATCGTATGTCTCCTTCATTTCTGTGGCATGAAATAAAGGTATTGAAGGTAGTAAATTGTCATTATGAAGCAACACTGCCTTTAAGCTGTATTTAGAAGACTCAATGGCTATTATTTTAAATTAAGTCAATATGAGTTGGTATCATACCTCATTTCTGTAATTTTATATAAAAGAATAAGAATATCTCAAAAACGTTACGTGATACAGCATTTTCAGAGGCATTTTTGGAATCAGCGAGTCATTTTGCATAAGAATTAGCGTATTTTGTTTTGGGTACAAAAAACGTGTTCCCTAGTGTAATTATTCAAAATCATCGAAGTTGTCATGTAAACTCTGCTTAACAAGAATTTAGTCAGTTTAGATTTAAACTTAGCAGCTGACACAGTATTTTTTAGACTTTCCGGAAGCTTATTAAGTAGTTTTGGACCAAAGTATTGGGGCTTATGTTCAAAAATTTTAGCCTGTGACCTTTAACTATATAGTTATTCTTTCCCCTTGTTTCATATGTGTGGACATCGGAATTTGTGGAGGTTATATTTCTGTTATGTACAAAAAGTATTGTTCGCAGAATAAATATGCAGGGAAGAGTAAGTATGTTTAATTGTTTAAAATACGCCCTGCATGAACTCGTACGTGTTATTTTTGCCAGGTATCTGATAGCTCTTTTCGGTAGGAGAACAATTCTGTTAAAGTTTAATTTGGAAGTGTGTCCCCACAGCTCGATGCCATAAGAAATGTGTGAATATATTAATGCAAAATATACTCACTTAATAGTATCTACTGAGAGAAAATTGGCTAAATATCGCAACACAAGAAGTCCTGAGTTTAATTTACTTTCTAGTTTTTCAATGTGGTTGTTCCAAGTTAACTTGTCATCAAGAATTAAACCAAAAGTATTTACACACTGGACTAGACTATTGCCTATATTAAATTGAGGTTCGAAAGGACGTCTCTTAAAATCAAATAGAAGATATTTATGTAAGAAAACTTGAAATATTTGGTAGACCTCATCTCGTAGTTACATGGTAGCTGAGACTTGCAATTTCATTTGAGAAGCGGTTCGGTTGCTTCGTTAGAACTAATCGAAATATGGTCTCGAGATGTGGCAGAAATAACTAAAGTGAACTTGGCTGTGAACCAAGTTATTATAGCCTTTCTAGCCTCATGGATTTGCCAACCAGCTCTCTCACAACTGCCTGCTCTCAAGTACGCACTCACACTTGGTATTACCCAATCAATGAACTCCTGTCAGTTTTTCTACGTGTTGTGTGTTTGTATTTTGCATACAGACGAAAAAAATTATGAAAACTCAAAAAAGTGTTATGAATTGTAATAATATACACATTTTAAACAGTTTTTTTCAAATAATATTTTGTAGTGTTAACCATTTCTCAGCTATGGTGTCATTGGTATGAATTTTCCAATACATATTCAGCGATCACCTCTTAAAATATCCTACTACCGATTAACCCTAGTACATTGTCACATTATCGTTCCAACTGACGATAAAAGTAATAAAGCAAAATATTTATCCCATTTAGCAGGAAGAATGAGGATATTAAGAATAGTTTGTAAAAGAACGTGCAAGGAAAAGCATATAAATATAACATTTTTGTAATTTTTTGTCTATCTGTTATGATTTGGTCAAATTTGCATTCATTAGCTATTCCCAGAAAACAGCATATACTGGTTCAGTTACACTGGGCAACAATGAAAGTGTTTCGGGCTTAAAATAGTGAATTTACATGTATTTCCACCTGATGAATTAAAAAATCACCATAAAAATGATAGATTAGCTCTTGTTTGGAAGATAAAGTGACATTTCCTTTCTAAGAGTGAAAATTTTAAATTTGGTGAAATTTTTTGGGAGTTGGCACACCTGTTTAATAACAAAAAACAATCAGAGAGATATTTTGGAAATTAAGTGATGCAAAAGTTAAGGAAGGCATTATAGTCACAAATAAGAGAACTTGTAAAGGCACCTGCATTTCACCAAATTTTGGAGGGGAAAGAAAAGGAAGCTTGGGAAGCCTTCAAGGGTGTTGTTCATGGATTTCTAGCAACAAAAGAGATAGCTACAACAGTCCTCCTGCAAAAATACCGTAACCTTGGATGCAACATGTCCCTTAAGATCCATTTTCTCCACTCCCACCTAGACTTTTTCCCTCCTAGTTGTGGAGCTATTAGTGATGAACATGGGGAGAGATTCCATCAGGTCATTTCTGTTATGGAACAAAGATATCAGGGCCGTTGGAATGAAGTAATGCTTGGTCTTTGTATAGGGATTCTGCAGAACTCCATCACAAGAGGCAAGCTAAAAGATGACGAAGTCAATAGGCCACAACATGATTCTCTTCAGACACGACTATCTGCGAAGTATTTTTCCAGCAATTTAGAACTCTTAGCATTTAATTACCACTTAATAAAATCAAATGCACTTTCATTGTTGTTAGCGTGTATGTAATTAAAATGTATGTTTTTCTCTCAATCCGTTAATATGTAATATTTCCACATTTTGTATATTAAAATTTTTTCATTGTCATATTCGTTTTCCTCAACCCAAAATTAGTAGAAATTGCCTCATGAAGTGCTTGAAACATTTTTTTTTTTTTTTTGCCCAGTGTTATGGAAGCTGCATCTTGCCGCTTGTAGCAGATCCAATTACTCTCAAGCCACTAGCGTTCGTTTAACTGAAATTACTCCGTTATGTTCTGCAACTGTTTTACAGCACGAAGGGATATCTGCTTACGTGGAAGACGGGCAGTTAGGCCACCTGGAGCATTTTAATCGAAACCAAAAACATCGAAAAATTGTCCATCTAGGAGACAGTTTTGCATGCAGAGATTTTCTTTTAAATCTTCGTGAACTATCCTGGAAAGATATTTAACTTAAATACGTAATTTGCAACGTTTCCAAGCTTTTATCTTAGAGTTACGCTGTTCTTAGATGTACAAAGATATGCTTCTAAAATAATTTTTGGGATGTAGTAAAAATAGTAAATAGTACTCGCACCTTTTTCCGAGCGCAATTTTCAGTTGAGGGAACTAAAAGAAGTCGCTTAGGGCTAGATCTGGTGAGTCAAGCAGTTCAAACCGTAATTCGTGGATTTTCGCCATTGCAGCCGTCTAGGTGTGAGACGGTGAGTTGTCTTGGTGAAACAGAATTTTCTTTTTCTGCAAATGTGGCCGTTTTTCTGCAAGTTCTGCCTTCAGCTTCTCAAATAATGATGCGTAGTATGCACCTGTAACTGATTCTCCTTTTTGAAGATAATCGATTAAAATAGCTCCATGACCATCCCAAAAAAGTGTCGCCATTACCTTCCCAGCCGAAAAAAAAGTTTTTTTTCAGGACATATAATGGTGTATCCAAGTTTCAGCTACAGTATTTAATCGGCGCCAGAACTCGGATTTATTGCGCCAACAGAGCGTTGGAAATTTTCGTTCGAACACGTTTTTCATCTAACGTGAGCAAACGCGGCACCCAACACGCGGACAACTTTCTCATGTCTAAATGTTGATTTAATATGTGATCAACATGTTCTTTTGACATTTTCATAGCCTCTGCTATCTCTCTCAGTTCAATTCGGCGGTCGTCTAGCGCCATTTGGTGAACTTTGGCGATATTTTCGTCGGTAGTTGCATTTTCTGGACGCGTCGAACGTTCATCGTTTAAATTCAGCTACCCAACAGTTCACTGTGGCAAATGATGGTGCAGAGTTCCTATACACAGAATCTAAGTCATCTTTGATTTGCGTAGGTGTATTGTCTTTCAAAAACAAATATTTAATGACAACTCGATGCTCGATTTTGTCCATTTTCAGAAAACACTCACATCAATTCACTGAAACAACTGTTACATAATAACTGAGCGTCCAAAATGGCTTACACTTTGGTTAGTAACTGTCAACAGATCGATAAAGGATTTTGCTAGCTTTTATTTACGAGTGCTGCCATCTTCATGTTGAGGTTGGAAATTTTTCAGACCACCAGCCTTCATCATGAATGATTTATTTTTGACTAACTATTAAACTGTGATAGCCACACTGCAAAAGACGAAGATCTCGCTAAAACAGAGATGTCAAATCTATCAATGTCAAATACATTTTTTATGCCACCAACAGCTTCCAGATATTCCTTGTTATTGTCTGGAATATCCTGCTTAGAATTTTCTCAAATGAAAATGTGTTACTCGTTTTATTTTCTCTCTGGATCAGGCAAAGGGAACGGGAATTTCTGAGCCCTAGAGAGCGGAATCTCGTAAATCATTTGACTAGCACTTTAATTCTACTGTGTAGCTATATTGCTCTTGCGCTTTCAAGAAAATTAGCAAAAAGATGATTTTTAAACATGTTTATCTCAAGTAGCATTAAGTATATAAAGTATTTGTAGCAATAGATTGTATAGAAAGTGATGTGGCATCAGATTTTTTTCTTCTAATTTAGTTTCGTGCCATGTAGTTGGTGTTTGCTACCGCTTTTCTTTTGTTTTTCAGGAGTTGCTTGTCTTCTTCATTTTTATTCGAAGTGCCGCAGTTGGTGGAAGTTTTCATCCCCATTTTTAAGTGCTGTACCGTGTCTGCCTCTAATCATTTCTCTTCTAGGAGACAGATCGATCGGTCCAGCAGACAAGAAGATGTGGCAGACTCCCATCTGTCCATGTTGCTTGCAATGCCAAATCTACCGTGTGAACACTAACATGAGATTACACTGTCATTATTCCTCTACCTCATTATTTATTTATTGTGTAGGGTTAAAAGCGTTTGGTCCTTCTTCCGCTCAGTATCCTAGACTAGGTGATTTACATTCAAAAGGAAACAAAACAGAATAGAACAAAACAGAAATAGCAACAATTGAGTACAATAAACTTAATTTGTTGAATTCAAATGTAGAGAAACGAACAAAAAGTTAATAGATATCTTCAAAATACTTGGATGGAGGTATTTATATATTGTGACTTTGTGGGTTCGTGAAATGAAAAGTCCAATTACACAAACTCAACAATGTTCTTTATTTCCACCGACTTACAGTCTAACACTTGCCAATTACACAGAATCACGTACTGCACACAATTACAATTCACCGGTTCGTCCGTTAAAGTTACACTTACACTCGCGATTACGTAAACTCCGATGCACATACACAGTCTTCTCGTCCTTACACTAGTACTGCACTCTTACGCTGATTGCCAAGAACTCTGACTGACTGACTAACTAACTCCTCTTGCACGACGTGTTGCTTATTTAGGGTCCGCTTGCCGATCTGGAAGGTTCTCCATTAGATGAAATATCCCGTAAGTTCTAGAACACAGGTGGAGTAGAAAGAGACGGCACAGTGATGTTTTTTCTCCCAGCCACCTCCTGTCACCACTATAAGACAAACGAGGGGTGGGCGTGGCTAACACGGACCTCCCCTGCTTCCCGCTCTCAGCTGCTTCTACAGGGTGTTCCAACGCTCGGGTGACAATATATGTGAAGTAGAAAGTATGGAAAAGTGCTTGTAACTTTTTTATGTTTCGGAATTACGAGTTATAGTAAATATAATAATTACTTGGAATTTACTTTTATTTTTGGAATATTTCTTCTTGATATATGTTTGCATTTTCAGCCGTTTTGAATATTTGGTTTGTTGTTGACAGTTGAGAAGGTTGTACATGCTTCCGAGCAAGAAGTAATGTTTTCTGCTATCGTGGCCGGTACGTCCCAATAACTTTTGAGGTTCGCACACCAGTGATTCCTGTGCTGCCTAATCACAAAATAATATAATATTGAATATTATACCTAAGAGAATTTTATTTCACTGTGTTTAATAATACTAAATAAAGTATTTGTAACAGAAAAGGAAGCTGTTATTTTACAGTAACTGGTTGAAAGCACTGTATAACTAAGATCATTGCAAAATCAGCACATTTGCAATTCTCCGAGTCATTAGTCAACTTTTTCACAAATAACTGCCCTTTGCCCCATTTCCTGAAAGTTAGGCTAGGGTCACTGATAAAGAGCAAGGAGTAATGCTTTTGTTTTCGTGGCCGGTATGTTCCAGTAACAACTTTTGAGGTTCACACAGCAGTGATTTCTGCACTGCCTAATCACAAAATAATGTAATATTGAATATTATACCTAAGAGAATTTCGAAGCTACGACAGCGACTTAAGTTATAAACCACGAAACGGCTATAATCGTTCGGTGTCGTTTTGAAACAACCTGTATCAGCTAAGTAAAAGTAGAAAAGTTGTAGGAAAATAACGGCCTGTTAGGGTAAATACCCTGTGTGCTAAAACTGAAACAGGAGAAAGACGGTATCTCCACGATGTCACGTTACTCAATAATTGTTTATATTTCTTTTATTGCGGAGAAAAGAAGCCTCTAATAGTTCTACAACAGAGTAAGGTGTAATCCGCTTTAGCTTGACCAGTTCCTTTGTGCTCTGATCTTGCTCTTATGGCTGAAATCTGCTCTACGTTCATTACAGCTCTGCTAACAGGTGGTTTTGGTCTTGCCGTTTACAGACTTTGTGGCTTCAGCTCATTCTGGCGATCAAATTATTTGAAATCACTCAGTTTGATATATGATATGATATATTTAGGCTACATTTATTTGTCTTTACCTTGTTGGTATTCTTGTCTTACATGACACCCTGGTCTTCTGCTCTGTCAGCTAGCTCTTAACCTCCATGCCTTCTTGTTACTTAATTAGCCCCTTTCTGCAAACCCCCATCTTCCTTTCTTACATTTTTAACATTTCTGGCCCATTTTTCTTTTACTTTCTGCAAGAACCCACCAATACTTCTTACCTTCTTTAACTCCTTTCCCGTTAACATTGTTATAGCTACTATCCTCTTCTCTACTTTCTTCCATTTTTCTTCCCAAACCTTTTTTCTCCACACTACAACCTCCTCGCATTCTATTACATAGTGTTGTATGCTTTCTTTTCCCCCAAACAGTTCACAAATTCCCTTTTCCCTACCTCTTATCCCTCTTAGAAATGTTGTTCCTGTTCTCATCCAAGCTAACCCTTCTCTCTCTTGCCTATTGCAGTAATTTACACGTGCTTCTCGTCCCTAGTTTCTTTTTATTTCTTTGTAAAATTGTAATGATTTCATATCTTGTAGACTTCCATATTTCCTGTCTTTCTATATGTTCTATTCTGCACTTTACTAAATTACCCACATCGCATGTATTCCTTTCCTCTAATCTCCATATATCTCCCATTCCTATTTTTTCCATAATTCCTCCTATCTCTGCCCACCAACTATTTGAGTTCTCTAATCTTTTTTGCTGTCTCATGCATAATTGCATAATTCCCCCTTCTTCTTTAACCAAACACCTATACCTAAATTTTATTATTCTTTCCATTATTATTGCATTTATTCTTGTATTTCCTAATTCTGCTAAAGCTACTTCCCTAGTTGCTGATCTTGGTAAGCCTAGTAGCTCTTTACAAAACCTTCCGTAGTTTTGGTCCACCGTTTTGTTTACCTCTGTGGCTCCCCCCCCCCCCCCCCCAGATCACCACTGCATACAGCATTTTGGATTTAACTAGTGCTTCATACATTCTTTCTAACTACTTGGTTGTCATTTGTAGCTTATATTTGCATATTCTTATTCCATTCATTGCTGACCTTCCTTTTGCTTCAATTGTTCTCCTGTGTGCTCCCCATTTTCCATTGTTACTCAACCTTACTTCTAAGTATTCAAATTCATTGACAACTTCTACCCTTTTGCCATTTAGTATTCACTTTTCATCCTTTTTTTAGTTTAACTCCCTTTTTGAACACCATAACTTTCGAATTATTTATGTTTATTTTTTTTCCTCACTCTTCACAACATTTCTGGATTTCATTTATTGCCTTCTGCAATCTACTACCGTTATAGATCCTACCATTAAGTCATCCGCATATAAGGCCGTGCCCTGGCTCAGTGGTTAGACCGCTTGGCTCTCACCAAGGCGGCCCAGGTTCGATCCCAGGCGACCGCAAAGTGAGATTTGTGGTGGACAACACGGTGCTGGGGCGGGTTTTCTCCGGGATTTCCTGTTTTTCCCACCATCTCACTTCACCGGTGTCACCAGTCAGTATCAGTGTCACCGCCTACGGTGCCGTATGTAGTAAAAGCGGGCGTTAAACACTACATATACCTTTATACTCATCCGCATATAGCAGTACAGGAATAATCAGTTAACATTTAATGCTTTTGGAAAAGAGAATTCCGTTATTATTCTATTTATATGCTTTTATTCTTTAGGTGATCAGTACATCTCAGTGCACACCCTGGATTGAAGAGAAAGAGAATAGAGACCGGAAACGTATATGGAAGAATCTCTTCGATAAAGTTGTTCCTACTCATTGGAAAGAGACAGCATACGAAATATTTAACGAGACCATACCAACAGCTGAAAAATTATGGCGACATGGCCGTGCAACATTTAACATATGTCACATTTTGTTTACAAATGGATACCTCGGAATATAAGATTGCCTCTTGCAAACAGGTGCAATACAGAAATGTATTGATTGTTATAATGGAGTGGTTCTTCTTACAAAACAGGAATGTTTGTTTAGAGGCCACGATGAAGTCATTAACTAAAGGCAATTATCTAATCCTTGTTTCACGTAAGCTTGCCTCGTATCTCTTAACGGTCACGTGACCTTATCATCTCTCATTGGCTGTTGTGGTGCAGACTGTTGTGCGGTAAAACTTAGTTAGTTATTTAACATGGTGATATATCTTTATATGTTGGAAGAGAATTGTCAAATTTATATTTTCGTAACTGAGTTAAATATATTAAGCAACAGAGCTCGTTTATCTGAAATGAATGTTAATTCTTAAACGAAGTAAAGAGGAGGTTCCTTTGCTCTCAAGCACATGACACGATAGCACGTGATTTAGCGGTAGTGATGACATATTTGTTTATATGACTTTTATCACTGACATTGTTTTGAACTGGATTAGTCATATATCGCCATTCGACGGTGTGTTGTGTCGAGTGCGAGAGCTAAATTATTTTATTGATTGTTTATTGCGCGTGTACTTATTATATGTATAATGGCAGAGTCTACCGCCAGTTTTTATGCTGAAGTATCGCAAGGGAAAACCTTTAGAAAACAGCGAAAGAAAGAATTGTGTTTCATGTGTTTAATGCACTCACAGAGAAGAATCCGTCTTTGTCAGTGAGAGAAGTCGAACAGCTGATGCTCTGAACTTACAGGTGTGAGTGTTAGACCCGTAAGAACATCGCGACATGAAATTGAGACAACAGGAAAACTTACCACTCCAGGGGCGATATTGCTGTGTGACGAAGAGGTTATTTAAGGACAATCAGACTGTACCGAGATACAAATCGCAAAATATACTACCTTGACGAGACTTGGGTGAATGAAAGACACACGACAAGTATGGCGTGACATGACTTTTAAGACTGAAAGACAAGCAGTTTTGCAAGGTATGTGTGCTGGTTTCAAAAAATCCCAGTAGAAAAGTCCGAAGGCTTTTCATTATAAACTTGTTACAGTTTCATTGCTCATTCATTCAGTTTCAACTTGCTCAGTTTCATTATAAACTTCATTATTTTTGCATGCCTTCATATTCTTATTTGTATGATTTTATCTATCTTCCTGGAAATTATTATGACGTTTATTGCAGGTTTGAATGTGACGGGAAGGCACCGCCTATGGCCTATGGAGCGAAAGCATTAGCCAATTTGGCTGAGGGGGAAGGTAGTTGCACGCGGAGTGATACAAGTCAGCGGGGCAAGGCTATATGAAACAGAGGTTAGAATTGCTACAATTTCTGGCACTGCTTCAGCATCTAAAGACAGCTTCCGTTTTCAAAGGCACCTCGGCTGTTTTAACAGATTTTTTCAAGAAAAATTGATTTAAATGCATTGTTTATGAAGTTAACATTTAATGAACAATCCCTTATTGTCCGGATCTAGTAGGCCTAGTGATAGCTCAGGTCACAATCCCAGCAAAGGCCACTACCATATAGGATGTGTGGTGGAATACGTCAAGTTGCTCTCTCTATTATAAACTGCGGTATATTACGTAAATATAACGTGGGCTGTCGATTACATAACACATGATCAAAAAGAAATGGGATCTTTCAATAAGGAATGTCTATTCTTCCTCCAGTTAAAAGAGCAATGGCAATGCTGTTAAATAATTCCAAGAAACTATATTCTTAATAAAGAGGCGAGCTTCCTATAGATTGCGTGACACGCTTTCTTTGAGCATGATTGTGTGCATCGATTACAGGTCACGAAGATTACAAATGACAGCGTTCACAAAGTAAATATCGCTTTGCCTTGATCCAAGTCTCAACGTGAGATGGATATTTCATTACCTCCATAACTATCAGGGGAAATTAACCCTCCCAGTCAGTGCCTTTTGAACTATTCACATTTCTGTGTTTAAACATCATTCGCTAGTGAGGAGGGTATTAAATTGCGATATCCGACACAAATCACAGGGTCGTGGACTGTAATTTATGAGTTCAGAGGGCGTGGCTTTCGATAAAGGAGACGCACGCGATTGATACATATTCAGCAAAATTCATCGCCTACTGAAATTAGAATTGTGTCTATTTTTATCTTCGCTACTGCTTAGGTAAAACAGAGAAGGGTTTGAATTATTTGTAAAATTGAAAAGAAGCCCAGAAAAACAGGTTAACCCACATTTTTAAACAATGGAGAAAAACGGTGTTTTGTGAATGAGGTTGAAAGGAATTGTTAAGATTATTTTATTTCATTTCTGAGAATATGAGACACAAGAATACAGTATAGTTATCAATGTTGTCCTTAATAGACCCCAAAACATGACTAATGTAATAGCATCAATAAAAGTAAAATATCAAAAATGAGGTGAAAACCTTTGTCACCATTTATTCAAGTTTTATTCTAAATACATTTTAAATACCTTTTAGGTAAAAGTAACAATTAAGTACGTAATTAATCCGCAATATTCTGAGAAGCTGTGGTCTCATATTTGAGAGTTTTATAGTATCATAACAAATTGGTGGGCTATAATTGATCAGATCCAGTAAGCCAGCAGACCAGTAGACCAGCAGACCAGCAGAAGAATAGAGTCACCCAGGTTTACCTGGACGGAGTGTTTGTTGCCCAGCACCTAGACGCTTACTGCGACTTTATCTGGGCAGTATATTAGAGTCGTGTTTGTCTCAGGCTGTTGTCTTCGCCTTATGCGCGCTGTTGCCCCGTGGGGGGTGTGCGCCCAGTGCTGACTGCGTTCTTTCGCCTGCCTGGGAGGCATCTGAGCACAGTCCGCTTAACAGGCTAGAGGGAAAGGAACAATGTTTAGGTATTGGACTTACCAAGCCCATTTCTGTGCTTGGGGGTATGAAGTCAGGGGAAAGTGGCCCTGTTTAGTTCTGGTTACCCAAAACATCCTTGGGCGACCGGTAGCTCGGTCGGCGGCGAGGAGCCCTGTGGTCATAACGGCCAAAGGTGTTCACCAGGATATTGGGATGGAAGTCCAGCTTATCGTAGATGGTGCGGGATCTCTCCCACACCACGTCCACGATGTACGGGACCCCGGAGTAGGTATGGAGGATATGGGAAGGGAATCTACGCCCGGTATCGTAGATCATGCGCAGTGCCCTGTTCTGGACGCGCTGTAGTCTGCGAATAGTGGTGGGAGCCGCTGATCCCCAGACTTCGCAGCCGTGCAGAACCAGGGGCGGTATAATCGCCCGATACAGGCGTAGCTTGAGGTGCGTTGGCATGGTGGGTTTGAGAATTGGGTATAACTGCGTGAGTGCTGCATGCCCTTGTCCGGCTTTGACCCGGACGTGAGGCGCGTAGGTGAGACCGCGATCGAGGTGGACGCCAAGGTATTTGGCAGTGGGAACCCAAGGGATTTGTCTCTGCCTCAACCTCAGCGACCAATCCGGTCGCTCAGCTCGGACCTTAGCCAGGAGAAGAGCAGAGCTCTTCTCGGGACTAATGGCCATCCTTCACTTCTCACTCCAACGGCCAACGGCTCGGAGCTGGCGCTGCAGCGGAGGATAACAATATCTTAGGTTTTTGTTACCTGCCATTATGAGGACGTCGTCGGCATATTGGCATTCTAAGGGGATGTCAGCCATGTAGGCCGCAAAGAGTAACGGGGACAGTACACTGCCCTCCGGGACTCCCGCGGCTATGGGTCTGATAGATGACAGCCGTCCTTCCACTCTCACCCTGAACGTGCAGTCTCTGAGGAATCCAGTAAGCCTTTTAATTTTTTAGTATTTATAGGTCTTGGACCATTGTATTTTGGAGGAAATATCATATAACTAAACTATAGTTTGCCAGATATTTTCCTTCTAATGTCCAAAGTGTCATAATCCTCAATACCACCGTAAGTGTATTTAAAATATAACTTAAACGGATGGTCTTTTAATACTTTCATGCATGTCACCTTGCTCACCTTGCACTTTCCAGATTCTGAAAATGTTAATTTTTGTGTTCTTTATCGTGAAAAGGCTTTGCAGAGGTGAACGTGTTAGTTTTCATTTTAACAACATGAAGAGGATTCTTTGCCCTGGTTTTTTTCACTAACTCCATCCAAGTCCAAGTCGAATACTGACAGGCTGTGAAGGTTTTTGCTGCGTACCCACCCAGGTTTTCGGTCTGACCGCAGGTTGTTAATTTAGATGGTTACAGGATGATGTGGGATTATTTTGTTGAGGAAATTTATTGACGTAGCTCTTTGTTCCTCTTTAATTTTGTACAGGATGCCAAACAGCTTTTTTGTTTACATCCTGGTGTTTTATTTTGCTAAAGTGGGGTACATTTTGCAGCCAAACAGCTCATTTGGAGATTTTGAAATTTAGCTTATGCTGCTGTATGGATTAACTCCTGTGTTACCTCGGGTGCCCGTATGTCATACGGGGTACCCGGTAAAGCCTGAAGAGGCGTCTCGTAGCGTCGTAGTCTCCTAGAGACCGAACCAGGGCGCTTCTATGAGCTGGAATTTGAGCGTAAAATTTTGTCGCCCGGTGCCTAATTTCGTCCTCCACGTATGGGAGAAGAGAAGCTTCTTGAAGCAATCTCACGGGGAAGGAACAACCCACAGAATAGATAGATCGGAGTCCTCTATTCTGTGCACGCTGAAGGTATGCTATCCAGCTATCGGCAGTCATGCCCCAGATTTCACAGGCGTACAACATGAGTGGGATTAGCAGCGCTCGAAAGAGGTGTAGCTTTAAGCGGACTGGCATCGAGCCCGAACCCAGCATTGGGTACAGAGAGGCAATAGCCCCCTGTACCCGTGCCGATAGTTTCCTGATGTATCCGCGGAAAGTTAGGCCTCTATCAAGTTGAACGCCCAGGTACTTGATGGAATTGGTCCAGTCTATCCTTCGGCCTCTAAAGTGGAAGTTGGAGCAGTCAGCGGGGGTGTGGCGCTTTTTAAAAAGAATGGCGTGGCTTTTGTCCGGATTTACGGACATCCGCCAACGCCTACACCACACTTGTGGGAGACGAAGGTGTCTCTGGATTGGGCTGAAGGCTCTGAGTATGTGTCTGTTTTTGCAGAACAACAACACGTCGTCAGCGTACTCATTAACTCCATCATTTGTTCTGAAACATAAATGTAAGCTGCTTTCCCTATTTTCTCCCTATAAGGCCGAAATCACGGTCACAAGGCGCAAATGTATGACCGGCCACTAGATAGTAGGCACAGAGTATGAATAGGTTAGCGCATATTTGGCATTGTAGGCATAGTATATCACGAAACTCAAAAACTTCAACTCTCCTTATTTAGCGTAATATGATTGCCAGATGATAGACCACCACAAGAAAAGATAGCTCTCTGCCGCAACAACAGAGGGCAGCACTTATCGCAAAATATTTTATTTTGAGGGTTAGCCCGTTTTTCCGGGCATGTCTTCAATTTTGTTTCCAATATTTCACTGGAGTCCTAAATCTACCATAAGCACTTTTACTGAGTATTTGAGTTCAACATCTTCCAATGATATGACGTGCAGATTTCAAAACAATCTTACCCTAAGCTATCTTTTGCGTGCAAACATTTTATATTACTAAAAGGGACTCAAATATTTTAATTAAAATTCCATTTTTTTAACATAATGTTTATGGAAAATGAAGTGCATATTTTGTATATTCAGGGAATGTTAGAGTCCTCTTTACGACTTTTACATAATTTATGTCAAATATTTTAGTGTAGCGTTAAATATTTCTCAGATATGCTTCGTTTTGGTGTGAATTACTATTTTAAGTGACAATTCGCTATTAATTCTATTTTTTGTACCAAGCAAATATTAGGTAGGGGGCAGTGCATTCTCGATATGGAAACCATATGAATAAAAACTATTTTATTCGTGTGTTTTGTATGTGAATAACATATTAAAGAGCAAAATGTCAGATAAATATTTAACTTGGCATTTTATTTTTAACATCTTCCGGTTATATGACATTGAGATCTCTACCTTAAAACACCCTTTAAAATGAAAAGTTTTGGGCTTTATCACTAATTTTATTTTCCAAATGCTTCCAAAGTTCTTAATTATATGGCTATTAAAAATATTTAGATGATATCGTGTGATAGTGAAGTTCCCCTTTATTCGTCTAAACAGCTGAAACACATGACTACAAAAGTTCCCGGTAAAATGTTTAGATGCTCTTTGAAAGTCACATTATATATCAAATATATTTTGTATCAGTTATTTACAACACATTCATTTTTCTCCATTGAAAATCCCTGCTATTTCTATAAAGGAGCCAAAAAGCTTAACTTCTAAATTACTGAAATACTAAATAGGATTTATAATGCTCCGTGAACATTGGAAACATACATGGGAATATGCTACTTTTTAGACAGGAATGTCATGAAGAAAATAGTTCTTAATCCATAGAAACTGCATATGAAATAAGACAAATTCTGTTGATATATCTGTCCGGGAATTAGAGTACACAGATGGTTGCAGTGTAGCAGTTGATGAAACAAAAGCCACAGTAAACTTAAAAACAAACGTGATTCTCACATTGGCATGGTATGTGAGACATACTACTAATAATCCTTACATAGGACCATCGAAGCAAACATTCTTGAGATTACTGAGGCTCTAGACATCTCAGCTGAACGAATATTCTAATTGGAATATCGTCAATGAAAATGCTGTGTGCAAGATGGGTGCCGCGATTGCTCACAGTCGACAAAGCGCATCTCGAAGAACACTTCTACCGAGTGTCTGGTGAGGTTTAGTCGCAATCCCCAAGACATTTTACACCGATTTGTGACCGTGGATGAAAATTGGATACATCATTACACACCAGAGTCAAAACAATGGACAAAGATAGGTGAAAGTGCACCAAAGAAGACAAGGTTCATTTTGTCAGCTGGTAAGGCGATGGAAACTATTGTTTGGAATTCTCAAGGAATAATTCCCATAGACTACTTGGAAAAAACAAAACCATAACTGGGGCCTATTATGCTTCATTGTTGGATCGTTTGCAGCATGATTTGACTGAAAAGAGACAGAGATTGAAACAAAATAAAGTGCTCTTTCACCAGGATAATGCACCATTGCACACATCAGGAATCACAATGGTGAAAGAGTATGAGTTGGGCTTTGAATTGATTCCTCATCCACCTTATTCACCAGACTTAGCTCCAGGTGACTTCTTCCTGTTCCCAAACTTGCAAATTTGGCTTGGTGGTAAGAAATTTTCATCAAATGGAGAAGTGAACGAGTATTTTGCAGACCTTGACGGAACTTATTTTTCCGACGGGATGAAGAAATCGGTACATCGCTGGACCAAGTGTATAGTTATCATTGGAGGCTATAAGGTGAGATGACCATGACTGATCAAGCGACGCTCATCATGCCTGAGGGTATATAACCAAAACAGGCTATTTCGAAACTATAAACAAGCTTCAGCGACAACTCGGTTAACGCTGCATGTTACATAATTATGTCTGCTCCTTTCTCCTTTGTTTTGTATGCATTAACTTAGACGTAAGGGACTGTGGAATAATAAGTTCATTCACTTTAAGAAACGTAGATAGGACATCAGTCCAGCAACTCTTTTGTAACATGAACAAGAAAGGGAATCACGTGAAGTCTACTCATTTTGTTCATTTTCCGTATATTTATTATCCAAACAAAGGCCTTTGCACAAAATAATGGAAACTGTACCGCACAAGCCTTCGTATAAAATATGCAGTTTTTTCACAAACCATTTAAGTATAGTTTACCTAACAAAAATTATGATCATGGCCATATTCATGCCCATCATAGTTATTTTATTCACTGTCCACTAAAAGGCATAGCAAAATATATTAATACATATGTATAGATAAGGAAGGTGTCCAGCTATTGAACGATTGGACAATGGAAGACACTGTTTACCTGCAGTAGGACGCTGAAAGTCTTAGGGCTGACCTTCACCTCAAAGCTGGAAGATATAATTGAGATGAACTGGACGCGAATCGTTAATACCTGCATTTACTTCATGCAGTCCCAGTTAACACGAAACTTAAATCTTATTAAAAAAATTGGCATGTGAACACGTTTGTTTTAGCCAAAATATGGTACGCAGTACAGGTAATATCAATGCACCAAAAATACTCTCAGCGCTTGGAACGGGCAATCAGTTATTATATTTGGAGGAATCAGTTCTACAAGGTAGCTCGAACTCAGTTACGGCGGAAAACAACTGAAGGAGGCTGTAATCTAACAGATGTGTAAGTGAAGTGCAGAGCGCTGTTATTGTGCTGTGTTGGGCGCACTCAACGGACAGGGAAGTCGTCAGGATATGGAGTTTTGTCATCGCCTGACGTCCACAGATACGACCACACCTTCAGCATTTCGACAGGTAGTAAAGGACCATGGCCTTGATTACAACGGAGTCAAGATATCTTAAGACCAGACACTTGCACATCGAGCTGTTAAAGGAGTATTTGTCTGTACCAGCAATTGTTGCAAAATATCCAAATACTACATGGAATCGCATATGGAAAATTTTTCGTAACACCTATGTTCCATTTGATTGGAAGGTGACCGTGTACTACTTTGTGAATGAAATAATCCCCACGGAATTAAAGAAATGTAAACATAATGTAGCAACAGTCCCATGGTGTGAACGTTGTGGAACAGTGGACATGTAGATACATAGAATTACCACCTGCAAAAATGTATCTGAAATCTGGAAATGAACTAAAAATAAAATTGGCGTGCTGGTTGGAAGCATTACAGTGTCAGTAGTTCTCTCCTGGAATATTAAGAAAGGCAACACTGCACGGAATCAAATGTGGTTGATAATGGCTTTCTACCATTATTGCAGATTATCCTAATTTATTTTCATTCAGAAAGGGGCTCAGAGCAGAGCGATACAAA
Source organism: Mantis religiosa (assembly GCA_030765055.1). Lineage (NCBI taxonomy): Eukaryota > Metazoa > Arthropoda > Insecta > Mantodea > Mantidae > Mantis > Mantis religiosa. The sequence continues at coordinate 7,799,416 of CM060958.1, forward strand.
AAGCAAGTGAGATCCAGCTGATAGTTTAATTTGGTCCACACATAATGAAATCGACGCAAAGTTTGGCGCGGATGTGCACGCAGTTTCTTTCTAAAATGTTACAACAGAATGTAACTAAGCATGAATACATAAAGTAAAACAAGATCTCCTACTCTACCTTTCCCCTTTGTGATCCTGATTGTTTATTAAAAATAAATAAAATGTAAAAAAATTATATATATGATCAGAATAAAAACATTGTATATGTAAGTTGGGTTATCTATGCACTAGGGGCTGTTTACAGATCCCAGTTTTTCTCTAAACCCCTAACATGTAGGCAACTTCACTGCCTTAGCTCCACAACAGGGAAGTGTACTCTAAAGGGGAAGTGCAGATAAAGGACAGCTTATAGGAGTGACTGGCTTAAAACTGACACTCCTTTTTTATTTTTGTTTTAATTAACCTCCTACAACGTTAAGTAATATTGGAGATGAATAAAATGGGTAAAATAATATTCAAATGTGCCCAGGGTCCATGGAATTTAGACTTACTAGACATTCTTCTATCAGCATAAGGGAACACACCGAAAACATTTCATCGATATAATTCGCCCGCATCATGATACGAGATCTAGACCTGTAGCACGTGAGAGAGACAGGCTACCCTCTACGCTACCTAAGTGGGTAACATTACTGGTTATCTTTCTGTTTACTAGGGTTAATTTAAGAGCCTAAAATGGTTGCACCGTAACATTATTTTCCACAGGTTTAATTTCAACAAAACATGGGCGAGATTTTGGTCGTGATTTTATTCTTGCTTTAAACAAAGGACTCTTAAACGAATGCGGTTCAATATGGTATGACACGATTTCCTGGAAAATCTCCACTCTAAGGTTGAGAAACTATTGAAAAAATTAATTTTTAACTACTTTTGTTAAAATACCATATATTTAACATATTTTCATGTCAGATTGAATGTAATGGGAAAACCCTCAGAAATTCTAGTCATTCAAGATTAATTTTTCATAGCAGATAAACTTTAGAAAAGTAGAAAAAATGTTAAAAGAATTGATACCTCGTTAAAAATACTTTTTATGTACTTTTCGAATAACTTTTCTGTTAAGGCCTGAGATAATCCATAATTGTGTGAATGTTGAAAATATTTATGCTTTTCTCAAATGTGGAATCATTGACCCTTGTTGAAATCTTAGATATGGAAAGAAAATGCAATTTTAAAGCCATCTCTTCTCCACCAGATTCTTAAACATTTGAGTATCGCTTAAGTCTAATATCCCCATTAAAGCTACAAGAAAAATGCGATGAAACAATTTATGAAGTTGGAAATTAATACTTCTTTCACACTGGTCGGCCTTGAGTAGGCTTAAGTATGGAAAGTTAGAGTCACACTGAAAAATTCAATGCTATAGCTCGGCTTTGAACCACGGATCTTCTAGTTGCCGTCCAACGGCTCTAAACCATTGAGCTAATATGGCCAACGTGCCGATATGACATTAAATTGTCCAACTGACTCGTGTTTTTCCCGGTAAACCACTAGGAGTTCTCATAAATACATGAGACAACTACCTTAATGACGACTTACTATGCTGTAAGTACTTTAAGGCCCGGACTTTATTGTTCGGACGACTATTAGGTATAATTAATGGAAAATAATTGTTCTTTCACACTAGCCGTGTGTAGGCTGAAGTATGGAAAGGTAGAGTCAGACTGAAAAATTCAATGCCATAGACGGGATTTGAACCACTGCACGTTGGCCATAGTAGCTCAAGGGTTAGAGAGGCTGGATGGCAACCAGAAGATCCATGGTTCAAATCCCGGCTATGTCATTGAATTTTTCAGTCTGACTCTAGGTTTCCCTAATTTATGAAGTTGTTTTAGGATGAAATGGATGTAACAAAAGTGTTTACAGGTATAGCTTCTGTAAGAATAGCGGAAGTCATGTCAGTGGAATGTATAAGATTCTTTACCTCTCTGGCTCTTAACAGTTCTCTTCACAGACTAAATGATAACTTTGTGTTTACAGCTTATGTAGTTATAGCGGTGTTAATCTGACGATTTCCTCTAAACTTTTCTATTCGTTTCTATTACTGCCGACACTTAAAGGTGATATAAGTACAAGGAACAGCCTTTCCAATTCGTTTAAGCACTGATTTATTCAGAACACGGAAAAAGGGGAGGTCTTGAAGTATTCAGCACTCGGTCTGATAGCATCTTATAAGGCGCAGACATTAAAACCGGCAGGGGAAGCATCTTGTGTCGTCTTTTGTCACGATCGATAACAGTTGAAAGTCGCGCAGCGCTAGCTAGTTACATTGCTCTGGGCGGAACAGTTCCCAGATACTGCCGAGAAGATAAAAAAGGAAACACGTATATACTACGTAAAAGCCAATAAAATTTATCTTAGGTTTATGACTTCAATGTTTCAAACCTTATCTTAGCACATGTATCCTGCAATAGTGTATTATGTGTCAAATTACACTGCAATATATTAAAAAAGTCTTATGTCTACTATTGTATAATAACAGGATATTATTTCTATTTTATATTATTAATCCAGATCAATTCCACTTCACATTTCCTTTTTTATATAAAACATTCTCCAACGTTAAGTCATATCGGACTATGAATGAAATGATGTCAAATGAGTACAGGGTACATAGAGCTTAGAGTTACCAGACATTCATCTTTCAGGATAAGAGAAAACCTCCAACGTTAAGTCATATCGGACGATGAATGAAATGATGTTCAAATGAGTTCAGGGTATATAGAGCTTAGAGTTATCAGGCATTCATCTTTGAGGATAAGAGAAAACTCTGTAAAAACCTGGATAACTCTTCCTGACCGAGATTTGAACTTGGACCTCTTGAACACGCTATCATTTACGCCCCAAAATTGCATACTTTGTACGATACAGTGATTGAAATGGTAAACTGGCTTTTTAAGAGCGTGTTGCTATGTAGATAACTACGTTTTGTTGACCACAAGAAAGAAATCAACCACTTCGTATTTGAGAAAATTTGAATCGGTAACAAGAATATTTCGTAAGTGATTAAGAAGTCATCTGACCTATATTGTGCACTTTAACGAGAACTACCTTTTGTATTATTAATATACTTACAAACTTATACAAAAGCCATTGGGCATGATATAATATTTCCTGAATATTCAAAAAGTGTATGTAATTTGTGGATATATACTATGTTAAATATATTTTATTATAATTTAAATTGTCGCATTTGTTTTTAAAACATTTAACAACGTGATACGTAGTTTCGGTTTGGGGTATTTTGAAAACTTTTATGTCGCTGTTAGTCTGAAATACAACGTTTATTGGACAGACATACACAAACACTTTTTGCAAAAATGAAAGGTAAAATAAAAGCTGTTATATTTGCAGCCAAATGCGTGAAAAATAGTTCTAAATTGTTTCATTTTGGATTATCTGTATTGTTAAACTCTCACATACCTATATCCTATATATTAAATAGGATGCAATAGCAATGGACACTTATTGTTGTATGCATAGTATTTTATGCACGATAAATGCTTGCTTAGAATTAGTACCACATTCGGAGTTCAAACCTTTTGCATTATTTAAAAATTTCAAACATTTACTAGGAATGTTTGAGCTAAATTAAACAAAGAAAGTACTGTGAGCAAGAATTAGGTTTATATCAATTAAGAAATTTACAATACATAAAACGTGTATCACTTAAATGTTGACCGCATAAACATATCTAAATGAGAATTGTTTTGGTTCTCGTTTATCATTAGAACTCTTGAAATATGTTAACAAAGTATATTGAATAAATCCTTTCATGGAAGTGTTGAAAGCAGTGTTGTTGTATAAATTAAATTAATTGGGAGTCGATTAATGACACAAAACAACACTTACTTCTAAATTTTCCCGGAACTGGTTTCTGAGGCCTTCCCTCTATCTTCAGCCGGACATCGACTGGTTCTCATTGGTGTAGCTGGCAATATTTTGTCATCCGTCTCCTCTGGTGGCGGTTCGAGGAACTTGCTGAACAAATCTTTCTGGGGGATGTCGAAATTGAATACTTTGTTCCTATTTTTTGAAATAAAGATTTGTTCCCATGTGGACAGTTCTTCTTTTCCTGTTGTATGTTTTAGTAATTTTGGTTCTGAATTTATGTTGTGGTTTTTTCCCAAAAATGCGTGGCAACTGCTGATTTTTCTAATTGTTTGTATTTTGTCCCTAAAGTGTTCCTTTGCTCTGGTTTCTAAATTTCTTTTGATTTTTCCAATATAAATTTGACTACAGTCACAGCATTCAATTTGATATATACCAGATTTTTTGTTAGATGGAATGGCATCTTTGATGTTTGAGCAAATTAGGTTTTTTTAAGGAGTAATGGTTCACTGGAGCTAGTTGAATGTTTTGTTTTTTGAAGACTTTTTTGAATTTATCAAAGGCCCATGGATGATAAGTGAATTTTTTGAAGATCATTTTAGTTTCTGTAGCTGAGAGGGTTGTAGTTTCCTTTAGTAGTTTCTTCTTATTTGCTAAGTTCACTTTTTTGTCTACTAGTGATTTGGGAAAGTCATTTTTCTGTGCTATTTCAATAATTTTGTTGTATTCTATTTTGTATTCTTCTGCTGTGAGAGGGATGTTGACCAGTCTGTGTGCTAAACTATTAAAGATTGCCTGTTTGTGGGATCTTGGATTGTAGCCATTAGCTTTTATGTAGTTGTCTGTCTGTGTTGGTTTTCTGTAAATGCCAAAGTTTATTATATTTTTATTTCTGATTATTTTTAGATATAAAAATTGTAAATACTCGTCGTTTTCAACTTCTACATTGAACTTGATGCTTTTTTCTTGAATATTTAAAAGTTTTAGTGCATCACTGATGTGTTTATTGGCACTATGGCAAATATGTCATCTACATATCTTTGCCAGAATTTGAACATCCATGGGAAACCTTTAGTGATCCTTATTTCTAGTGCACTCATGTACAGATCGGCCAGGAAGAGTGATAAGGGGTTGCCCATTGCTAATCCAGAAGTTTGATGGAAGTATTTTGTTTGAAACTGGAAGAAATTCTGTTCTATTTATAATTTGGTAAGTTCGATGTAATCTGAAAGAACTGTCCACATGGGAACAAATCTTTATTTCAAAAAATAGGAACAAAGTATTCAATTTCGACATCCCCCAGAAAGATTTGTTCAGCAAGTTCCTCGAACCGCCACCAGAGGAGACCGATGACAAAATATTGCCAGCTACACCAATGAGAACCAGTCGATGTCCGGCTGAAGATAGAGGGAAGGCCTCAAAAACTAGTTCCGGGAACATTTAAAAGTAAGTGTTGTTTTGTGTCATTAATCGACTCCCAATTAATTTAAAGTATATTGAATTTAAAAAATATACAACACTATATAGTTATCTTTAAACCCTTTGCAACATATACAGTACGCGCAAGATAAATTGAGCGCTGGATTTACGGTGTGCTGTGGGCCGAGGGGAAGAAGCGTGAGCTAAGGCTCTTTTGTTTCTGCAGTGTGGTCAACCTTGAAAAACACAGTTCAGTAAAATAGCGTGTAAGATAAGCAAAGATATCACAAGTAACGTTGCGTTCTCTGAAAACATTCCTTAGTTTTGCCCAAGCCAGCTCAATTGTATCAGATCACAGTTATATGGAGGTAGACGAATAATAATGTGCCCCCTTTCGAGAGCCATAATATCCACAAATGTTCATACAAATATAAATCATTTTCAAGTAAATGCTGATGTACCACACTCGAAACAAGGATAAACTGGCAATTCGAGCGCACCAAACGAACCTTTATGAAGGAAGCTTTAACTACAAAGTGATAATGTTATATAATAAACTTCCAAATTCATTTAAACAAGCTGCATCATTAAAACACTTTAAGAATAAGGTTAAGAAATGTTTACATGCACACTGTTCTTATACAGTTAATGAATGTTTAGAACTATAACCATGTAAATGAGCATTGGGAGCATAGTACATTCACAAACCTGTAATATTTATATTATGACATTCCTTGTAGTAAATTAGCCTATGCAAATACCACATGAAACCATAGAAAAATTGCTTACTGCGTATATTGTATGTAATCAATTTGACTTTATGTATATACTGTATTTATACATTTTGACGTGTCTCATAGCATGTATATGTTGCCAAGGACGAACTAAAATTCTAATTCTATCACACGATTGTTGTAAACTGGTTAGCTAATTTACCTCGAAATGAATAAGAAAGAAATATAGCGGATATGATAAAGCTTAGTGTGTTAGGCACTAGATGTCAGTGTATAACGCATTTTCAAAGTTGTCATCTATGTTTACGGAGTTAAACGAATCTTACCGAATGAGGACTTTGAACCCGATCGCTCTTCTTATCGCGCGCATACAGTAAGTGAAAAATTCATGTATATTTTTAATATATTTCACTACTCTGGGAGGTAGCAGTATTAACATATAGACCGCGCCGTGGCTAAGTGGTTAGATCATTTGGCTGTCACCAAGGCGGCCCGGGTTCGATCCCAGGCGACCGCAAAGTGAGATTTGTGGTGGACAACACGGCGAATGGGCGGGTTTTCCCCGGGATCTCCGGTTTCCCCCGCCAACTAATTCCACCGGTGCTCCATCTTCATGTCATGTATCATCAGTGTCATCGCCTGCGGTGCCGTATGTAGTAAAAGGGCGTTAAACACTACACATTTCATTTTTATTAACATATATAATATGACCAGTCTAAAAATAATTAATATTACCAAATTGGAAGATGTATGTAGTTCTTAAGTAAATTTAAAATATGTATCCAGATTACACGTATGCTTAAGAGGCATTGAGTTTAAAATGTCTGCCTTACAGACATCATAGGTTATGTGTTTCTATTATTAATAATAGTTGCCGAAAAATATATATATTTTTACGTTAAATTTATATTGAAAAAAAAAATTAATTTCAGATTCAGCGATGTGTGAATTTAGAGGCCAGTACTATGAATTTAAAACCATTTAAAAGGATAACAATTGTAAGAATAGCATAAATGATATATCGATACGATAAGGATATTTCAAGAACTGTGATGTCATTTTGGCCATTTCTCAGTATTCAGTACACTGTAGGGGATGGAAAACGTCGTATGTTTTGTTAAATGTGGGATGAAGATAATCCTAAAGCAGTTTTTATAAATGTAGGTATCACAATAAAACGTGTGGTTGAGAGTAGATGGATTTTAATCTCAAAAGATTTGCTTCTGCTGTCTGGTATTACAATGGTCACATGGTACGTCCACGTGTTTGAGCACGCCACGACACCACGTGACCCAAACAGAAGCTGTCCGACATCCCCTTCAAATATCTTGTATTGATATTCCCCCTTCCCTCTCATGTCTAACGACTTGATAATTTGTATCAGATCAGCCAGGGGCTGGAACGGGGCTAATTAGTGCTGCAACCCACAAACAAAATTGAATTCAATCACGCGAAGAAAATTGAAAATCCGCACTGAAGCGGCGGCAGCCAAGTTTTAGATTGCTCGCGTCTTACGAACTTCGTGCAAAGCACAGTGTTATTTCACAAACAGAATTTTGTACGTCTCTATAGCGTGTCTGCCTCCCGTTCAAGACATCTCGAGTTCGAACCTCAGAGAGCCTGAGTTATCGGATAAGTTTTCTCCGGGGTTTTCCCTAATCTTGAAAGGGTAGGTCACATAATCCTGATTTCTATGTATGCTGTACTCATTGGTACATCACTTCATTCATCGTCTGATATGACTTAACGTTGGAGGTTTTCCCTTATCCTGAAAGTCGAATGTTTAGTAACTCTAAGCTCTATGTACACTGTACTCATTTGAACATCATTTCGTTCATCGTCCGATATGACTTAACGTTGGAGGTTTTCTCTTATCCTGAAAGATGAATGTCTGGTAACTCTAAGCTCTTTGTACCCTGTACTCATTTGAACATCATTTCGTTCATCGTCCGATATGACTTAACGTTGGAGGTTTTCTCTTATCCTGAAAGATGAATGTCTGGTAACTCTAAGCTCTATGTACCCTGTACTCATTTGAACATCATTTCGTTCATCGTCCGATATGACTTAACGTTGGAGGTTTTCCCTTATCCTGAAAGTCGAATGTCTGGTAACTCTAAGCTCTTTGTACCCTGTACTCATTTGAACATCATTTCGTTCATCGTCCGATATGACTTAACGTTGGAGGTTTTCCCTTATCCTGAAAGACGAATGTCTGGTAACTCTAAGCTCTTTGTACCCTGTACTCATTTGAACATCATTTCATTCATCGCCCGATATGACTTAACGTTGGAGGTTTTCCCTTATCCTGAAAGATGAATGCCTGGTAACTCTAAGCTCTATGTACCCTGTACTCATTTGAACATCATTTCGTTCATCGTCCGATATGACTTAACGTTGGAGGTTTTCCCTTATCCTGAAAGACGAATGTCTGGTAACTCTAAGCTCTATGTAACCTGTACTCATTTGAACATCATTTCATTCATCGCCCGATATGACTTAACGTTGGAGGTTTTCCCTTATCCTGAAAGATGAATGCCTGGTAACTCTAAGCTCTATGTACCCTGTACTCATTTGAACATCATTTCATTCATCGTCCGATATGACTTAACGTTGGAGGTTTTCCCTTATCCTGAAAGATGAATGTCTGGCAACTCTAAGCTCTATGTACCCTGTACTTATTTGAACATCATTTCATTCATCGTCCAATATGACTTAACGTTGGAGTTTTTTCCCTCATCCTCAAATATGAATGTGTGGTAACTCTAACCTCTATGTACCCTGTACTCATTTGAACATCATTTCATTCATCGTCCAATATGACTTAACGTTGGAGTTTTTTCCCTCATCCTGAAATATGAATGTCTGGTAACTCTAAGCTCTATGTACCCTGTACTTATTTAAACATCATTTCTGTGATCGTCCGATATAACTTAACGTTGGAGGTTTTACCTTAAGCTGAATTTATGCTAACGCTAAGCTCTATGTACCCTTGTACTCATTTGAACATCATTTCATTCATCATCCGATATGTCTCATCTTGTAGGAGCATGCTGTTGACATGGGGCTGTCACACTTCAGCACACTCAGAAACAATTGGTTTGTGCAGGCTTTGAATGTATGACCTAATCAGGGATTAAGCCTCTTCGCTAAGTTTGGAGCTTTTACTGTATTTATCCGTCACGGGATATGTAGGCCAGCAGGTACGAAGGGTTTCTAGCAGTTAGGGAACTTACCCTGTACTTTCGTCTGGCTTTAAAACCAACCATTAAAACGCTTATTATACTGTAATATCATCCATTCCTCTCGGCCTCTCTCTCTCTCTCTCTCTCTCTCTCTCTCTCTCTCTCTCTCTCTCTCTCTCTCTCTCTCTCTCTCTCTCTCTCTCTCTCTCACACACACACACACAGTAATGTAGGTACCTGTATGTCCCTCTCTGGACTTTGTTACAATCATACACCCCTGAGATTAAAAGATGGTCAGAAAATTCGGGAAATAATTAATCTTCTTAGCGATATGGGATAATCCAATGTGTCAGAAAGTCCAAGCTCATCGAACCCATGAGCTCCAGAACGCAGATCTTGAAGACTACGGATTGCTGTGTACACACTATAGTAATAGCGATGATAGTCTCTCGGTTGAAATGTGGATTTTTTTTCTTGTGTACCATATCCTCTCAGCGGGGCTTTCCTACAAAACAGCAAAGCTTGAAGTCTTCTTTTGTTTTGCTTGACTTCCGCAAGTATTCATTTGTCCAAACGTCAACTCGTTCTCTTGGGTCTCTCATTGTTACCAAGAAAATGATTTCTACAGTTCTTTTATGCGCTTCTGTCGTAATGCTTCAATTTCTTTATTTATATAAATATACTTGGAATATGAAGGAGGGGTATTTGACAACACCATATTATTTGCCCCCTTCCTTAGAATGGAATTAAGCGTACAGTTTAAGAAAACGCTAAACTGAAAACGCAATTCTCTAATGTTTTGAGCCAATTTAGCCTAGATTGGAAAGCTCACATAAATTATATCCTACCTAAACTCAGCTCTGTCTGTTATGCTATCCGAGAGCTGGTTAATGTGAGTTCTATTGACACACTTAAATTAGTATATTATACATACTTTAACTCTATTATGGAATATGGAATATTATTTTGGGGCAACTCAGTAGAAAGTAAAAAAAAAATATTTCTTATGCAAAAGAGGGTTATAAATATCATTAATAATACCCACACCAGATGCTCTTGTAAATATCTTTTTACAAGATTGAAGATATTAAAGCTTCCTTGCATGTATATATTCTCGATCCTAAAATTCTTTGTATGCAATCGTGCCTTATTTGTAACAAATAATGTAGTTCACAGAATAAACACTAGACAAAAGTATAATATCTATTATCCCAGTGCTAAACTTTCTTGCTTCCAGAAAGGTGTGCATTATGAAACTATCAAAATATTTGGCGCACTTCCTAATGTTATTAAAGAAAAAGTTGATAATTTCGGTGCTTTTAAAAAAGATGTTAGTACCTTTGCTCAAAATCTTTTTATTCTGTACAAGATTATCTGCATGACAAATTATCCTGGTAATGCTTCTGTAGCTCTATAAGTAGTATCTAACTGTTCCAATGACAAATCATTACTAATAAATCTTTGATGCAAGTTGAAAGTTTATTTTTAATGTATATGTATTTAAGAATTAACAATGAATGATATCCACTGCAAAAAGGTTGAGACGTACTGGCATAAGACAACTGAAAGCTGATTTAAAAAGTGATTTTGAATCACATATAATTATCCCTGCTTTGTTTTCCATATTGTTGTTCATATTGCCTATATCCTATAATATGTGTCTTATGTTAACTTTTGTACATATATATGCTATTAAACTTTATACCTCTGGACATGTTCAATGTTCACAGCCTTTTCTGGCTACAAGTGAACCTACTGAATGCAAATCAATCTAATCTAATCTAATCTAATCTAATCTAATCTAATCCAATATTTATTTTCAAAGTAGTCTTACAAAAACATTACATAGTTTTAAATGTTTTAGTATCAAGTTATCAAATTTTAAAGCTGTCCTTTATTATTCTATGCTAAATGTTCCATACTTTGCAATACAAAAAATTCGATGTCATTCACCTGATTAAATAGCTTTAATCTATAATATAATTTTATTGTATTTTAAAAATGTCATATGAAATTTCTATTTACTTAAAACAATAGAAGGCGCTCGAAAGGAATATACTGTCCTCCACAGGAGAGAGAGTTTCCGAGGCCTGAGACGCAGAGGGATTGCAGAAGGTTCCCACACCCTCCCTGGACAGGTTTATGACACCGCATATCAGTACAGTTACAGACCACTCAAAAACTTTATTACGTCTTGTAGTTTTGTAGATGCATTTTCTCGGTTTTAGTGTACAGAGTGAATAGGGTCCATGTCTTTTTAAAAGTTCTGCTCTTTGTGTAGCATGCGTTCCCTGTCACACACATTCGCTGTCCTTGTCCCACTGTGTAAGGGAGCACATTCCTTTCAGGGGCCTTCTTTGAGTTGCTGGACAGTATTTATACCACAGATTTAAGGGCTTGTGTATTGGTAACCCAGAGTTGGATAAAAATGGTATCGTGACATTTTGAAAACGTTAATGTGCTAAAAATAATTCTGAATAACCTGCATTATATAACTCTAGGAAGTTAATCTATATTGTAAATATCCAAATACAGTTTGAAGTATTTTTAAGTCACGAAATACAAATACAAGTTTTGCACAAATTCACACTAAGTTTTAGTGAAGCATTGCCTCAAAATGTTGAAATAGGCCTTGGAAAAACTTTATAATGCTATTCGTTGACTTTGTGGGTTCGTGGAATCAAACGCTCTTTTTTGTAGACATATAAAATGCTCTGTATGGCAGTAAAAAGTAACTTTATACGAGGCATGTTTTTTAAGTCAGTACCGTTTTGCGATTCCGCCGCCGCAGCTCCAAGGTCGGCGTTGCGCGCATGCGCGCTGGTTATCTACATCTCTTGTCTACGCACTGACGCCATTACAGTCTGATTCTTCATTGTATACGTTGGTTACTGAGTATTTAAGATGCCTCCAACAATCGTGAGTCCCGCCGATTGTGAAGTACGGCCTGTTATACGATTTCTTAGTGCTAAATGCGTAAAACCGATCGATATTCATCGTGAGATCTTTGAAGTTTACAGTCAAAACTTTATGAGTGATGGAATGGTAAGGAAATAGGTGACAGCATTTAAAGATGGCCACACAAATGTGCATGATGAAGAACGGAGTGGGCGTCCTTCGGTCGTTACTGAAGATTTGGTGCAGAGAGTGGACGAGAAGGTGAGAGAAAACAGACGCTTTACAATTTTATCATTGTGCGACTATTTTCCTCAATACAATTGTGACCGAGAACTTGAAGTACCGGAAATTGTGTGCACGTTGGCTTCCGAAAATGTTGACGGATTTGCACAAAACCCAACGTTTAGGCAGTGCATTGACTTTCCTTGAGCGGTACCACAATGAAGGTGAAGATTTTTTAGACCAAATTGTTACTGGTGACGAAACATGGGTGGCCTACGTCACACCAGAATTGAAACAACAATCCATGGAATGGCGACATTTATCATCACCCACAAAAGTGAAGTTTAAGCAAACAATTTCCGCCCGGAAAATCATGTGCACAGTTTTTTGGGACATAAAAGGAGTATTGCTAGTGGAGTTTCTGCCTCGTAATGAGACAATCAATGCAGCGTCTTATTGTGAGACATTGAACAATCTGCGCCGTGTAATCCAGAACAAAAGACGTGGCAAGTTGAGTAAGGGTATCGTTTTGCTGCATGACAATGCCCGTCCTCATGTGGCTAATCGGACCAAAGATCTCATCAAATCTTTTCAATGGGAAACTCTAGATCATCCTCCATACAGCCCTGATCTGGCGCCCAGCGACTACCATTTGTTCCTTCACTTGAAGAAACATCTGGGCGGTCAGCGTCTTCAAGACGATAACGAAGTCAAAACAGTTGTGATACAGTGGTTAACACGTCAGGCGGCAGAATTTTATGAGGAGGGTATTCAAAAACTGGTGCCACGTTATGACAAGTGCCTCAATATTCACGGAAATTATGTAGAAAAGTAGATTAAGTAGGCTTTCATGTAAAAATAAAATTACTGCGATACCTATGCACGTCTTTTTTAATTCCAAAACGGTACTTACTTAAAAAAACATGCCTCGTACAACCCTTACAGCAGTAAAGGACGTAAGATACACAACAGCAGTCTTCAAGGTCGTCTTGTTGCTTCACCACACATAAACGAAATAAATCAGTTACTGTCGCACTAACCATCACACAACTAACACAACTACAACACTTAGAACTCAATTATAATCTCCGCAAAGTTAAAGGCATATAGAGGAGGGCCGTACTGCATACTCCAGCTAATCCTAAGCTTGCTCCTCCTACCAGAGCTGCCTTATGTAGTACACGCATCTCACGTGCCTGAAATGAGAACATTATATTAATTAATTGCGCTCAGATAAATGTTTGAAAAATGACAGCTCCAATCTTATAATAAGAAAGAATTTACTTTCTCATCATGACCGTACAAAAACTCTGTCTCTACGATACTTAGAACACGAGCTATGCACCTTTAATCTTTACATGGTTATGGTTAAACCCAACATCCATCCATTCAACACAGATAAGCCTGAAAAACAACATAATTCTTTCTTCATAACATTTATTTCACTCATAAATAAATAATGCACCTACCTCTATTAAAACAGAAGTCATGCACTATGAAAGGGTAGAGCCAGACTTAAAAATTCAATGCCATAGCCGAGATTTGAACCACAGATCTTCTGGTTTCTATCCAGCCGCTCTAACCATTTGAGCTACTATGGCCAACGTGCCAACATGACATTAAATTCTCCAACTGACTTGTGTTTTTTCTTGGTAAACCACTAGGAGTTCAGTATGTTCACGCAATGTTCAGTATTTCAGAAAGTGATCTTAAGGTAATTCGTCGATCCTCTATCACAATGGCAGCAGCAGTGTTGTGGTTTTCTTCCGTAAGAACAGTAACTGGAGCACGGAGTCCACCTTCCTTTGAAGTTCATTGTATCCCCTCTTTAAACATTTTAAATCACCTTCGAGCTGTGCTGTAGGGAAGAACAGACTCTCCATAGGTCTCCTGTAACATTGTATAGGCCTCAACTAAAGATTTGTAGAGACGAAAGCAGAATTTCAAAGCCGCATATTGTTCCTCACGCGTTACCTCCATTGCAGCGGTAGGTGATACTGAACATGTCTGAACTTGCCTTGTTCTTACAGGCGGGAACCAGGAGTACCAACAATGAAACTACTACGGCGTGTTTGTCTCACATTAAGCTAACAGAATATAATAAGAATGAATTTTAGTGCGAAAAATTATGACCATTCTTTATTGAACAGATCTTGCATTTCTCTTTTCTCTAAGTCTTCTGCCCATTATTTTCTGTACATAACCAACACACTCTAGCTTTTTCACTTGCACCCCTTGTCATTGACTTCCTGCACCCTTAGATAACCTTTGGAGTCCACATCCCCTAAATAGTTCTGCTTGTTATAAGTAGAAGAGAGAATAAAAGAGTAAAAGAGAGAAAGAGTAAAAGAGCAGAAGAGAATAAAAGGCGACGTGATAGTCTGGCCGGCATATTTGAAACCCCATTTAAATACACTTAATTGACACAAACACACAAATCAATGGGTATATTCTCCCATAGCCCGCTGACATTCCTTTAAGCCTCGGCACTCGCCAGCTAGAGTGTTATGACTAAAAGTTACAGATTTCTCCACTACCCACCGTATGGCGCTGGCTCGTGACCCCTCTGCAACCCTGTTCCAGCGTACAGCTGCAATGAGTTGACATTACAGACGCAGAACTTTCCGATGCAGTGGTTTACAGTTTAGGAATTTACGTTTTTCAAACACTTCCGTTGTCGCAGAAGCAATGCACCTTAATATCACAGGAATATAATGTTTGCATATCAGTTCACTTAGTAGTTCTGAATACTTTGAGTTCTCTGCACACACGAGATAAGAAGAATGTTGCATTGCTGGCATCATGTCTTCTTCTAGGCTTTTTCTCACACATTCTTTACGTTGCTTAGGTACAGCAGTTGTTATAAATGTCTCTATAACTGACAAAAGAGAAACAAACTCTGGAGATGGGTTTTCGTCCCTTTTGAATATTAGATTTACAATGGATGCTGTACACTTGGCGGTAGACACTTTAGTAATACAGATGACACAAGAGAATTCGACGCTATTTTTTAACTATAAAACCTCCTATACATGCCAGTGATAAGTGGATTGTTGCGTGAAACGAGGCTGTCTAGGAAGAAAAGAAAAGAAAACTAAGTAAGTAAACAGTTAAAAGCAGTTTAACAATATACGTTAGGTCATATAAGACGGAAATTCACATTACCTTTAATGTTATTCAATTCGCCCAATATTACGATTATTGTGTCTGGAAGCTGTGTTGCAATGTACAATGTTGTCTTTTATCAATAATTGAATTGATTTATGAAATTATTGGTTTCATAATAAAGAATTCTTTCTTTATTTGCTTGCTGCTCGTTTACAATGTCTTTGTGCCTTTTATTTGCTCCCCATAATTTACATCTCAAGGTGTTATTCTCCCTTTCCAATCTCTTTAATATGTAAATTATGTCTTCCTCAATCTGAATTGCAGCGCAGTTATAAGTACGTGCATCTATGACATGATCCAGCGCATTAACATCAGCAGCACTGTTAACGCTTTCTCTGCTAGAACTGCGTCTCCGTTTTCTGCTTTCTGTGTGTAAGCGTATTTTTTTTTTTTTTTAATTTGTCGCCTTGGTGTTGCCTGTTTCACTAACTTATATTCTGGATAGTTCGGAAAAATGCTTGGAATACTTCCTGTTTTCAGCAGTTTAATGTTACAGCCTGGCTTATAGTCGTCCTCAGTAAAATGCAAACTGCATACGACTGTTGAATTAGATTTATCATTTACCACGAAATTAGAGCGTGATATAGCTTTTAGCCATTGTTTACTTAGTTCTTCTTCTACTGGAAATTCATGGAAATTATCCCTTTTGATTTTCTTTTCTTACTTTTACAGAAGGGTACGCAACAATATACATTTGGAGCACTGCCATGTATGGTTTGGAAACCTGGACTTTCGAAAAACGGAGAGCTTTGAAATATAGTGCTGTCTATTGTAAATTTTTGTACTATAAAGCTGTCATGGAAAATCTACCTTCTAAGATAATGAACTGCCATCATTTATGGAACAACAGTAAAACTAATAATAATAAACAATGACATTTTGTGCTCATACTTATGATTACTTATATTATCTCTTATATATACCCAGTTTTCTTGTTCGCTTACCTCAGATTGTCAACAGCACTTCATGTAAAATTCACTTTCAATACTAATTGAGACCATAAAATTTGTTCAACTGTCACCACAAAATTAAATGTCTTCAAGGCCACATAGGGGTCAGCTTTGAGAGCTCCAAGCGGCAAAAAAGGCAAACAGCGCTCGGTCGCTTAAATGCGTAGGAATCCGACTGAGTGCCGAGGCTTTAAGTGAGTGGGCTACGGTTCTCCAAACTATGTAGATTCATATTAAGCAAAAACTAAAAATTCATATTTTCATCCAAAATCACCACCAAGTGTCCAAGCGTCAAGTGAATCGCGGTGGATTGGATTAAACTAGTTGACAAAAATGAACCTTTTTTCTTTCACAAGAATTAAAATAACATTTTCTAGAAGTATTTTTTGTGCTGAATTCAAATATAATTTTAGTTTTTCCCAGCAGGCAGGAGTTTTGTGTGGTATTGATTTGAATTTTTATAATATTCTAAAAAATCTGTAACTAGCTATCTAACTCAAAATTATAACTACTCATTTTGACTTACCTAGGAAGTGGTAGGTAGTGATTTTCGGACACATTTTGTATCTGGAACGTCTCTCTTCTTGGTCCAACAGTAGTCAGCCAGCATATTGGAACTCCACTTGCCTTAGTAACTCTTTTCCATAGTAGAAATTTGCTGATGAAAACGCTCACCTTGTTCATCGCTGACAGCTCCAAGATTTTCGGGGAAGAAGTCTAAGTGAGAGCCCAAGAAGTGAATTCTTAAAGATGTGTTGCATCCCATAGCGTTACACCATTTTCTTCAGAGAAGCAGTCCTTGAAATCACTATGGCGGCCACGATAACTACATATTCTTACTTCTTTTTGGAGTAGATTCCACACTTTGAGTCTGGAAGTTAAACCTTCAGCCTGCTGTTTAGACAGATTAAAATCCCGAATCAGGTCATTAAGGTCTTTCTGAATGGGAAAGTATGTTCTGATGATCAGGTATTGGCTTCATATGTAGGATCATTTTTATTTTCATCTGAAGCATTTTCAGTTTCAGTTAGGTCAGAATCAGTTATCACCTAAGGTCGTATCTGCATATACTGGTACAGGGAACTGTTCATTGTGTAAGACAGGTCTTATTGAAGATTGCAAATTCGGATACTTAATTGTATGTTTTGTTTTAGATGTGATCCCTTTTATATTTGTCAAACAGAAATAGCAATCACTTAGATGATCCTTCGATTCCCTCCAAATCATAGGAATTGCAAATGGCATACGATGTGTACCATTTTTTCACCCAGCCAGCAATCCAACACACGAAACACAGCATGTATTTTGTGCCCAGCTCTTATCAAAATCACCAGCCTGACAGCCAAGTAAAGTTGACAACACTTCCTTTCTTGGAAGTGTTGAAAGCAGTGTTGTTATAATAAATTAAATTTAAAGGGAGTCGATTAATGACACTAAACAACACTTACTTTTAAATTTTTCTGGAACATGTTTCAGAGACTTTGCCTCCATCCTCAACCGGCCATCGACTGGTTCTCATTGGTGTAGTTGACAGAGGAGACCTACGACAAAATATTGTCAACTACACCAATGAGAAGCAGTCGATGGCTGGTTGAGGATGGAGGCAAAGTCTCAAAATGTTCCGAAAAAATTTAAAAGTAAGTGTTGTTTAGTGTTATTAATGGACTTCCTTTAAATTTAATTTGACAACACTTCTTTACAAGCGGGGTCAAATTTTGCCCCTGAAAATTGAAGGTCAGCTCATCACAAATATAGCAGAAACTGTCTACATGATTTACACACTTTCTTGGCATGATGAAAAACAAAGCACTAAAACACTACATACACAATACACTTTAGAAAAGAAAGGAAGAAAATATTTCACTACTGAATAAACTCACAGTCAGCTCAATATTGACACATCACACAGCCAGATGAACAGGTCGGTACATATCCAAACATGAATGAACCTGCACAGCCTTGTTTTATGGTTCTTCAGCATATTACAAATCATTCCCTTATATAAAGCATGGATAAAATCACTAAATATGAGGTAAAGTTTCCTATAACAGGACAAAGAAAATGCTAAAATCCTATTTTAAAAAGTAGCGGTCACAAAAAAACTGTGCCTCATGGAAAAATTCTGACTACATATCTGAATTGAGTATGAAAAGATACACTAGATTCACTAACCAGATTTCTTGTACACAACACATTGTCGACTAGTGTTATCTTTCAGCATGTCTTTATCGCTAATTTTCCTTCACCTTATCCTTTTCTCCTAGGAGTGGTAAGTACAAAAATTACGTGCTCGGTCGAGGGGAGTTCCCTGGTCAGTGTCATTGTCAAATGCATAACGCTGACAGTGAAACGAACGGGAAAAAATAAAAATCCATCTCTTTGGGGAATTGGCCGTGCTGTTTGAAATTGCTTTCCCGTGCAGAGTTGTGCCTTAATAACATTGACGTGTAGAGGGTCAGAGCTCCGTGGTAATGATTTGATTACCCAAATTACTCTAAACGAGCTGGCGTGTGCGTCAAGTGCTTTGCGTGTTCACAGCTCATATTCCAGGTAGCAGTGGTGGAAAAATCAGCTTACACCTTGGTTAGCTTATGGTAATAAAATAGCGTGAGGATTGCTAAAGACAACCTAAACCAAAAGGAATTCTTACAAAATGGTCTAGTTTTACCAAAGTCATTATATTTCAACGAAAATACACTTTTTGAATAGAGTTGAGTAAAACACAAGTATTGATTCAAGTAAGTTTTGCTCCACTGTTTACCTAATATTTACAGGAAATTATGATTTATTTAATTAATATGGCAATTTCACCTTAAATGCGCATTTAGTTGCACCCCTGAATAAAACATTTTTAGAACGAAGGTACATTTCTCTATGTATTTGTTTCTTTACTTTTTTTCCATTTGCGTCCTCCAACATTAAGTCCTTACGGACCACTACGAATGAAATGCCTGAAATGATGCCCAAATGAGTCCAAGGTACATAGAGCTTAGGGTTACCAGACATTTATCTCACAGGATAAAAGAAAACCTCCAACGTTAAGTCATATCGGACGATGAATGAAATGATTTTCAAATGAGTACAGGGTACATAGAGCATAGAGCCAACAGACATTCATCTTTCAGGATAAGAGAAAACCTCAAACGTTAAGTCGTATCGGACGATGAATGAAATGATGTTCAAATGAGTACAGAGTACATAGAGGTTAGAGTAACCAGACATTCATCTTTCAAGATAAGAGGAAACCTCCAACGTAAGTCATATCGGACGATGAATGAAATGATCTACAAATGAGTACAGGATACATAAAGGTTAGATTTATCAGACATTTATCTTTCAGGATAAGAGGAAACCTCAAACGTAAGTCATATCGGACGATGAATGAAATGATCTACAAATGAGTACAGGATACATAAAGGTTAGATTTATCAGACATTTATCTTTCAAGATAAGAGGAAACCTCAAACGTAAGTCATATCGGACGATGAATGAAATGATCTACAAATGAGTACAGGATACATAAAGGTTAGAGTTATCAGACATTTATCTTTCAGGATAAGAGGAAACCTCAAACGTAAGTCATATCGGACGATGAATGAAATGATCTACAAATGAGTACAGGATACATAAAGGTTAGAGTTATCAGACATTTATCTTTCAGGATAAGAGGAAACCTCAAATGTAAGTCATATCGGACGATGAATGAAATGATCTACAAATGAGTACAGGATACATAAAGGTTAGAGTTATCAGGCATTTATCTTTCAGGATAAGAGAAAACCTCCAACGTTAAACCATATCGGACGATGAATGAAATGATGTTCAAAGGAGTACAGGGTACATAGAGCTTAGAGTTATCCGACATTTATCTTTCAGGATAAGAGGAAACCTCAAACGTAAGTCATATCGGACGATGAATGAAATGATCTACAAATGAGTACAGGATACATAAAGGTTAGAGTTATCAGACATTTATCTTTCAGGATAAGAGGAAACCTCAAATGTAAGTCATATCGGACGATGAATGAAATGATCTACAAATGAGTACAGGATACATAAAGGTTAGAGTTATCAGGCATTTATCTTTCAGGATAAGAGAAAACCTCCAACGTTAAACCATATCGGACGATGAATGAAATGATGTTCAAAGGAGTACAGGGTACATAGAGCTTAGAGTTATCCGACATTTATCTTTCAGGATAAGAGGAAACCTCAAACGTAAGTCATATCGGACGATGAATGAAATGATCTACAAATGAGTACAGGATACATAAAGGTTAGAGTTATCAGGCATTTATCTTTCAGGATAAGAGAAAACCTCCAACGTTAAACCATATCGGACGATGAATGAAATGATGTTCAAAGGAGTACAGGGTACATAGAGCTTAGAGTTATCCGACATTTATCTTTCAGGATAAGAGGAAACCTCAAACGTAAGTCATATCGGACGATGAATGAAATGATCTACAAATGAGTACAGGATACATAAAGGTTAGAGTTATCAGGCATTTATCTTTCAGGATAAGAGAAAACCTCCAACGTTAAACCATATCGGACGATGAATGAAATGATGTTCAAAGGAGTACAGGGTACATAGAGCTTAGAGTTATCCGACATTCATCTTTCAGGATAAGAGAAAACCTCCAACGTTAAGTCATATCGGACGATGAATGAAATGATGTTAGAGCTAAGAGCTTCCAGAGAACCAAACCACAAGTTCAAGCCCACTACGCCAGGGTAGTTTTGGTTATCGAAAATTTAGAATGCGGACCACCAGCTTTATTGTCCTTTCGAAGGAAACCATGTTAAGGAACTTTCACGCCCGGAAAGGTTCATATCCCTTCGCCGATAACTCGCGAATCAGAGGCTAGCATGACCACGCAAGACAAAAAAAGGCACGAATAACGCTACGAAAAATTATTTGGCCAAATTGTGTGCATGAGATACATGTCTCATAAGATACATGTACCTAAAACATTCGAAATGCAAGATATACACTTCTCTTATCATAGTCTTTTCTTATCTTAACCTCTTTAATTTCACAACACATATTTATTTGTTCTAGGTAGGTTTACTGAAATAAATTTGTATCACAACTTACGATGTAATTTTGGGTACAAATGGACACTTGAGTATAATAAATATAATACAGGGTGGAGGAAACCTAACAATAGATTTAAACGCCAAGTACTGCTTCTATAACACTAGAGCAACAGAAGAAAACATAAAAATACATTTCACGCAATTACTTAGGAAGTATATAAAAGAAACGACTAATAGCATCCGAAAAAATTCTGCCATCTAGGGGATTCACATGAAAGCTTCTTAAAATAGTTTGAGGTGTCTTAATGCTATTTTATCGCATATTTTAGAATCAAACCGTTCGTAAGTTTTCTGTGTTCAAACATGTGGGGGTACCATTTAAAGCATAGAGAGGCATTTAGCCATTGTAGCACTTTAAAAGTGGCTTCCAAAACAGGTGTTGCGTTTGCCTTACAGGCATGAAATTTATAAATAAGTAAATTAAGTTATGGTGTAAATTTTGCAGCAAAAGCTAAAATTCATTTTTTTTCAATGAAAATGCTCAAACATGCAATTCTGTTCCCCATTAACGTGATGAATAATATGTTTGAAGGGAATTGTCAAACTTATATTTTCATAACTGCACGAATTAAATGTCTAGAATGTATATTAGCTCTTAGCGTGAAATAAAGAGGAGGATCGTTTGCTTCAAACCTGACTGTCGATGGCACATGCGTTTATTGGTAATGGTGACATAGCTTTTTATGGAAATTAATTGTTATTTCACACTAGCCGTGTGTAGGACGCACTGTGAAAGGGTAGAGTCAGACTGAAAAATTCAATGCCATAGCCGGGAATTTGAACCACGGATCTTTTGGTCTCCGTCCAGTCGCTCTAAACCATTGAGCTACTATGGCCAACGTGCCAACATGATCTTAAATTCTCCAACTGACTCGTGTTTCTCCCGGTAAACCATTAGGAGTTCTCATAAACACATGAGACAACTACCTTAATGGCGACCTACTATGCTGTAAGTACTTTAAGGTCCGGGCTTTATAGTAAACCACTAGGAGTTCTCATAAACACATGAGACAACTACCTTAATGGCGACCTACTATGCTCTAAGTACTTTAAGGTCCGGGCTTTATAGTAAACCACTAGGAGTTCTCATAAACACATGAGACAACTACCTTAATGGCGACCTACTATGCTGTAAGTACTTTAAGGTCCGGGCTTTATAGTAAACCACTAGGAGTTCTCATAAACACATGAGACAACCACCTTAATGGTGACTTACTATGCTGTAAGTACTTTAAGGCCCGGGCTTTATAGTAAACCACTAGGAGTTCTCATAAACACATGAGACAACTACCTTAATGACGACTTACTATGCTGTAAGTACTTTAAGGTCCAGGCTTTATAGTAAACCACTAGGAGTTCTCATAAACACATGAGACAACTACCTTAATGACGACTTACTATGCTGTAAGTACTTTAAGGTCCGGGCTTTATAGTAAACCACTAGGAGTTCTCATAAACACATGAGACAACTACCTTAATGACGACTTACTATGCTGTAAGTACTTTAAGGCCCGGGCTTTATAGTAAACCACTAGGAGTTCTCATAAACACATGAGACAACTACCTTAATGACGACTTACTATACTGTAAGTACTTTAAGGCCCGGACTTTATAGTAAACCACTAGGAGTTCTCATAAACACATGAGACAACTACCTTAATGACGACTTACTATGCTGTAAGTACTTTAAGTTCCGGGCTTTATAGTAAACCACTAGGAGTTCTCATAAACACATGAGACAACTACCTTAATGACGACTTACTATGCTGTAAGTACTGTCGCGCGGGCGTCGGAGCACCCTGTGAAGCAACTGAGGGCGGAAGACAGGGGAGGCTCGGTTAGCCACGCCCTTCCCTCGTTTGTCTTATAGTGGTGACAGCCAGTGGTCGGAAAGAAACATAATTGTGCGTCTGTTTTCCTTCCACCTGGTTCTCGATCCTTCTGTTACCAGAACAATCTTGTAAACACCAGAAGTCGGGATATTCCTATATAAAGAGGGACAGACAGACAGAGTGTGTCAGTTGCTGTGCTGTGTTGAGTTGGTTTTGGTTTAGTCAGTCAGTTGTTGGTTGAGTTGGTCAATCAGTTGGTTAGTGAGGACAGTTCTTGGTGTAAGAAGGCAGTGTTAGTCGGTGACGTGTTAATGAACGAAAGGGTTGTGCAACGGAAGACTGTACGAACTGTGAATGTGTACCGGAGCTTATGTAATCGCGAGTACAAGTGAAGTTGTAACGGACGAACTGGTAAATTGTAATTGTGTGCAGCAAGTAATTCTGTGTAATTGGCAAGTGTTAAACTGTAAGTCGGTGGAAATAAAGAACATCTTTTGGGTGGTGTAATTGGACTTTTCATTTCACGAACCCACAAAGTCACAGTACTTTAAGGCCCGGGCTTTATAGTAAACCACTAGGAGTTCTCATAAACACATGAGACAACTACCTTAATGACGACTTACTATGCTGTAAGTACTTTAAGGCCCGGACTTTATAGTAAACCACTAAGGAGTTCTCATAAACACATGAGACAACTACCTTAATGGCGACCTACTGTGCTGTAAGTACTTTTCGGCCTTTATAGTTCGGACAACTATTAGGTACAATTAATGGAAATTAATTGTTCTTTCACATTGTTCGTGTGTAAGAGGCACTATGAAAGGGTAGAGCCAGACTGAAAAATTTAATGCCGTGGCCAGGAATTTGAAGCACGCATCTTCTGGTTTCCGTGCAGCCGCTCTAATCATTTGAGCTACTATGGCCAACGTGCCAAAATGACGTTAATGGATATGGCATTGAATTTTTCAGTCTGGCTCTACACTTTCATAGTTTTTTATACCACTGTTATTGTTGACCTAGCTTTGAACTTCATTTGTGATACATTACCCTCAACGTGTGAGTTGAGTTGCATTATCAACTTGTATTTTTGCATGCCTTCACATTTATATTTGCATGATTTCGTATATCGTGTTGGAAATTATGGAGACGTTTAGCGCAGGTTTCCACGTGGTGTGAATTCAACGCCTAAAGCATTAGCCAATTTGGGGAAAAGGGACGGCAATGTTACGGCAGGGGTTACATGTCAGTGGGGCATGGTTATTTGAAACAATGGTTAGGTAATGCTCAAGGACTTGAATGGCGTTCGAGCTGAAAACGTTAGGGAATCCCGTCATGTAGTTTGATTAGACCTTTAATCAAGCACCATTACTCAATATGCTATTTCCACACTCTCATGACACTTTTCTGCTAGACGTTTGAGAGTATACATCATAATGATGTTAACACTGAAGAAAATCAATTGGAATCCATTACGTTTTCTTTTGTGAGCGTGCATCGTTGTGTAAGGGAGCGTTCTACTAAACAGTACGTAGTAGTAAAGTTCTCTTTAACAAGCTATTGTGCTTTGATGAGCACCACTCGGCTGCACCATTATGTAAGGCAGTAAAAGAGGCGAGAATGTGCAAAACAGAATGTAAAGGAAAAGTTTAAATTCAAATGCGCGTTAATGACTTATTAGGCTCGCTACTGACACTGTGCCTATCATACTCTGAATTTAAGGGACACCAGGATTAAATCTGTAAGTAAAAATGAAAGATTTTAGATTTTTTAACTATATTATGTAAGTAATCTATACAACCACCCTCTGGCAGCGTTCGATCCCCGGTACGGACGTGTAGATTTCTCTCAGTTGTGATATCTGGTCCGGAATGCACTCAGCCTCACAATACCAATCAGCAGTTCTGCTGCTGGAGAGGTAGCACCCTAAAAGATCTATTGGTCACCTTATAGTCGGGGGAGTCAGCACGCTGACCTCCTCCACACTTACACAGGTCAGTGCCGTCACGACATTAAATTCTCCATTTGACTCATATATTTCCCCAGTAGACCACTAGGGGCTCTCGCATCCAAGAGCCACGTTGGCAATGGTAGCTCAAAGGCAAAGAGCGACTGGACGGAAACCAGGAGATCCGTTGTTCAAATCCCGACCATGGCATTGAATTTTTCATGTTGACTTTATCTTTCAAAAACCTTAGCCTATAAACGGCTAGTGCGGAGAAACGATTAATTTCCATTAATTAAATGAAACAACTTGATTGTCCTTAAATAACGCCTTCGCCACACAGCAACATCGCCCCTGGAGTGGTAAGTTTTCCTGTTGTCTCAATTTCATGTCGCGATGTTCCTACGGATCTAACACTCACATCTGTAAGTTCAGAGCACAGCTGTTCGACTTCTCTCACTGACAAAGACGGATTCTTCTCTATGAGTGCATTGAACACATGCACCAGAATTATTTTTTCGCCGCTTTGTAAAGGTTTTCCCTTGCGATACTTCAGCGAAAAACTGGCGGTAGACTGTGGCATTATACATATAATAAGTACACGCGCAATAAACGATCAATAAAATAATTTAGCTCGCGTACTCGGCACAACACACCTTCGAATGGTGATATATGACTAATCCAGTTCAAAACAAGATCAGTGATAAAAGTCATATAAACAAATATGTCAGCACTACCGCTAAATCACGTGCTATCGTGTCATGTGCTTGAGAGCAAAGGAACCTCCTCTTTACTTCGTTTAAGAATTAACATGCATTTCAGATAAATCAACTCTGTTGTGTAATATATTTAATTATAAAAGTTACGAAAATATAAATTTGACAATTCTCTTCCAACATATAAAGATATATCACCATGTTAAATAACGAAATAATTTTTCAGCACAACAGTCTGCACCACAACAGCAGCCAATGAGAGATAATAAGGTCACGTGACCGCTAAGAGATACCGGGCAAACTTATGTGAAACAAGGATTAGGCTCGTTTGTGTGTCATAATTCCGAAAATATAAAAGAATACATAACAGATTTTTGAAATCATGTTTTAAGATTGCTTTGGAATGTAAAGGTTAAATGAGACACTTTGGAAAAAGATTTTATCGCTTGAATAAATGGAGGCTAATATGTCAAGTGTTATCGGTAATGTGAATCTTGCAGTGACTGACCCTTCCTCTATAACGGTTTTTGTGATGATGGAAGTAATCTCAGAGGAGACATTTCCCTCAGCACTGTTCCTGCAAAAGGGCAACAGCCCTGTCCCACAGCTGCGCCTCTCTCAGGTCAAGCACGAGCTTCAAATCCTATTCATCGTCCATCCATTGATCAACGAAATCGGACATTACACTCTCTTCTAATTTTCATACAAAAACTTTGGTTTCTATTTAGTTCTGGTTATACCTCGCTCTAGAATATAATAGATAAAGGAATAACTTTCTCTACAACGTATGTAACAGCTCCACCCCCCCCCCAAATAGATATCGAAAGTTCACTAGACATACTAAAATAGTTTTATCCCCCACTATAAGAAAAACACATCATTACACTACATTTTTGTTACTAAAGGCACACCTTTTACTGTTAGACATGAATAATCTCTGCAAAAAGTTGAATTATCTCTAACAGAATCAATATAGCAATTCAAGCAGAAGAATAAAGTAAAAATTTGCGAGACAAAAGCACATCGCTCTTTAGGAACGCCTACTCTACGAGGGTTGTTAAAAAAAGAATGAACATCATTTTTCGCAATAAAATTCAATCTTACTATATTCTGTTAGCTTAATGTGAAACAAACACGTCGTAGTAGTTTCATTGTTGGTACTCCTGGTTCCCGCCTGTGAGATCCAGGCAAGTTCAGACATTCTAGTATCGCCTACCGCTACAATGGAGGTAACACACGAGGTTCAATATGTGGCCTTGAAACTCTGCTTTCGTCTCAAACCTTCAGTTGAGGCCTATACAGTGTTACAGGAGGTCTATGGAGAGTCTATTCCTCCCTACAACACAGCTCGAAGGTGGTTTAAATGTTTAAAGAGGAGAGACAATCAATTTCAAAGTAAGGTGCACCCGGTTGTCCAGTTACTGCTCTTGCGGAAGAAAACATCAACACTGCTGCTGCCATTGTGAGAGAGGATCGACGAATTACCTTACGACCACTTTCTGAAATACTGAACAGTTCATTGGGTTCCACGTACACGGTGGTGACACAAACATTACACATAAGACGTGTTTGTGCATGATGGTTTCCAAGACTGTTGATTCCCGAACAAAAGGTCATTCGCATGCAGTTAAAATTTATGTTAGAGGAAGATCCGGAGTTTCTTTCAAACGTAATCACTGCTGATGAAACTTGGCTACATCATTTTGATCCTGAGAGCAAACAGCAAAACTCAGTGTGGAGATCTCCTTCATCACCAACCCCCTAAAAGAGCAAAAGTAGTTGTTTCTGCTGGGAAAGTTATGGTCATCTCATTCTTTGATATTCATGGAATGGTTTATCAGCTTGTTGTACCTGCACACACATCAGTAACTGGATAATACTACAGGGATGTCCTGAAAAATTAAAAATCCATATCAGACGCAAAAGACCAAATTTCCGTGAAGCAGGCTGGATGCTGCACCACGATAATGCTCGACCGCATATTGCCAATGTTGTTGCTGAATATCTTGCAAAAATCAACGTGAAGTACATCCCTCAACCTCGCTATAGTCCGGATTTAGCCCCATGTGACTTTTTTCTATTCCGTAACCTGAAGAAACGCCTTCGTGGGAGACATTATCCATCATCAGAATCAGTGGTGAAGGCTGCGGAGGCATTTTGAAGGATCTCTCAAAAATGGTTTCCAGCATGTCTTTGAAGACTGAGGAAACGCTGGGACAAGTGCATCGCATTCAGGGAAGACTATTTTGAGAAGGACCATCAAAGTTATGAGGATGAGTAAAGGTACGTTGTCAAAAAAAATTGTGATTATTATTTATTGAACAAACCTAGTAATATAGTGTCAAAGACATTTGACTATCGGTTACGTCGTAGATGGCTTAATCCGTTCAACTGTTCTTTAGTTATCTGAAAAACAAGAAACAAGACCAGTCTTTTATAAAGAACATGTTTTGAATTCAGGAGACTTAAGATATATAACCTAGTAGTTTGCTAATTTTTGAATTCCACTTTGTTAGCTGACAGAGAAGGTGAAAAATCAACTGTATACCAAACTCAGTATTTTACGTTAAATGCTTTCCTTGTAAGTGAGAACAAATATTTCAGGAACATTGTCTCTCGCAAAAACATTCCTACACATGCAAATACTGCTATTTGTTTATTTTTTCAAAAATAGTTTGAATGATTGTTTGAAAGAACATACGGCAACGTAAGATTGGTAAGCATAAAACATAAGCATAAAAGGTGTGCATTGTTTTGAAGTACATACATACACTAAGTTATATTTTGGCATCAACAATTTGGAAGTTCCCTCTTATATTTGTCAAATACAAGATTTATCATATTTTGAATTGCTGTCATTTTTCAGTTTGATTGCGAGTCATGGAAAGGACGAGGAATATGAACTCATGGATATATGAAACATTTGACTTAATGTACTTCCCGTAGCTTCCTTGAACGAAAAATATAGCATTTCAAAATTTTACGTCAATTAGTATTTCCCTAGCAGCTAGAGAATGGACTGCGTTCCTCTCGAAAATATAGACTTTTTGAGATTCCTGAATCTGGAAAAAAACTATTTTTGTGTGGCATCGGTGAAGAGACTTAAAAAAGAAAGTTTGCTTAAATTCTAAACTTTGGATTTAGGTTCTGCATCTTTCGAGGAAGTGAGCCAAGGGTTAAAAGAATTCCTACATCCTAAATTAACCTTAAAATTTTGATTTTTAGGCTTAAAGAGGTAGAAACGTACTACACAAAATATGCATATCTCCTTAAATTCCACAATGTATATCAAATTCTTTTAATGGAGCTAATCATGTCTGATATAAAATTTATTGTACGCATAAATTGACAAATAATTTATTCTGAGAGACCCAAATACATCCTAACCGCCTGACGGTGTTTCACCCGCCCGCATCCTCGGCCCTCGCATCCATCTGCCTCTACCATAAAAAGGCGCGGATGAAACCGTAAGAGGGGTGTTCAAGTTATAACACCTATTTTTTCAGGACTAGGACGAGAGTGTAACTTCAGGGGTTTTTAAAATACACGTGGACTCTTTGCGAATACGTGTCAGAGATGGTACCATCACCACATGCCTCACTAAACTGTCTTGGTTTGTTGTCACACGATGTTCTGTCTTCATTGAACTGTCTCACCCAGGAACGTACATTAGACACATCCATGGTACCATCACTACATGCCTCACTTAACTGTCTTGGTTTGTTGTCACACGATGTTCTGTCTTCATTGAACTGTCGCACCCAGGAACGTACATTAGACACATCCACGGTACCATCACCACATGCCTCACTTAACTGTCTTGGTTTGTTGTCACACGATGTTCTGTCTTCATTGAACTGTCACACCCAGGAACGTACATTAGACACATCCATGGTACCATCACCACATGCCTCACTCAACTGTCTTGGTTTGTTGTCACACGATGCTCTGTTTTCATTGAACTGTCACACCCAGGAACGTACATTAGACACATCCATGGTACCATCACCACTTATCTCACTCGAATGTCTTGGTTTGTTGTCACACGATGCTCTGTCTTCATTGAACTGTCACACCCAGGAACGTACATTAGACACATCCATGGTACCATCACCACTTACCTCACTCAACTGTCTTGGTTTGTTGTCACACGATGCTCTGTTTTCATTGAACTGTCACACCCAGGAACGTACATTAGACACATCCATGGTACCATCACTACATGCCTCACTTAACGTCTTGGTTTGTTGTCACACGATGTTCTGTCTTGATTGAACTGTCACACCCAGGAACGTACATTAGACACATCCATGGTACCATCACCACATGCCTCACTTAACTGTCTTGGTTTGTTGTCACACGATGTTCTGTCTTCATTGAACTGTCACACCCAGGAACGTACATTAGACACATCCATGGTACCATCACCACATATCTCACTTAACTGTCTTGGTTTGTTGTCACACGATGTTCTGTCTTCATTGAACTATCGCACCCAGGAACGTACATTAGACACATCCATGGTACCATCACCACATGCCTCACTCAACTGTCTTGGTTTGTTGTCACACGATGCTCTGTTTTCATTGAACTGTCACACCCAGGAACGTACATTAGACACATCCATGGTACCATCACCACTTATCTCACTCGAATGTCTTGGTTTGTTGTCACACGATGCTCTGTCTTCATTGAACTGTCACACCCAGGAACGTACATTAGACACATCCATGGTACCATCACCACTTACCTCACTCAACTGTCTTGGTTTGTTGTCACACGATGCTCTGTTTTCATTGAACTGTCACACCCAGGAACGTACATTAGACACATCCATGGTACCATCACTACATGCCTCACTTAACGTCTTGGTTTGTTGTCACACGATGTTCTGTCTTGATTGAACTGTCACACCCAGGAACGTACATTAGACACATCCATGGTACCATCACCACATGCCTCACTTAACTGTCTCTGTTTGTTGTCACACGATGTTCTGTCTTCATTGAACTGTCACACCCAGGAACGTACATTAGACACATCCATGGTACCATCACCACATATCTCACTTAACTGTCTTGGTTTGTTGTCACACGATGTTCTGTCTTCATTGAACTATCGCACCCAGGAACGTACATTAGACACATCCATGGTACCATCACCACTTATCTCACTCAACTGTCTTGGTTTGTTGTCACACGATGCTCTGTCTTCATTGAACTGTCACACCCAGGAACGTACATTAGACACATCCATGGTACCATCACCACTTACCTCACTCAACTGTCTTGGTTTGTTGTCACACGATGCTCTGTCTTCATTGAACTGTCACACCCAGGAACGTACATTAGACACATCCATGGTACCATCACCACTTACCTCACTCAACTGTCTTGGTTTGTTGTCACACGATGCTCTGTTTTCATTGAACTGTCACACCCAGGAACGTACATTAGACACATCCATGGTACCATCACTACATGCCTCACTTAACTGTCTTGGTTTGTTGTCACACGATGTTCTGTCTTCATTGAACTGTCACACCCATGAACGTACATTAGACACATCCATGGTACCATCACCACATGCCTCACTTAACTGTCTTGGTGTGTTGTCACACGATGTTCTGTCTTCATTGAACTGTCACACCCAGGAACGTACATTAGACACATTCATGGTACCGTCAGCACATGCCTCACTCAACTGGCGATTAATGTCAATAGTTGTCACACCACGAGAATGATTACACACTGTTCTTGCAATGAAAACATCGCCATTTTAAGTATCAAAACCAATGGTAACTCTCGTCGCTGTTACTAGAGTTCTACGCACGGTACAGTGCTGCCATCTCTGTCACGCATTCAAAAAGAGTCCACGTGTATTTAAAAAATAACGAGAATTGCTACCTGGTCCCAATCCTGAAAAAATTAGGTGTTATAACTTGGACGCAGTTCGTACAGCATCGACGCCTTCTGTGATAGCGACAGACGGTAACGAGGGCAATGGGCGCGCACAGTCAAAACACCGTGCAGTCGGTTCGGATGATTTTGGGTCTCTCAGTACTTTCTAACCGCGGTTATTGTTATTCGCTTTTTGTTTTAGCCATACAAATAAAACTGGATTTTAAAGTCATCATATTGGCAGGATCATATCAGCGCCATCGGTTTGCCGAAATTTCGACCCGCGGGAATTCTTTAACATGCCGTTGTATGAACATGGAGCTGTCAGTGAAGAAGCATTGTTCTAGACTAGGTTTGAACCCGTGACCTTGAATCAGTAGGCCTGCGCCTAAAAATATTACAAATAAATATTCTAACGTCAGTTAAACATGCTGTATTGTCGTGTTCCTATTGTAGACAAAAGAAATTTGCAAGGAACGAGTTTCTCCAAACTTTAAACTGGTTAAGAAAATTAAAGGAAAATTTTTTTGTAGAGATAATTACTAGAGGAATCCTAAAACAGTGAACGTAAAGAGTTCAACTGTCGTTGAGATGTACACGCTGCTGACTGTACTTAGAAGTATTTACGTTCTGAATGTGACTCTTTATGAAACATGTTTGTGTGATGTTTTATACGGCCCAATGGGAAGCGCTTGTTCTCCATTCCTCTTTATTCTGCACGAACACAGATTTTTTCTAACGCTTTTGTTACCGAAAGTTAAACAGGGCCCCTTCATTGCATACTTCCTAAGGGATTGCTATGCTATTTCCTCTTCTTGTGTTCGTTCATTTCTAGTTTCTTTGATATCTTTTCTCCCTTTAGGCCTTCTATACATGCAAGACAGTGACGACACACTTGGCTGCGGCGATTTTCCTCTGTGGGAAGCGAGTTCCAGGGTTAAATAGCTATTGCCCTGCTGTCAGGCTTTCTTCTGCCACTGTGAGCCTGTTTCTCGTGCTTTACTATGGCCCACGTGGGTTAAGGACGTGTTCTTGTCAATTTTAAATGCACATACCTTCTTTATTACTATGAGCGGGGAACTGAGGCGGCACCTGGATGTTCATAGCACTCCCTCCAGGGCAAAACAAACGAGTAGACAGGTCGGATAACAATTCTAAGATTGATGACCTCATATTACTAGCAGCTTGCTCAGAAAGCTTTCCCACTGGAACATCTAGAAAGAACTTGACCCACCTGAGCCTTAGAGAAGGCTTTCTCTGCAGGAAATTTAGAGAATTGAACCCACCTGAGGTTGATTAGAGAAGGCTTCCTGGTGGAGGAACTTTAGAGAATTAAACCCACCTGAGTTTGATTAAAGGAGGCTTCCTGGTGGAGGAACTTTAGAGAATTAAACCCACCTGAGGTTGATTAGAGATGGCTTCCTGGTGGAGGAACTTTAGAGAATTAAACCCACCTGAGGTTGATTAAAGGAGGCTTCCTGGTGGAGGAACTTTAGAGAATTAAACCCACCTGAGGTTGATTAGAGATGGCTTCCTAGTGGAGGAACTTTAGAGAATTCAACCCATCTGAGGTTGATTAGAGATGGCTTCCTAGTGGAGGAACTTTAGAGAATTCAACCCACCTGAGATTGATTAGAGATGGCTTCCTAGTGGAGGAACTTTTGAGAATTCAACCCATCTGAGGTTGATTAGAGATGGCTTCCTAGTGGAGGAACTTTAGAGAATTCAACCCACCTGAGGTTGATTAGAGATGGCTTCCTAGTGGAGGAACTTTAGAGAATTCAACCCATCTGAGTTTGATTAGAGATGGCTTCCTAGTGGAGGAACTTTAGAGAATTCAACCCATCTGAGGTTGATTAGAGATGGCTTCCTAGTGGAGGAACTTTAGAGAATTCAACCCACCTGAGGTTGATTAGAGATGGCTTCCTAGTGGAGGAACTTTAGAGAATTCAACCAACCTGAGGTTGATTAGAGATGGCTTCCTAGTGGAGGAACTTTAGAGAATTCAACCCACCTGAGGTTGATTAGAGATGGCTTCCTAGTGGAGGAACTTTAGAGAATTCAACCCATCTGAGGTTGATTAGAGATGGCTTCCTAGTGGAGGAACTTTAGAGAATTCAACCCATCTGAGGTTGATTAGAGATGGCTTCCTGTTGGAGGAAATTTAGAGAATTCAACCCACACAAGCTTGGTTAGAGAGGTCTTCTAATGGAGGAACTTAAGAGAATTCAACCGACCTAAGGCTGATTAGAAAAGGCTTCTTGTTGGAGGAACTAGAGAGAACTTGATCCATCTGAGGCTGATTAGAGAAGAGGTCCCGCTAGAGGAACTAGACAGAACTTGATCTATCTTAGGCTGATTAGAGAAGACGCCCCTCTGGAAGAACTAGACAGAACTTGGTCCATCTGAGGCTGGTTAGAGAAGACGCCCCTCTGGAAGAACTAGACAGAACTTGGTCCATCTGAGGCTGATTAGAGAAGACTTCCCTGTGGAGAAACTTGAGAGAACTTGACCAATCTGAGGCTGGTTAGAGAAGACGACCCTCTGGAAGAACTAGACAGAACTTGACCAATCTGAGGCTGGTTAGAGAAGATGACCCTCTGGAAGAACTAGACAGAACTTGGTCCATATGAGGCTGGTTAGAGAAGGCTTCTCTTGAGAGAACTTGACCAATCTGAGGCTGGTTAGAGAAGACGACCCTCTGGAAGAACTAGACAGAACTTGACCCATCTGAGGCTGGTTAGAGAAGACGACCCTCTGGAAGAACTAGACAGAACTTGGTCCATATGAGGCTGGTTAGAGAAGGCTTCCCTTGAGAGAACTTGACCCATCTGAGGATGGTTAGAGAAGGCTTCCCTTGAGAGAACTTGACCAATCTGAGGCTGGTTAGAGAAGACGCCCCTCTGGAAGAACTGGACAGAACTTGGTCCATCTGAGGCTGGTTAGAGAAGGCTTCTCTGTGGAGGAACTTGAGAGAACTTGGTCCATCTGAGGCTGGTTAGAGAAGGCTTCCCTTGAGAGAACTTGACCCACCTGAGGCTGGTTAGAGAAGACGCCCCTCTGGAGGAACTTGAGAGAACTTGACCCACCTGAGGCTGGTTAGAGAAGACGCCCCTCTGGAGGAACTTGAGAGAACTTGGTCCATCTGAGGCTGGTTAGAGAAGGCTTCTCTGTGGAGAAACTTGAGAGAACTTGACCCATCTGAGGCTGGTTAGAGAAGACGCCCCTCTGGAGAAACTTGAGAGAACTTGACCCACCTGAGGCCGGTTAGAGAAGACGCCCCTCTGGAGAAACTTGAGAGAACTTGACCCACCTGAGGCTGGTTAGAGAAGACGCCCCTCTGGAGAAACTTGAGAGAACTTGACCCAACTGAGGCTGGTTAGAGAAGACGCCCCTCTGGAGGAACTTGAGAGAACTTGACCCACCTGAGGCTGGTTAGAGAAGGCGCCCCTCTGGAGAAACTTGAGAGAACTTGACCCACCTGAGGCTGGTTAGAGAAGGCTTCCCTTGAGAGAACTTGACCCACCTGAGGCTTGTTAGAGAAGACGCCCCTCTGGAGGAACTAGACAGAACTTGGTCCATCTGAGGCTGGTTAGAGAAGGCTTCCCTTGAGAGAACTTGACCCACCTGAGGCTGGTTAGAGAAGACGCCCCTCTGGAGGAACTTGAGAGAACTTGACCCACCTGAGGCTGGTTAGAGAAGACGCCCCTCTGGAGGAACTTGAGAGAACTTGGTCCATCTGAGGCTGGTTAGAGAAGGCTTCTCTGTGGAGAAACTTGAGAGAACTTGACCCATCTGAGGCTGGTTAGAGAAGACGCCCCTCTGGAGAAACTTGAGAGAACTTGACCCACCTGAGGCCGGTTAGAGAAGACGCCCCTCTGGAGAAACTTGAGAGAACTTGACCCACCTGAGGCTGGTTAGAGAAGACGCCCCTCTGGAGAAACTTGAGAGAACTTGACCCAACTGAGGCTGGTTAGAGAAGACGCCCCTCTGGAGGAACTTGAGAGAACTTGACCCACCTGAGGCTGGTTAGAGAAGGCGCCCCTCTGGAGAAACTTGAGAGAACTTGACCCACCTGAGGCTGGTTAGAGAAGGCTTCCCTTGAGAGAACTTGACCCACCTGAGGCTTGTTAGAGAAGACGCCCCTCTGGAGGAACTAGACAGAACTTGGTCCATCTGAGGCTGGTTAGAGAAGGCTTGCCTTGAGAGAACTTGACCCACCTGAGGCTGGTTAGAGAAGACGCCCCTCTGGAGGAACTTGAGAGAACTTGACCCATCTGAGGCTGGTTAGAGAAGACGCCCCTCTAGAGGAACTTGAGAGAACTTGACCCACCTGAGGCTGGTTATAGAAGACGCCCCTCTGGAGAAACTTGAGAGAACTTGACCCACCTGAGGCTGGTTAGAGAAGGCTTTCCTGCGGTTGAACTAGACAGAACTTGGTCCATCTGAGGCTCGTTAGAGCAGGCTTTCCTCTGGAGGAACTTGAGAGAACTTGACCCATCTGAGGCTGTTGAGAAAGGTTTCCCTCAGATGGGTCAGGTTTTCTCGAGTTCCTCCGGGCTCTACTCAAAGATTTCCCTATAGAGGAACTACAGAGAACTCAACCCACCTGAGGCTGTTCAGAGAAGATTTTCATCTGGTGGAAGTACAAAGAACTTGACTCATCTGAGATTGTTCAGTGAAGGCCTGGAGAACTATCCAATGCCAGCCTTGCACGTATCATGGATTCAGTTTACTAGTTATACGTGTCAGCTGATATAGCTTTTATAAAATTTGAGAATTATAAGAATTGTAATTTATGAACTGTAAGCCTAATGGGATAAGATTAACCAGTTATAAAAATTACTCGTGTTTCAAGAGGTAAAATTCATCTACCTAAAATGTGGACCAGGAACGTAGTTGTTTATTTTTTAAAAATTCCTTAAGTTAAAATTTTAAATATTTATGTTTCGTTTTCTCAAAAACCATTTATGCTAAGAAGATACCACTTTTTCACTTGTTTTAGTATAGTTGGTTAATATTATCCCATTTGTCTACGTCTGTAACTGAAATTGTTTCAAACTTCAGGAATGAATGTGAATAGAATTACTTACTGTAATTATTTTGTATTATATATTAGATCACGAATGCTCCCTAAAGAAATAGGAGAAAGAAAAGGCACAATCTCTCTATTCGTATATAAATTCCAACATTATACCACTGACAATTGTATACAAAAAGGAACAAAAACAAAACTGGTACATCTTCACTAGGATCCGAAGTTTTAGGTAGAATATTCCTTCATTTCAGCTCTGTTATGTTTAAAATAGGTGTTTTCAGGCTTTAACTGATTAAAATAGCTTTTTTAAATGTTTTATATGTTTATAGTACATTTACTTAAAATTTCTCTTTTCTACTACTAATTTGTGACATTTGTTAAACAACTTAGTACACAAAAGTGTATAATGTCAAATATATTAATCAAAGAATGCACACAAACGAGTTAACTGCTTCCTTTCTAGGTTATTTGGCATTGCAGTAGATAGGTTCTTTAAATTAATTTGTATTTTGTAATTTATTTCTCATCTTTACCTTCACATCATCAAATAAAAATACAAAATCAAGATTAAAATTATAAAATTCATACTGGAAAATGCCATATATTCCTAAATCCTGAAACTCCTATCATGTTGCTTGTTATTGAATAATAATTCGGTCCCCATACACCTAACCCTAGGTTTTTGTGTATTGGAGGTCCTCTACTGCTTTTTACACATTTTGTCATTTCACGTATTCCAATCTACATTTTTTCTCTTAATTGTTCTTAGCCATTTCTCTTTAACTTTCCCTAAATAATTCCTTATATTTCTCCTGTTCTTTTCCGCTTTTACTGACAAAATTGTTCTAGTTACTACTTCGCCTCCCAAGTCGTCCCATTTACGTAGCCAGGGCTGCTCTCTCCATATCTTTGTTTGACTACAATATAATACACAATGGAAGTCTACATTCTCTTCTCCACACAATGGACATTTATCTAGCTCCCTATCTTGACCTATACCTTTCTGTCCCATTTACGTAGCCAGACCTGCTCTCTCCATATTTTTGTTTGACTACAATATAATACACAATGGAAGTCTACATTCTCTTTTCCACACAATGGACATTTATCTAGCTCCCTATCTTGACATATACCTTTCTGTCCCATTTACGTAGCCAGACCTGCTCTCTCCATATCTTTGTTTGACTACAATATAATATACAATGGAAGCCTGCATTCTCTTCTCCACACAATGGACATTTATCTAGCTCCCTCTCTTGACCTATACCTTTCTGTCCCATTTACGTAGCCAGGTCTGCTCTCTGCATATCTTTGTTTGACTACAATATAATATACAATGGAAGTCTGCATTCCCTTCTCCACACAATGGACATTTATCTAGCTCCCTATCTTGACCTATACCTTTCTGTCCCATTTACGTAGCCAGGTCTGCTCTCTCCATATCTTTGTTTGACTACAATATAATATACAATGGAAGTCTGCATTCTCTTCTCCACACAATGGACATTTATCTAGCTCCCTATCTTGACCTATACCTTTCTGTCCCATTTACGTAGCCAGGTCTGCTCTCTCCATATCTTTGACTACAATATAATATACAATGGAAGTATGCATTCCCTTCTCCATACAATGGACATTTATCTCACTCCTGTTCTCGCCCAAGCAAAACCTTCTCTCCTAACTTATTACATATATTTATATATCCTTCCCTCCCCCAGGTTGTTTTTATTTCTCTATATAACCTCAGTGAGCTTTTGTCACTTGTATTGACGAAAATGTCTTGTCTGTCATTTCCTCTAATATTAACTTCTTTCCAGAAGCCTCTATACTCATACTCTGCATTTATCCAAGAATGACCCATACCTAACTGCTTCAACACGTCACTAATTTTTTGTGCCCAAGACCCTCCCCAGTTACTTCTCCTTTGAATTTGCACAATTCTTTAATTATATTGCCATCTTCCAAGTTAACAATTCTGTATAAATATTTCATTGCCCTTGAAAAGATTTTAATTTTAGTAGAATGCCTGCCCAGTTCCAATTGTGCTGCCCCATTAGATGATGCTATCGGTAATCCCAATATATATTTTCAAAAGGATCTATGCACTTTATCAGTGTCTCTCTAAGCCTCACCTATTCCCCATACCTCTGATCCATGTAACATTCTATTTTCTACTACTGCGATATAAATCCTCTCCAACCATTTGACATTTATATCTGGCAGTTTACTGTAGTGTGATCTTATCATCCACATGGCTATTTTACCTTTGTCCACAGACATCCTTTTTGTTCTTTCCAACTAACATCTGAACTCAGCCCTGTTCACCAATAATCAAATCTCCTTACTACCTCTACTTATCTTCTATTAACCTCCCATTTCTCATCCGTGCGTAACCTGTATCCTTTTTGAAGACCACAATCTTGGTTTTGTTTTCATGAACTTTCAAATCCTATTTATTGCAATAAGAATTGGCTACCTCGATTGCTCTTCTCAGCCCTCCATTTGATATGGACCCAACAGCTAGGTCATCTGCAAACAGACCTGGGATTTCTTTATTAATAATGATTAGTGAATGTATGCCACCACTTTATATCTCCTTTAAAATACCATCGATATATAGCAGTAGATAGTTACATATGTAACCAAATTTTCTGGGCTGGACCATTGAAGCAAGTGCAGTAGATTCTAGGGGTAGCGTTCCTCCCCAATGGTCCAGGTATTTGTTTTCTCGAAACATTGTCATGATGTCATGGCGAAGTTGTATTTTCCAATGAGAAAATAGCTTTTGGCATAAAAACCAAAATGCTTGTTAACATAAGCAAGGGAAGATGCACGACTGGGGCCCTCGAGTGATCTCCTAGCCTTTGCAATGGAAGACGCTTCTGCTTCCTCAGAAACAGGACAGAATTCCGGAGGAACAAAATTCGAAACTCGGTCGGAATGATCGTACACCTTTTCCATATTGAGATGCATGTCGTTCACTTGTTTTATTAATTTAACCTCGAATATGACCTGCCAAATTGACTTTGAAAATTGTAAAGTAACATTCCTCGTTTCAAAGAGGGAAAGCAGCTATTTAGGTTAGTTTAGATGTTAACACTTCATTTAGATATTTTTAGTTGAAAAAGGGTGCTAATCATCACTGAACCAGTAAATACAGGACGATTTCAGGAGCGAAGGAAAAGGAAGGAGTTAGACAATCTTGAAGTATACTGGTAGCGCGTAAGGCTGCAGGTGTTTAGAAGCGATGTTCAGATCTTTGTTGCGGGTTGCCTAGCTAAGGCAGCCTTTCTGATGCATATTGACTTCGCCGAATGCTGCATTCCTGAAGAGAAATGTCACAATCTGACCTCTCCAGCACTCCCCACATACTGCAAATGCCATAGTGTGTGTGAGTGTCTAATTGCTTCCGTTAAAGTTCATAACATGTCCCGCTCCTAGTGACGTGACTTGAAACTAAAACATCATCCACCAGAAACTCTGCATTGGTCTGAGAACTTTTTATGTCCCATCATGTAATACAAGGCTTTGGTAGAAAATGGGTAGTAAGTTATGGTAATAACATGATTAGGCTTTCTTTGTAAATTAATCAAATACATAAGCAGTTCACAGGAAACACAAACACTCACATCGACTCACACAGATTACAAATATATAAAACAAAATCTAGTGCTGCATTTCATGAGCTATAAAACCTCCCTAGTTATTTAAATATTGATAACATGAATAAACTCAAGAGAGAAACAAATGCGGCCTGGAAGGCCACTTTTATTCACTTGAAGAATATCTTAAACGATTCAATTAGTACTTGTAATGTGAATTGCAACGTATTATAGGAGAGAGGATATTATGGAATAGTCGGCTAATATGAATAACCGAGATTTCATATCTGTTTGCTGCTGCTATAGTTTCTTTAGGCAAATTTTCGGGCATTTTAACCCACTAGCGAGCAGTTTTTTTGCATACCTTCTGGGCTAGATATTACGTGTCCAAATAATTTTACATCTCAACACTCAACTACCAGACAATGTGCGGGATACTGCCATTCTGAGCAGTTCGAGATAATACCATTCACTCGGACTCTAGAGAGTTCAGCGCTTAAACATAACAGTTTGTCGCATATGACCGTATCGTGAGACAGAGGGCCGCGACAATGCTGTGATCTGATAGCAAGGAGCACAACTATCACGTTTCCGTCAATTCCTGCTACCTTCAGTTGGGACGATGACCATACACTAGGCTCGGCATACAGTCACCACTAGGGGAAAGGCACCTAGATTCACCGTCAAAATCCTTGCCTTCCTTACTGGGGCTACGCTAGGAGAGGGCGCCTAGCTCTACCTTCAGTTCCGTCCCTCTTGAGCAGTGACTAGAATATTGATGCTAAGTGTAAGATACAATAAAAGAATTTTAGTTTGTTATATTGTGGTCATTCTTAGATGGCAGTGTTTTGACCATTACTTTAAAGGTTCATTGTCCAAGATACCGTGTCGGGTATTATGGAATACTAGGCATTTCTTAATACCCGACGTAAAAGTATAATGTTCCATATAACCGTACAAAATACACTGAAAAAATAAAGTTAAAACGAGATTTGAATACAATATTAATAGTCATTATTACGAATATAAGAATAAATATGCCTAATTTAAATTCAAAATATCTTATAAACATGTTAAATTCGTTGAAATGCAAACAAAACCTACTTTTTCTGCTATTATGTGTTTCAAATGAGAAGAGTTTTCGCCTGTAGCGAATCAGATGCGTTAGAGCCTTCAGCGTTGCCACCTCGTTATCCCCACTATTTGTATATTTCCCTCTCTCTCTCGCACACTTGCGAGTGTTCGTGGCGCTAGACGTAAAGGAACGCAAACTGAATTTACAAAAGTTTTATAATAATGCAGTTGTTGAAATCACAACTGCAACATGTTTTAAATATTCAGTTTAAAGTTAATTATAGTTTATGAATTACTTATTTTTCTAATGCAACGAAAATACCAGCGGTGCATCCATTTAGCTGTGAATGTTACTTACGTTAAGAGATAATTTGTCATTGTCATTGTCTTCATCATCTGAGTACTGCAAATTTATGATGCTAGGTTCCAAAATTTCATTACGTGCTATTTCTTTCCAAAAGTCCTCTTCTTGTAGTTTATCTGATGTCTCACGCAGTTTTCCCAGTCGTGTTGTGTTCCTTATCAGTTTCTTCGTGAATAAGTCGTTCAACTTCTGTCAGTTTAAAAATATTTTCTGTCTGCAACATAATTTGAGCTCACATTAACTCTATTGGATTGTTCTAGCAGTAGTAAGGGGGGGGAAGGTGGATCGTGTCTCATTGATCCAGCTGATATACTTTTTCATGGAAGAGTAACTGAACAATACTGCTTTGAACTCTCTAGAGTAAATAGAGATTACGAACCATTCATAAACAAAGATATAATGTGACCAGACACGTTCTGCCAGACTAGCAAGAAGTGTATTGTTTCCTCTCATCGAATTTAACAAACACCTTGGCTTATTCAAAGTACATATTTCTTTTATCACGTCATATCAAATGTTTACGTTTCAGTTCTGAGTAATTTGAAATATACGTTCACGCTTACATGACAACCAATAATGATACTCATTACAGTACTTGCGTCGTAATGTATTGTTATAATATAATGGTATCTGCTTTATTTATTTGTATTAGGAAAACTATTTGAGCTAAACATATGGGGTTTTATGGTTATGTTAAATACATTACTCTCTCCTTCCTCGTGGATCAGATTTTGCAAAATATGAATATTTGTCTTAGCACGAATAGTATTTTTTAGAGATTGATTGGTTTGGGGCTCGTCTCACACTACTTAGGGGGAATGCAATACAACACCCTAGGACTTCGATTGATTGCTCGTCTAGTAGCGCTCGAGGACAAGTATCATTCAATTTGAAACAGATAATACACCTATAAACATTCTTTACAGATGTTTTGTCTATTTCAAACCAATCGTATTTCATTTTACAAGGGGCGTCCAGAAAGTAAGTTCTATTTCAATTTATCTCCGCTGTAGCGCTGCGATCACAGTTCCACACATGCATGGTAGACGGTCTGTATCAAGGAGAAGAAACGTGCGCAATTGTGAGATCGCTACCAGCCACGTACGCTTTGTTGTGCTTGTTGACAATGTCAGTGTTGATTGAAAATCCCGTCGCTTGTGAAATTAGATCTGTGATTCGTTTTCTGAATGCTTGGAAAGTGAAACCAATTGAAAAATTCTTGGCTGTGAAAAGGTGTTATGTTTCTTCACGACAACGCACGACCATACACTGCAAATGCGACGAAAAACATCCTTCAGGGATTTGGCTGGGACGTGTTTGACCACCCCCCGTACAGCCCTGACCTCACTCCTAGCGACTTTCATCTGTTTTTGCATCTGAAATCTTTCCTTGGTGGTCAACACTTCAACAATGACGAAGAGCTGAAAAAAAATGTTTCCAACTGGTTGAAGACACAGGCGGCAAGCTTCTATGAAGAAGGTATACAAAAACTTATGCCTCGCTATGACAAATGCCTGCAAAATTTCGGCAGTTATGTGGAAAAGTAGTTTAAGAGTTGTAGAATTTTGTGCAATAAATAATTTTTCTGTATCTGTACACAATTTAATTTTATTACCAAACAGAACTTACTTTCTGGACGTACCTCGTTTCAATGTTTTAAAGCACCTATTCCATAATAGCCGAATATTTCATATTAATCTCCATTTGTAACATTTTCCAAATACATTGTTTTATAATAAAACAAATTAATAGATTTTTTTCAAGTGACAGTTCATTACAATTATTATAATGTATATATATTTCTCATATGCATTGTTGTTAAAGTTTCTGTTCAAATATCTTGTTTTTGTTTTGACTACCTATGTGATTTTTATGTTTGACGTGGGACTTCCAAGTGGCATATTTTCGGTTTTTTCTTCCAAGCTCATTTTTAAAAAGGATGTGCTAATAAACACTTTATGAAATTCATTGTTTCTCCTTATATAAAACAATATACTTGTATTTAAATAAGTCACTCTTATTCACTACTCAAAGCACGACACAGCTAACAAAACACGGCACAAAACATGTGGCTATGCTCTGGTAGGTAATAGTAATCTGTGGTAATATTTGACCGATGCGAACATTTAATATGAGAATAATAGTTGGCGCTGAAAACAGAAGGAGAATGCTTGGCATTCACTATTCTCTGGCTGTTAGGTTAACCAACTTTATGCAGCCATAAGCCCCGCCATTCCTCCCTACTTGCCTCGGCACGTCCTAGGTTCATCCTGCCCTATACCTCCCCATTGTATACCAGTGGTTTGCAACTGAGAGTGAACTACTTGGCACCTGCAAACAATATAGCGCACTGAGGGCCACTGCACTAGACAAGGTCGAACTGAACGCCAAATGGAACATGCCCTTGCATTAAAGGGAGATCCAGCATTTTGGTTGTAGCGTAAACATGCTACCCCATTGAGAAGCCGCCTCTGGTAGAAATGTAAATAATATTCCATAATACCCTTCTCTCACCTATATATTGTATATATGACATCTT
This sequence comes from Mantis religiosa, assembly GCA_030765055.1. Taxonomy (NCBI): domain Eukaryota; kingdom Metazoa; phylum Arthropoda; class Insecta; order Mantodea; family Mantidae; genus Mantis; species Mantis religiosa. The sequence continues at coordinate 7,843,972 of CM060958.1, forward strand.
ATTGTATGTATATTTAGTGTGTGTTAATCACTGTGTCATTATTTCTGTACATGTGTATAAATTTGACTTGACGATGCTATGAATCATTTGTATTCGCTTAAGGAGTAGAACTCAATGAATATGTTGTAATTCTAAATACCTAACCTTTCGTGTAAATATGATACAGAATGCTCGATGTGTAAGGTTAAGATGCCGCCGACTCATCAGTTCCGCAGAGCCAGTATCAGGGCACATCGATTACTGGAACAATGGAGAAATAAGAACTATGTCAGCCATTGTGTATCGAGATGATGGCGAGATATCGAAGCGACGCGACAGTAGCGCCAACGGCAGGGAAAGCAGCCTTGCTTGTTATGGTGAAGGTGGTACTGCTAACACTTACAAGTGGTTTTGTTTCGTTATTTTGCTAGTATCCCACGTTTTACTCCCGCCTCCTCCAGCCTCCCGCATTTTGAACAAGACGTCTGGAGAGCCCTTCACTGTTCTACTTTTTTTCGTTCGTTTTCGTCGTCTTCGTCTTCCTCTTTTCATTATTTTTCGCTGTCTTCAGCAAGAAAATGTACGTATTTTCATTAGAAAAGAAAAAGAGGAAAGTGTTAAAGGGAATAGTTGAACCTAACCTTACGTATATAATTAATTGTTCCTTTATACGAGGACAAGGGTGGGTAAGGTAGCTGCTTTAACCAACTGAGCTACCACAGTACTTTCGAGATTACTACAAAACAGATTTTTAAAATGTTTAACAGTAAGATATTTATCAAAATTAAAAAAGTTTACTAAAACAAACGTTCTATATAACACGTAAAATATTAAACTAGTTACAGTCAAGCAACAAATATATACAAATATAATAATTTGCAGGGGCGGCTGGTGGCTCTGAAAATTGGTGGTTCACAAAGTTATCCATGCAACTTAATTTTTAAAGTAACAAAATTTCTTTAAGCCTGTCACTACAGACTGCTCTACACACAAGTTACTCACAGCATATAACACAACACTCACATTTCATAAACACTCTAGAATATTTATTGTATACATCGTTGTTAAAGTTCTGTTAAAACATCTTGTTTTTGTTTTGACTATCTGTGTGATGTTTAGTTTCGGCGTGGGTCTTCCAAGTCGCTTAAGGGTATGTATGACTGAAATTTTCAAATTCTGAACTAATAATGCTAGCTTCTTCAAATTTACACCATAGGTGTAGTATAATGTAAACATGTAACAACCTAAATTTAAACAATTTTTCTCCAGCAGTTTAGAAATTATGATAAATATTGTATGATTTTTGTTACGTCACTAAAAAGTCCCTTGCGACAAAATATTTTGAATTTTGGTCTAATATTTTAACCCTATGTTCATAATACACATACTTTTTGAAATTGCTCTGGGTTTTTCTGTATCTCCTTTAGTTTAGGTCACAAAAATTGTTTAATTTACAAATATTCTTTTTTTGTCTAAAAAACTGTAAGTTTTGTGTTTGAAAATTAAAAATATATGCTTATATACATTTCATAATAAAACCTAGGGCAATTTCCATTCCTCATGATATTCTGAACCTGTGTAGGAAATTTCATGAATGTAGTACAAAAACTGCATCGCACGGAGCATTTTACAGGAAGAAAAATGCTGAAAATATGAACATTGAGAAAACAGCGATTAAATATTTGATTGCATAACTCACATTAAACTCCACCAGGCTGATAGGTTGGACCCTCAGATTTCTTTTTCCTCTCCTCTGTTCCTGCTTTTGACACCTTTTTATTCTTTAGATGTTGCTTTTCTTCTGCACAACTTCGCTTCTTGCTTTGCTGGATATGAGTCTGATCTCGCTGCACTGAAGTTTTCCTTGCTGAGTCTACTACACTTTCACCTCTGATATTTCGCTGCAGCTCCAATGACTTAAGACTACCCATGTTAAACTCACTGATGCTTTTAATAACAGCAAGATCCAATTTTTGTTTTGATATGAAAACTTCCTTTGGGCACTTATTCCATATGACATGATGCAAAGATTCATTGGCATTCTGTGTTTTTCCTGTTTTGCACCTCTCTAGTAATGTTGTAGAAGCCAGCCTCTGATATATTGGCAACATTTTAGGAACTATTTTGTCTGAAATCCTTATTTTTCTTTTCTTTAATTGAAAATTTAAGAACGGAAAACAGACAAAGAATGTGGATGTAGGCAAAAGAAGGCGTGACTCTGACAGAGTTTAAAGGCCGCCGTCATTTAAATAAGTATTTTAAAATGGCGTTCGGAGGCAAATTATGCATTTTTCACATTCGGGAATGTCTAAATTATTTTATAGAATTAAAATAAAAAAGTCGTTATTTTTACGATTTTCATGAAATTTCAGTCATACATACCCTTAAGTTCAATTTTTCCTTCTAAGGTCGTGTTTGAAAAAGGATATGCTAAAAGACACTTTATGGAGTTAATTGTTTCTTCTTATAACACAAGTTACCTGTATTTATATAAATATTTCTGATTGCACTACTCAAAACACGGCAGAGCTAACAAAACACGGCACAAACCATCTGGCTATGTACTCGTAGGTTACATTTAACATAGGTGCAATAGATGCCACTGCTGTGATGAAAGAACGAGCAGGTTAGGCATCCACTATTCTCTGGCAGCTAGGTTAACCAACCACATGCAGCCATACGCCCCACATCGCCCCCCTACTTGCCTCGGCAAATCCTAGGTTCGTCCTGCCCTATACGTCCCTATTGTATGCCAGTGGTTTGCATCTGGAAGTGAACTACTTGGCACCTGCAAACAATACAGCGCGCTCAGGTCCCCTGCACTAGACAAGGTCGAAATGAACTCCAAATGGAACATGCCATTACATTAAAGGGAGACCCAGCATTTTGGTTGTAGCGCAAACATGCTACCTCTTTCAGAAGCCGCCCCTGATAATTTGTAACAAAACTTCACTTATCTTAAAAGAAAATGATGAACATTTTCTTATCAATTGACGAGGATCGCTATTTCGTAAATACTCATTCACATCATAAGCCAGCCAACTTTAACTAAATAAACTATAATGATCGGGTACGGTTAAAGAGTTTGGTATAACTTTAGTTCCTCAAAATAATTATAGAATTAAAAATTTGCTACATTTCTAAAAAAAGATAAAATTCCGAATAATAAAAAAATCTTATACTTATCAGTCTATTTGTTTAGATTGTAATAAAGTTTATATAGGAAAGACAAAACGTAATTTAGAAACCAGAACAAAAGAACATTTTCGTAACTTTAAGTATAAACAAACTGATAAATCGACCGTAACAGATCATTTTTGGTCATTTAACCATGAAATAAATCCTGAAGTTAAATTACTAAAACAATTAAATGATCCGATACATTTAATGTTTTCGAAAAATATTTATTTGAAAAAATAAACATCGCGTAATGAATTATTAAATATCGTCAGTCGATTCTGTTTTTAAGGTTTATTTCACTTTCATATTTTGGTAGGACTGGCGAAAACATAGTGACATCTAGTGATTGTAACGTTGACAACGAGTTGTTTGAGATGATGTGAATGAGATATCATGACATCGCAATCTGCATCAATTAAGAAGAACATTTTCATCATATAAGTGAAGTTTTATGTTACAAGTTATAATGTTTGTATAATATTCTGTATAATGTTTCGTAATATCAGAAGTTGAAATAAAATTGGACGTGTTACATTCACATACGTTTTTCAACTCCTTCAACTCTTGCTATGAAATATTAATACCACAATCATCATCATCATCATCATCATCATCATCATCATCATCATCATCATCATCATCATCATCATCATCATCATCATCATCATCATCATCATCATCATCATCATCATCATCATCATCATCATCATCATCATCATCATCATCATCATCATCATCATCATCATCATCATCATCATCATCATCATCATCATCATCATCATCATCATCATCATCATCATCATCATCATCATCATCATCATCATCATCATCATCATCATCATCATCATCATCATCATCATCATCATCATCATCATCATCATCATCATCATCATCATCATCATCATCATCATCATCATCATCATCATCATCATCATCATCATCATCATCATCATCATCATCATCATCATCATCATCATCATCATCATCATCATCATCATCATCATCATCATCATCATCATCATCATCATCATCATCATCATCATCATCATCATTCCTAGATGTCAGCCACGTAGACATTTGTAAAAATAGGTTTACTCCACATGTCCTTATAGATACAAAGAAAACACGAGAATACAGTAGTCTTTAGGTAACAGTCAAATCTTATGATACCTAGTGGCTATGTATGGACTTTGAAATTTAAATTTCGTTGTCTTTCCATGGGCAAAAGGTCAAAAAAGGATATGAAACAAACGCCATTTTATTTGAGTATACGTACAGTTATTAAAAATTACTACTATCCCCTACATAGGCATATGACTCCCTACTTACTTATGTACAAAACATTCTTACACACATTTTTTCTTCTATAGAGCTTATAACGGTGCTAGTGCAGTGTGATCCATATAAATCTGAACCACTTCAGTAGGCCCTAACTTTTGAACCAATAATAGGATACACGTACAACTTTGGGAGAATATAATACACAATTGGGAGATTACATTACACTATTTACATCTCAGAGAAAATGTTGGAAGTGTCCTCCACCAGCATCTATACATGTTTGTACTCGTCTCACCATATTCTCTCAAGTTTTACGGAGATGATATGGAATTGAGAGAATGTTATTTCCAGCAAAATGGAGCAGCGTGCCAACATCTAATGACACCATGGAACTTGTAACCAGTTTCTTTGATAATCGAATAATCTCAAAACGTTTGTGACCCCAGATCCCTTGACCTAACCTCACCGGATTTTTTCTTGTGAGGGTATCTAAAAATAGAGTGTACAAGAATATGCCACGGACAATTGATGTTATCAAGGAATCCATTCGAACCGAAATAAATAACATTGACGAGGATACTCTCCGTAAAACTTGAGCGAATATGGTGAGACGAGTACAAACATGTATAGATGCTGGTGGAGAACACTTCCAACATTTTCTCTGAGATGTAAATAGTGTAATGTAATCTCCCAATTGTGTGCTATATTCTCCCAAATTTGCACGCGTGTCCTGTTATTGGTTAAAAAGTTATGGCCTATTGAAATGGTTCAGGTTTATATGAATCGTGCTTAGACAAGTGTGGAGTTTTGCAGAAAGTTATAGAGACCAATGTTGTTTTAATGGTGGTTTGTTTTGTAAGCATGTTTCCGGGCGGTTTCGAGCGTTTAAGGTCAAAGGTGCCCCTTGTCAGTACGAATAGTACTTCAGAGCCTATTACCGGAAAGTTATATTAATTATATGTACATAAAACTACATATATACTTATATATTTTAAACTTTCAACATTTTAATCAAAATCCTTAGAGTAAACTTTCTAAAAATCGAAATTTTCTAAACCTTTTCTTGTAAAGTGTAGATTTGTGTTAGGAAATTTCCTTGGCAGGTGCAATGCCCTATTTTACCAACGGATGTTAAGACTTAACACAAGTTTAGCAATAGTTAAAACAAAAATTGCATTTCACCAAACAAGTGTTAGCTTAACACTTGTGTTAAATGTCTTGTTAAATTAACAAGCCAAATTTCTGTTATTAATTCCTTAACAATGATAACTAGTCAGGATGGTGGGCGTGATCTCAGCTGTTGATGTCGATTTGCTATATTTAAGACTTTCTAAATGGTATTCATAATAGAGTACGGCCTATGAGGAGAAATTATTTTGAGGAACTATCAGATAAAGGTATAGACTGTCAAAACAAGTTGTTATGAAGGTTACTACGGAAGTACAAGAGAGGTTATAACATGCATCCAAAGGAATATGGCGATCTCGCCTTTGCTTCAAGTATTAATAACTTTGCGATCTTATAATTCACTGAATTATGTGGATAATACACTGTCCACCTCCCGTCTTAAAACGTTCAAGTCACTTGTCACTTGTCCTTCTTCGCTCCTCGTTTTAAATTTACGTAATACTGAGTTAGAGCATGCATCGAAAGGAATATGTCGATCTCGCCTTTGCTTCAAGTATTAATAACTTTGCGATTTTATAATTCACTGAATTATGTAGATAATACTTTGTTCACCTCCCGTCTTGAAATGTTTAAGTCACTTGTCCTTCGCAACTCGTATTAAAGTTACGTAATACTGAGTTAGAACATGCATCGAAAGGAATATGCCGATCTCGCCATTGCTTCAAGTATCAATAACCTTGCGATTTTATAATTCACTGAATTATGTGGATAATACAATGTCCACCTCCCGTCTTGAAACGTTCAAGTCACTCGTCACTTGTCCTTCTTCGCTCCTCGTTTTAAATTTACGTAATACTGAGTTAGAACATGCATCGAAAGGAATATGCCGATCTCGCCTTTATTTCAAGTATCAATAACCTTGCGATTTTATAATTCACTGAATTATGTGGATAATACACTGTCCACCTCCCGTATTGAAACGTTCAAGTCACTCGTCACTTGTCCTTCTTCGCTCCTCGTTTTAAATTTACGTAATACTGAGTTAGAACATGCATCGAAAGGAATATGCCGATCTCGCCTTTGCTTCAAGTATCAATAACCTTGCGATTTTATAATTCACTGAATTATGTGGATAATACATTGTTCACCTCCCGTATTGAAACGTTTAAGTCACTTGTCCTTCGCACCTTGTTTTAAATTTACTAATAATGAGTTAGAACATACATCGAAAGGAATATGCCGATCTCGCCTTTGCTTCAAGTATTAATAACTTTGCGATTTTATAATTCACTTAATTATGTGGATAATACACTGTCCACCTCCCGTTTTGAAACGTTCAAGTCACTCGTCATTTGTCCTTCACTCCTCGTTTTAAATTTACGTAATACTGAGTTATAACGTACATCCAAAGGAATATGCTGATCTCGCCTTTGCTTCTAGTATTAATAACTTTGCTATTTTATAAATCACTGAATTATGTGGATAAAACACTGTCCACCTCCCTTCTATAAACGTTCAAGTCAAGTCGTCACTTGTACTTCTTCGCTCCTCGTTTTAAATTTACGTAATACTGACGAAGTTTTTTCATGCTTGTGGTAGTGACACATACATTTGAATTAAATTCGTTTCCAATTCTTTCCCACGTGACATACTTCTCTTTTATATTCATCGCATCCGTCCTGTTATTTTCCACGATATCTTTACACTTCGTCAGCAATTCAATTAACAATGCTTTCTGAATCGATGGGAAATTTGTCTCACGGCTTTTGTTTACGAATTTATTCACCGCCATTTTTCAGCTGTGCGGAGACGAAAATGAAAACAAAAGCGCATCGCAGGACGTTCAGAAAATAATAGGACTCATCCATAGCCTTGTATAGCTGTATTATTAACAAGTCTCTTGGCGTTAACACGTGTTTGTTAACATTTTTGGTGAAATATTAGAAATTTAACACTAGTGTTAGTGCTGTGACAATTGTTACGTTACATTTGTTAGCGAAATCTGGCATAAGTGGGGTACTTGGCTGACTTTTCGTTTTTAATTTTTATATTTACAGGCAGATTTTGGGTGGAATGGAATACCTCCTGTGCTTACTTTAAGTACGTACTTACAAAAATTCATGAGATTTTGGAAACATGGTTATAAATAATCAACGTAAGTGAGAAGATAATATGTCACTGTAAGATATCAGAATTTTTTATTTTCTTAAAAAGGGATGATTATACCCACTCCGGAGGGGTTCAGCTATAAAACTGTGGCATACAGTCAACACCTTTTAACTTCTGCATGACTAAAAATGACTAGAGGTTATGACACCACATCAAAAGCCTGCTCTGAACTTTCAACCGCATACATTACTAAACTCTCCATCATGCCATGAAAGAAAGCTGCACATTGTTCAGTATTTTATTGTTTACTGGTTGAAACAATTGACAAAGAATGGTACTACACACATACAGGAGGTACCTTGGGCCCCGGGCCGATTTATGACGAGGATGGCCATAAATCAGCGTATACTTGTGGTGGAAAATGACGGGTCCCAGCTGCTCATTTTCCCTTCCATTTATTCGCCAGCCACACAGCCAGGTCACGTACGGTTCGATACTAGAGCTGTTTCTGAAGTATCGATAATAATCGCTGCGAAGGACACCTTTCTGTGCATCTGGTTGGGGCACATGTCTTCCATACATACTTAAGTGGTTTATTATTGTTGTTGTTATTAATGTGTTTACAATGAATTGATATCTGGGGAGTGTAATTGATGGAAGCATCGCTTCCGCTATAATTTAGTTATACACTAAGTTGTACATTTTCATTAGTCAAATTTGGTGACACAATTTTGAAACAGCACGCAGGAATTTATACACTTTTGCAGGTAGTTTCAGGAGTCCCATGGACTGTTTCCTCATAGGAGATATTTAGATACACTGGCGATATAATCTCGTTTTGCCGAAGCAAGATTTTCCTTGCTTTTTACTCCCTTAATCCAGGTTATTTACTTGTTATAGGTCAGGAGAAACTCAGATCAGTTTTTCTATAAATAATACAGTCAACTTAGAATTGCGTGTTGTACAGTATGCGCAATTTATCCTGAGCGTTCGTCTCCCAAATCCTCACTCGGTAGATTTCGGCTAACTCCGTAAACACACATGACAACTTAGAAACATAAAATGCACTATACTAGTACACTCTGACATCTAGTGACTAATATGCTAAGCTTTTACGCGTGCTCTTTGTTTTCTGTGTGCATTCGTTTTGTGCAAGTTTGAGCAACACCAACTCCAATACTCAGACCATAATACGAGAATCGATTGTAGGAAAAATGGCGGCGCTCGTGGCCCAGCTTGTCATGTTGTGGTTATGTCTACAGAGTAAAGTGTGTGTTTGTTTGCTTTGATTGTGTGTTTGAAGAATTAATGTAATTCATATTACAGTGGCAATTAGTGACTAACGAGTTAGTTTATAGTTGAGTATTTAACATAAAGTGATAACGTTTACCTAAATATATACTGTGAAGTATTGTCGAAATTCATCGTTAATGTGTTCCCAGCTGCAATCTAATAATGGTAATGTACCTCACACGACATTTAAATTTCCGAAGGAAAAATCGTAATGGGATAAGTGGACCAGGAACATACATCGTAAAGATTATAAAGTAAATGACAAAACTGTAGTTTGTATTCATAACTTTGAACAGTGCTTTGAGGTTAAGGAAGACACCTTTCCAGTAAATGATGGTGAACCAATTCGTGCCCTTCGAAAAGTACCAAAATTAATAGATGATGCCTACCCCACGATTTTTAAGAATCAGCCATCCTATCACACATTAAAGCTCAACCAGAAAAGACGAAATCCTGAAGAATGCATCCAACACATTTTACAGAGAGTAAAGATAATTTTAATATTTGGTGTGCACAAGATGTTATTGACAGTTTTGAACCGAAGTGATGAGGAGATTTTAACCCATTGATAGTCATTATTAAAGACGATTAGTTACGTTCTTTTCAATAACATTCAAGATCCCAGCTTCACTGATGTTCCTTCACTTAATGAGTTTCAAAGTATTTCATAACCTAGAAGCAATATTATGAGCCTACCAGTGGAAAATTTTAAATGGATCTTGCAGTGTGAGGGAACTGACACCTTCAAACGTGACAATTGGAGTAAACTGGACAATCTGGTGAGTTCTCTTAAATATTATAGTATAAGCAGTACCTATGTCCTTACCAGAAAACGTTACTATGTAAACAATATAAGAGAAACTTTAGTACTTGCTACAGACGATAGGATGATTGAGTCCAATAAGATAAAGTTTGCTGTGTTTAATGCTTATGAGTTGTCATGCCTTATAAATTAAATTTTGATTGGAAGTATAAGGTGGAAAATGCATAGTACTGGTCGTGCTACTATATAATGAGATAAGCTCTTAGGATTTGTCATGATGCTCTTTATTTATGTTATTACACGTTTTAGTTGAAAGTATAAAGTGACAAATGCTTAGGAGTTACCTCGCTGCTCCGTAATATGGATTATATTATGTCCATTGTGTATAGTTTCCTATTCTGCGTAACCAGAGTCGCTGGGCTTCGACGGGCGCCATCTTGGAATCTGCATTATGGTCTGAGTATTGGAGTTGGTGTTGGTTTGAGGTTAGTTACTATAGCTTAACCAGTTTGTAATTATGGCTGAGGGTACACCAAACTCATCATCATATGTACCTTCCTGGCAACGAACTCCGACTCGGAAACATGCACGTACAGTCGAGCATAGTGATGGCTGCAAAATAATAGCGAAATTTGCAGAAAGTTGTGATATAGAAAAGGATAACAACCAGCTAATGTTCCCACTCAGCAAATCTGCTTACACAGGAAAAAGCGTCAGCACTGTCAGGCGTATTAAATCGTTTTGTACATCTCATCCCAATGAAACTCCAAAAACATCAGGAAAAAGTAAGTAAGGCTGTGATCTGTGTATGATAATAACTAATAGTGATGTTTTCTTTCTTTCTTCTTTTCCCTTCAATCCTTTCCTTTTTGGCTTCCTCCTTTTCCTGATATCTTGCTCTTTTGTCTTTCTTTTTCTCTTGCTCTGAGCCCTTTGTATATTTCTAAATAGCTTTCTATTTCCCTCCATTACCAAAGCTACACCGGTATTTAATAGAGGCCAACAAACCTAGGAGCAAGACTTGCCTGTGTTGTGGATGTCATGGCTCTCACTATTATTTTTTTACCTCCGTATAACTGTGATCTCAATGCAATTGAACTGGCGGGGTCAAAAATAAAGAACGTTTTCAGAGGACACAACGTTACTGGTGATATGTCAGCCACAAATCTGCAGAAACCAGCTTTAGAAGCATTCTTTTCTGTAACTGCGACGGATTAGGAAGGATACTACAAGAACTGGAAATGAAATATTGGAGAAATAATGGTGTAATTGAAAATGCGATTGATGAAATTATCAACAGAACAGAGGATACTAGCGATGAAACTGATGCAGTGGACTCAGAAGTCGAAGAATCACAAAGCGAATGAATATTTATGGCTGTCATATTTGTTTACTGTTTTTATGTGTTTCATAAATAGTAAATATATAAATATACAGCTTATAGGATCGAGTTCAATTTAATGTTTGTCCACAGATCTCACACTTGTGGTGCATATTTTCGCTTATCTTACGCACTATTTTGCTGAACTGTGTTTTTCAATGTTGACCACACTGCAGAAACAAAAGAGCGTTAGCTCTCGCAACTTCCCCTCTACCCGCATTGCTCCGTAAATCCAGCGCTCTTCTTATCTTGCGCGTACTCTAATGCAACCCTTGTTTGTTACGTTTCGTTTGTGAAAAAGAAGCGTACAGGCTTTGGTCGTTAGGAACACAACATTGAGTAGTGGAACACACGTAAGTGTGAAATTTTCGACTGAGATTTCTCTTCGTTTGACGTGCAAAGAAGAAAGAAATTATCGAAAATGTTAGGGAAACTTCTGCACTGGGAGTACACAAATCAGAACTTGTGTACATTTTTATATAGGCAATTATAATATAGAATAAGTTACTGATATAGTTAACTGATATATTTAATAAAGGATAATAAATACTATATTTGAAGCAAGGCGCCATCTGGATTTTATTAAGAGAAAGTACAAATATTAAAGTAGTCACCTTTTACCTTGGGAGGTATCAATACGGTTTCCGTAATAACAGTAAGAAGGGCAAGTTTTCGAGAGTTATAGGAAACTAATTTTGCTGCGATTCCCAAGTTTGTGTAAACCAAGGCGGTCTTTAGGCACTATGGATTGACGATAAATCGATCACAGTAGAACATTTCTTTAACACTGTACGGAATGCAATATACGAAGGTTCTTTAACATTAAATATTTCCAAGATATTAGTTTTTAAAAGGATTAAAAGTTGTTAAGTTATAAATTTTATAAATAATGGTAAACAAATAAATTATCCAATTAAGCCTGGTTTCACATAAGCTTGTCCCGTATCTCTTAACGGTCACGTGACCTTATCACCTCTCATTGGATGCTGTTGTAGTATAGACTGTTGTGAGGTAAAGATTAGTTCGTTATTTAACATGGTGATATGTCTCTATATGTTGGAACAGAATTGTCAAATTTATATTTTCGTAACTATTTTAATTAAATATATTACGCAACAGAGTTGATTTATCTGAAATGCATGTTAATTCTTAAACGAAGTAAAGAGGAGGTTCCTTTGTTCTCAAGCGCATGACACGACATCACGTGATTTAGCGGTAGTGGTGACATATTTGTTTATATGACTTTTATCACTGACCTTGTTTTGAACTGGATTAGTCATATATCGTCATTCGAAAGTGTGTTGTGCCGAGTACGAGAGCTAAATTATTTTATTGATCGTTTATTGCGCGTGTACTTATTATATGTATAATGACAGAGTCTAGCACCAGATTTTCGCTGAAGCATCGCAACGGAAAACCTTTACGAAGTGGCGAAAAAAGAATCGTGGTGCATGCACAGAGAAGAATCCGTCTTTGTCAGTGAGAGAAGTCGAACAGCTGTGCTCTGAACTTACAGGTGTGGGTGTTAGACCCGTAGGAACTTCGCGACATGAAATTGAGACAACAGGAAAATTTACCACTCCAAGGGCGATATTACTTGGTGGCGAAGACGTTAGGTGTACAAGACATTATACATTTAGAATAACATCACCTAAGTTTTAGTTTCTTCTAATATCTGTATACATATATCAAAATATCCAGCAACTTTAATTGTATATAATTGACAACTTGCCTGTTTTCAACAATGCTTGTAAAAGCATTATTATTATTATTATTATTATTATTATTATTATTATTATTATTATTATTATTATTATTATTATTATTATTATTATTATTATTATTATTATTATTATTATTATTATTATTATTATTATTATTATTATTATTATTATTATTATTATTATTATTATTATTATTATTATTATTATTATTATTATTATTATTATTATTATTATTATTATTATTATTATTATTATTATTATTATTATTATTATTATTATTATTATTATTATTATTATTATTATTATTATTATTATTATTATTATTATTATTATTATTATTATTATTATTATTATTATTATTATTATTATTATTATTATTATTATTATTATTATTATTATTATTATTATTATTATTATTATTATTATTATTATTATTATTATTATTATTATTATTATTATTATTATTATTATTATTATTATTATTATTATTATTATTATTATTATTATTATTATTATTATTATTATTATTATTATTATTATTATTATTATTATTATTATTATTATTATTATTATTATTATTATTATTATTATTATTATTATTATTATTATTATTATTATTATTATTATTGTTGTTGTTGTTAGTGTGTTTGGATTTATTAAAGCAAGTTAGTATTCTATTTATATCACACAACCTGTATAGCTGTGTTCTTAAACTGTATAAATTCATATGACGTGGTTCTTTTGTGTATTTAACACTATACTGAACTGAAAATAAATAAAATAAAAAAATTAAAAAATATTTAAGGACAATCAGACTCTACCGGGATACAAGTTGCAAAATATACTACCTTGACGAAACTTGGGTGAATGAAGAACACACAAGTATGGCGTGACACGACTTTTAAGACTAAAAGACAAGCATTTTTGCTAGGCCTTTGTGCTGGTTTAAAAAATCTCAGTGGAAGAGGCCGAAGGCTTTTCATTATAAACTTGTTTCAGTTTCATTGCTCATTCATTCAGTTTCAACTTGCTCAGTTTCATTATAAACTTCATTATTTTTGCATGCCTTCATATTCTTATTTGTATGATTTTATCTATCTTCCTGACAATTATTATGACGTTTACTGCAGGTTTCAATGTGACGGAAAGACACCACCTATGGCCTATGGCGCGAAAGCATTAGGCAATTAGGATGAGGGGGAAGTTAGTTGCACGCGGAGTGATACATGACACCGGGGCAAGGTTATATGAAACAGAGATTAGAACACGAGTTTTATAAATACACCTCTTGAAGAACATTGTATGCAAAACTAATCCCCACATGTTGGAATTAAAACAACATCGAGACAAAAAATTAACGTTATTTCGGAAGTTGAATGTGATTTGAAGTATCCTCAGAAGATGCAGATAGACGGCATTTCTTACATTTCCTGTGATAAGGTGTGTTTGTATTTATTCTATTTTTCTCATATGACGTCATCCTATATTGACAGTGTTAAAGTCGACCAATCGGATTCATGAACTCATAGACAACATCGATAACTATTTTGTTATCGATCCTCAGATACGATAACAACACTCTGCATGTTTAGAAACAGGCAAAGGACTATACATTTAATGGAAATTAATTGTTCTTTCACACTAGCCGTCTGTGGGACGCACTATGAAAGGGTAGAGCCAGACTGAAAAATATAGTCTGATTATAAATAGAGACTGATTATACATTTCACAGATAGTCGACTATTAGCGCCACTTTCAATTGTCAAAACTGTCGAAAGGTTTAGAGACATTTCTCTCTCTGACATTGACAAAATAATTCACTAAACAAAACCTCAGAACACGATAAACAACCGGAAATACACATGCAATACATTCAACTTCAGATCTGAAAATTGTGTTCTTAACTTTTATTTCAAGTAATTCAAATGCAAGCCACATAACACATTATTAGTTATAAAGAAATTAATACAGTCTAACCTCTATTGTACGTTAGAAATGGCTGTACTACACATACGACTGGACGTTGAAGATCTGAATATTAGACCTTCGGTCTCAACCCAGATCAGCACTAGGCCCTCTACTGGCACTGAAGTGTTTTGTACGGAAGGATAATGTGCGGCAGAAGATGAGGTTTAAGTTACGTATAAGCCATCTGATGTGTTACTTATGTGCCTATAAGCTGCCTGTACTACATGAAGTAATAAAGTATAGTTTCTACTGTTTCTGATAGATGTCTCTTGTAGTCATGCAAATAAAATTCGGTGCATCAGAATCCAGTTGCAGTGAATAATGTTGGGTATAAATTTTTGCAGACGTATAAAATTTATATATGAATACTAAAATAATTTATACCATAATAGCAACATGATATTCCATATTATTCTCTTTCATTCGTGTAATAGTCTGAACAAATGCAGCTCATGATTGTCGACTTCCTTAGATAAATTTATCAGTAACTTTACAGTCACTCGTGGCATTAATACAGACAATTGTTAATGAGATCTGAGATTTTATTTGAGGTCCATGCATGTGTGACTGGGAGACGGGCAAGTTTTGTAACATACCTACTGTATTTTGTGTTGATTTTGCTACGTGAAATTTGTTTATTGCGTTATATATTCATCTCCTTATCATTTTTATACAATTATTAATCTTACCAGTTCCAAAATATGGGTGTCAGATGGCAATGCAAGGGCTGAATAAAATTGAACTCTTTCTGTTTAAAATATAAATTGCATAGACATATTTTCGTATTGATAGAAACATTTAACCCATCTATCTAACTCCCAGTTCTTCTCTCCTTTTGTGTCAATATCAGCTAATCCTCAATGTTAGGTCATCGTGGAATGATTTCATAAATAACGGGAAGAATGAAAATAATTAGTTGGTGATTAGAGTTTTAAACTTCAACCATGCAACGTGAGGAAAGTCAGTGAAACGTTGTGGATTTGTTGCTATTCTTTGCAATATCCATCTGTTCTAGTTGATTTATGACATCTTGAAATGAGATTTTATGAAAGCTTCTTCCTCGATAAATGTCTTATCATTAATTCTTAATAATTCTGTACGTCACAAGGACATCGCGCAGGAAGAGCCGAAGGATCGTGCTTTTCTAATAAGTTTATTCAATCAGACAAGGAAACTATCACTGTACTCTTGCCGCTACTCACTTGAAACCTTGATAGTATAATGCCTGCCGTATGTAAATCACGTGTAGCAAAACTCTGTTGCGGAGTAGAACCACAACGACCAAAACTGAAGCCTGGAAGGTGCCGCCTGCGATCACTGGCAAATAGCTGTTGGATGTCTCTTGACAGCTCTGTTTCGGGTGAGGGGGACCGCGCTCCTGCCATGTGTAGATCACTGCACATGCTGTTATGCCTATATGTCCCTATGTATTGTGGACTCATTTTAAGTTACTTTCAGATATATTCGGCACCCGACTTTTAGCACACAGGCACCCTATAGAGTAGAGATGATGCCATCAAACTTTCAAGGTTTGAGCATATGATAGCTCCCTTGCTAATTCTTTTCTGCAACCTCCGGTGTAGTGATAGGAAGTGAGAGATTCCACGATGTGATTGACTGTCCCTTAGTTGCGAAGGTGAACTGGCCAATTAACGCTTGGCTATGAACACTTCACCAAGTGCAAATTATGCAACGTTATGTTACTACAGAAAGAGCGACATAATGCACTGGAAATGCACCATGTATTGATCGTGTGCATGCTCAGAAACCTGTAGGATGGTTTGGTGCAGAGGTTTGGAGTTGTTCCTGAAGATCCCAGTGACTTTCACCTTCACACACAGATGTAAAACTGCCCTTTTGTTCTATGGAATGTCTACAAAAGCTCTGAGGTCTCTGCATGTGTCAGTGATAGTTGCATAGCTGGAACATTGCCAAAACACTTTTGGCGGGAAAAACTATCTATATGTGCCACATAGAAGGTCTGCAACTACTGTTATATGCTCGCTCGCTGTCGTTTTGAAGCACCCTGTATACGTTTGATACAATTCTTAATATACCTCTCTGCTCACCAACTGTGAAGTCACTATTCGTGGAGAGTGTAGCACGTGTTGCTATATAATGTGGAAGTACCTACTGACCTGCATTGTACGTGTATAACGAGTGTCTATGTGATTTCTCCCACAGGTATAAAGTTAAGTGTTCGAAGGTTCACTACTTCATTGCTCGTGCACAGACTTCTTGTAGGTGGAGTTCCCTCGACGTGCGAAATACGAAGTGTCATAGCGACTAAAATCAAGGTTTCGCCATTGCTTAATTCCCCCCTGTCCTGCCGTTTTAAAAAAAAAAAACCGTGACGAGTTATTAATTTCTCATGGGGTGTTTTTTAATCCCCTTTCCCGATAAGTGTTGAAATTTGTTGAAATTTGTCAGTTTGGAGCTAAGTCTGCAAAGGTTTCTCTTTTCCCACACTCCAAGATAAGCTATGTGGCTCATGTTTCCACAACTTTTGGTAAAATTCTGCAGTCTATGTTTTAAGTCACGACCCAGATTCCATGAAAGAAATCTGTAGAGCCATAACGGCTCCAGGATTCGCCTCGAGACTTTTCAAACAACAGCTAAGGGTTTTCGGTGTTTGCAAATGTGTGAACTGTCTGCCCAGAATGTTAAGGAACATTGACTTGAGAAAAACTTTTATGTGTGTTACCATAATCATCACCATCATCATCATTGCCCGCCTCGGTAGCGTGGTGGTAGGGTGTCTGTCTCACGTTCGAGAGGTCCGATGATGATGATGATGATGATGATGATGATGATGATGATGATGATGATGATGATGATGATGATGATGACGTGTATAAGGGCGCTCAACTACGGCGGTTATCAGCAAACTTACAAAAACAAGTCATGGCAAAAGCCATATATAAAAATTTCCAAAAACTATATAAATATAAATAAAACTATTAAAATTGCACACACACACACATATATATATATTTAAAAAAAGAAAAACAAAACGAAATATCAATCAAAATCTACTAAAAATTTCCTTCACTACATCCTAAAATCTAAACGAGAAAAGAATCTAAAAACTTTCTTCACTACTGCGTTATCGTCCGCAAGCATTTCTGCAAAGCTGGCCGGCAGCTGCAGAGACGTCCTAAGGTCTGCTAGGTGAATACACTCTAGCAGCACGTGTCGTACAGTTAACGCTTCATTGCAAAACGGACACAGTGGAGCAGGCTCCTTTTTAAATAGAAAACTATGAGTTAAAAAGCAGTGCCTAATACGTAACCGAGCCAAAGTCACCTCCTCACGACGAGATGACCGACAGGAGGTAACCCAGGGAATCGGAAGTTCTTTGACAGATCTAAGTTTATTATTGCGGAGAGGGGACCACTCTTCCTGCCAGCTGGTTTGCACAGCTCTCCGTAATACGGCCCTAAAATCTTCCGATGTCACAGATGGTACTCGAACCCTGGGCTTTCTGGTAGCTCTCTTGGCTGCCGAATCTGCCATTCCATTCCCCTGCAAGCCTACGTGACCAGGGATCCATGCACACACCACGCTAACGCCAGAAGCGTATAAAACGTGGAGGGCATCCTGTATCCGCTGCACAATAGGCTGGTAGTTGTACAGCTGCCGTAGGCTTTGAAGTGCACTGAGGGAATCACTCAGGATTAAGCAGTCCCCCAACTTTCGTCGACGTACGTGTAAAATGGCCCGGTTTATTACATAGAGTTCTGCAGTAAAAATTGAAGAGCTAGTTTCGAGAGGTCCCGTGTTCGAATCTCGATCAGGGTGAGTTCCCTGGATAAGGCCTTTTCCAGGGTTTTCCCTTATCCTAAAATATGAATTTCGGGTAACTCTAAGCTCTCTGGACCTTGGGCTCATTTGATCATCATTTCACGCATTCCATTCATCGTCTGATATGACTTAACGTGTTAGGACGTAAATTACAACAACAACAACAAAAATCATCATTATCATGTTGTTCCTGTCTTGTAAGGACCGCTTCAACTCTCAGAAAAGCTTTTCGTAACCAGGGTGCATTCCATTGCTCCTGGGATTGTTAATGCAGCGCCCTGAAATACAGAACGGGGATTTGCCTTTGGGAACAAAGTCCAATGGGCCAACCCCAGAATATCTCTGGGGATTTCAGAGCACTCTCTTCTCAAGGAGACAGGCTGTACGGAAATGTAATTATCACTTGATTAAGTGTATCTGGTTTTGTTGCCCACCCCTTAAGGTAGTGCATCCGTGTTCAAATTCCTCAAAAATCTATGCTTTCTGTTTGTAAAAGTGAATTTTAAATTAAATTTCTCCAACAGATCTTCATAAAACTATTTCTACAGAACCTCATTCAATATACATATATAAATTATTAAAATTTTAAATATAACAATCGCAGTAGAGCTATCTATGGACAAAGAATCTTACATAGTGTAAGTCATGGGTATTAATTGAAAGAAAGATAATACATAAGTGGTACAAAAAGGTAGGATAAGAAGAGCAGCTGTCTTAGAGAGGGAAAACACAAGAAGGTGACAGAACTGATGGCTATAGAGGAGTTGGCGTTAGAAAGGACTGAACAAAGGCACCTGCTATATCAGCAATAACCCATTTGTACAGAATTATCGCACTTAAGAAAAAGTTGTATTGCCATATACTACCTAAAATTACAGAAATCATTTAGTACGACAATGAACATGTATTTCCATCTGTTGAATTGAAATATCACCATAAAAATGATAGATTAGCTCTTGTTTTGAAGATAAAGTAATATTTCATTTTTACAGTGAAGATTTTAAATTTGGGGAATTTTTGGGGGGAGTTGGCACACCTGTCAAATAACAAAACACAATCAGAGAGAAATTTTGGAAATTAAGTGATGCAAAAGTTATGGAAGGCATTTTTGTCGGACCACAAATAAGAGAACTTGTAAAGGATTCTGCATTTGACCAAATTTTGGAGGGGAAAGAAAAGGAAGCTTAGGAAGCCTTCAAGAGTGTTGTTAATGGATTTTTAGGCAACAAAAAGATGACAACTACAAGCATTTGGTGACAGTGCTCCTGCAGGTCACAACATGTCCCTTAAGATCCGTTTTCTCCACTCCCACCTACACTTTTTCCCTCCTAGTTGTGGAGCTGTTAGCGATGAACGTGGGGAGAGATTCCATCAGGACATTTCTGTTATGCAACAAAGATATCAGGACCGTTGGAATGAAGTAATGCTTGGTCTTTGTATAGGGATTCTGCGGAACTCCATCACAAGAGGTAAGCTAAAAGACGACGAAGTCAATAGGCCACCACATGATTTTCTTCAGACACGACTATCTGTAAAGTATTTTTACATCAATTTAGAACTCTTATCATGTAATTACCAGTTAAAAAATCAAATGCACTTTCATTGTTGTTAGCATGTATATAATTAAAATGTATCCTTTTCTCTCAATTCGTTAATATGTAATACTTCCTCAGAAAGTAGAGCAACGTCGTGGCTCAGTGGTTAGATCGCTTGGCTCTCACCAAGGCGGCCCGGGTCGATCCCAGTCGACCGCAAAGTGAGATTTGTGATTGACAACACGGCGCTGGGGCGGGTTTTCTCCGGGATCTCCGGTTTCCCCCGACATCTCATTTCACCGGTGCTCCATCTCCATCTCATGTATCATCAGTGTCATCGCCTGCGGTGCCGTATGTAGTAATAGCGGGCGTTAAACACTACACATGCAGAACCCGGGCCGCCTTGGTGCGAGCTAAGCGGTCTAACCACTAAGCCACGGCGCGGCCTGAAGATGAATACGTCTTAACGCTATGTCGAGTAGTACCTCTGTCTGTTTTGGAGGGAAGGACTCTAGTTGGGCAACTTAGCTGCCATCGCAAAGTAGCGGGAATAGTCTCGCTGCTTATTGGTTGTCGGAGTAGCACGTCTTTAAGGCCAGTCACGGACTGATGTCTTGAGGGCGGGGCGGACCTGTGTTACTAATACGAAAGAAACCTGTTCAGATTGTTTCGAGACGGATGTAATTCCAGAAAGATCTACCGCAGCAAGGAAATATATAAAAACTGATGTAAGGCCGTGAAGGAGTCAGAGTATTGAGTTGGCCAGATACAGAGTGATAGTGTGAGAGCAGTGCTGTGCTTTGGGCTGATGTGGTACATTCCTAGCTCCGCGATAAGGAGTCTGCAGGCCGTGGAATGGGCAGGAAGCAGATCACGAATGAATATTGGAGCTGTACTGTGTAGTTCCGTATTAAAAGGTCAAGCTGGTACGTGCTACAGAGACTTAAAGAACAACTGTAGAAAGTTGCGAAGTATTTTATTTATTAGCACTGAGTCAACTATTTTAGTGTGAAGCAATAATTTAATGGCGAGCAAATAAGTTGGCGAGCAAATAAGTTGGCGAGCAAGGGTTACCACAATTGGGACGCCAATTTGATACAATAAGTTTTGTATCAAACAAAGTTTCACGTTTTCACGACAGTTTGTAACTAATATGATTGGCAAGGGTTCCACGTTGATGCTACTTTGAAGCTATTATAATGTGTGGCTCAGGGTAAAATAATGAGGTTTCTCACAGGGTATGCGTGGATGTGTGTGAGAAGGATATTTAATGACACTGGAATGCCCGTTTCAAACTTATTTATTCACTGTTTCTTTTTTTAGAACATCGAGATTGCAGTTGCCGACCAAGGGTTACCAATATCCCTGTTTAGAGGTACTGACGGCAGAATGTTTATTACTCGATAAACTTTATTCGTTCCTCATATATATATATATATGAACCGACAAATATCCAAGACAGAACAAGAGGACTACCCTACTCGCCCTCACGCCTCAGACCGCTCTAATCGGCTCCACGCCGAAGACTCTTCTCCACAGCTGCGCGTGTGGGTGTATATGTCACTTTCACTTTCTGAAAGTCCTCTTCATTCAACCAAAAATCTCTTTGTGGATGTTTTGTCATGCCATTCTGAATGGTTCAAAGAAAACCCTATTCATACAAGTCAAGTGACCCCCTTTAGAAAACTGCTAAGGACACTGTTTCTTACATTGCTTTTGTTATAACAACTTTCTCCCAAAATTTTATTCGAGTTAACTGGCCTTGCACGTTTTGTAACAAAGAACCAACATACCTTTGACATCCATCATGATTCTTTACTTACGGCAAACCTTAATTTCGGTATCACAGCTCGTTAACATTTTTATAGCTACTATCCTCTTCTCTAATTTCTCCCATTTTTCTTCCCAAACCTTTCTTCTCCATACTGCAACCTCCCCAAGTCTAGAAAATATGAAATCATTACAAATTTACAAACAAATAAAAAGAAATTGGGGACGAGAAGCATATGTAGATTACTGCAATAGGCAAGAGAGAGAAGGGTTAGCTTGGATGAGAACAGGAATAATATTTCTAAGAGGGATAAGAGGTAGGGAAAGGGAATTTGTGAATTGCGTGAGGAAAAGAAAGCATAGAACACTATGTAACAGAATGCAAGGAGGATTCAGTATGGAGAAAAGAGGTTTGGGAAGAAAAATGGGAGAAAGTAGAGAAGAGGATAGTAGCTATAAAATGCTAACGGGAAAGGAGGAAAATAAGGTAAGAAGTATTGGTGAGTTCTTACAGAAAGTAAAAGAAACATAGACCAGAAATTTAAAGAATATAAGAAAGGAAGATGAGGGGGAAGAATGGGGCTAATTAAGTAACAAGGAGGTATGGAGGTTAAGAGATACCTGACAGAGCAGAAGACCAGGATGTCATGTAGGACAAGGTAGCAACAAGGTAAAGACAAATATAAGAAAGGAAGATGAGGGGGAAGAAAGGGACTAATTAAGTAACAAGGAGGCATGGAGGTTAAGAGCTACCTGACAGAGCAGAAGACCAGGATGTCATGTAGGACAAGGTAGCAACAAGGTAAAGACAAATATAAGAAAGGAAGATGAGGGGGAAGAAAGGGACTAATTAAGTAACAAGGAGGCATGGAGGTTAAGAGCTACCTGACAGAGCAGAAGACCAGGATGTCATGTAGGACAAGGTAGCAACAAGGTAAAGACAAATATAAGAAAGGAAGATGAGGGGGAAGAAAGGGACTAATTAAGTAACAAGGAGGCATGGAGGTTAAGAGCTACCTGACAGCGCAGAAGACCAGGATGTCATGTAGGACAAGGTAGCAACAAGGTAAAGACAAATATAAGAAAGGAAGATGAGGGGGAAGAAAGGGACTAATTAAGTAACAAGGAGGCATGGAGGTTAAGAACTACCTGACAGAGCAGAAGACCAGGGTGTCATGTAAGACAAGGTAGCAATAAGGTAAAGATAAATATAAGAAAGGAAGATGAGCCCCTTTAGAAAACTGCTAAGGACACTGTTTCTTACATTGCTTTTGTTATAACAACTTTCTCCCAAAATTTTATTCGAGTTAACTGGCCTTGCCCGTATTGTCACAAAGAACCAACATTCCTTTGACATCCATCATGATTCTTTACTTATGGTAAACCTTAATTTCGGCATCAAGTGATAAAAAGTCGTTTTAGAGCGAAACCTTTTCTCTTTTGTCACAATAGTTTTGCGGATAGGTTATTGGTTTAAATGTTAAAATATTTATAGTTTTCTCAAATTTCTTTTGTTTTCTGTTTTTAATTCCTGGTCTTGCAAGGAGAATGGAATTTCAAAGTTATCACAAACTAATCAGGTCTTAAATCAATCTGATTATGTCGTAAGTCTAGTGAATTCCCACATCCCACATTGTACCTACAAGTGGATATGTAATAAGACAATTGGTACATTGTTACTCGATTAACATGAAGTGGACATGAGAATAAGTTTTTGCTGACAAATGAGTGGAGATGTAACACCTAAATTTTTCAAAGCTTAACTTTCCTCATCAACTAAGACTGTATATAATTTCAAACCCTGGATAGTGTGTGAGTGAATTATGACACTTACGATCCCTTAACTAGATTTACTACAGATGATGACACAAAATCAATCAAACCGCTGCAACACTTCATCTACAACGACAGACTCCATCAACTCAGAGACGTATCAAGGGGAGGGCTTTTAATGAAGAATGCATTTCAAGATATCAGGCGTACCATTAGTTACGTCCCTGCTTCTAACATCCTTTCAAAAATTGTGACAAGTTGATGATGAATCACGGAAAATATTAGAGAAAAATACTGTTTGGGGGAAAAATATGAGAAACATATTCTCGTAACACGTGATACTGAAATAAAATTACCGATTTATATAAATTTGCGTCAATTTAGTTGAAGGTGTCAAAAATGTTCAGTAGAATATAATGCATTTAATTTTATAGTACTATGTACTTAATTTATTCTAGAAAATTATTTTCAAAGATTTAATTTAAGTTTATATTAAATTGAACGGGTAGAGACAGACTGAAAAATTCAATGCCATAGCTCGGATTTGAAACTCTAATCTTCTGGTCTCCTTCTGGCCACTTTTAACTCTGGCCAACGTACCAGCATGACATTAAATTCTTCAAATAACTCGTTTTTTCCCGATAAACCAATAAGATTTCTCATAAATATGAGACAAGTACAGTGTGATCCATATAAACCTGAACCCTTTCAATACGCTATAACTTTTGAATCAATAGGAGGACACAAGTGCAACTTTGGCACAATATACGAGGACTGTTCAATAAAGAATGATCATAATTCCTTTACGGTCATAATTTTTCGCACTAAAATTCAAACTTCTTAGCTTAATGCAACAAACACGACGTAGTAGTTTCATTGTTGGTACTCCTGGTTCCCGCCTGTAAGAACCAGGCAAGTTCAGACATGTTTAGAATCGCCTCCCGCTGCAATGTACAGATGTATTTTTTTATCTAGAAAAGTGCAGAGCGATGCGCAATGGTATCTGGACGAGTCCACCTCATAACGGTTGCAACTGGAGGGGAGGGCAGGTCAGTTGCGAGCAACTAAACACGTGCAGAGCTACTCGGTAACACTACAGCTTGTTTCAAAATGTGCTTGTCTCCTGGTTCCAAGAGAGCATTTATAAATGACGCCTCCTAGCAGCACATTAGGAAATAAAGTGCTACATTTAAAAACACGAGAAGTAATAACCAATATCCATAGATTTATAAAAAAGGAACAATGGTCTGGGTCAGCTATAAAGATCTGGGGAAGGGTATCTGAGGCAACAGTTGTGTCTGAAAGCAGTTTAGGAGAGTTATTAAGGAAAGAAAAGCCATTGGTGCTAGTACAACAACGTCCTTTTCTATGCCCAGTAAACAAAGATTAAGAACATGCACAAAATCTAACTTGGATGTTTTAATTCAGAAATGGTTAGGCCAATTTTTGAAACACAGAAAAACAAAGACCAACTTTGAAGAAAGTGCTTATGAAGCTAAAAATTCTACTGACTTCCAAGGCAGTGTCTGAACATTAAGAAGAGCTCTTTTGAAGCTAGGATTATTTGAAAAAAAAAAAAAAAAAAGACGCTAAACGTTACAGACAAATTTTAATCGAACATCGCACCATACGTGCAAAAAGGCTTAAGTATTTACGAAATGTTCGGAGATATCAAAGTGAAGTTTATATAGTTTATATTAATGAAACTTATATAAATACAGCACATACTGGACCATATGCCTGGAGTGAAATACGTTACAGGGACTCTGCAGCGATATTGAAAGGCCGACAGTTGTTTATCATGCCTGCTGGAGGAGAACAGGGTTTTGTTCCAAACGCCTATGTGCTATTTAAGATCCAACAAAAGCGTGGAGATTACTACCATAGTAAGAATTACAACTTAGTTTATAAGAGCTGCAAAACTGGCTTCGGGAATGAAATTTGTTTTTAGACAGCTTATGCACCGCCCTCCCCTCTCGTAATCTTACGCGTGTGACGCATTGTGGCGATAGGTGCACTATCCCCAACACAGTTCCTACTCATCCCTACCGCGCAGGATTCCTGTCAAGATAAAATAATACATCTGTAGATTACATGCAGTTAAAGTTGATGTTAGAGGAAGATCCGGAGTTTCTTTCAAACGTAATCACTGCTGATAAAACTTGGCTACATCATTTTGATTCTGAGAGCAAACAGCAAAGCTCAGTGTGGAAATCTCCTTTATCACCAACCCCCCAAAAAGCAAAAGTGTTTGCTTCTGCTGGGAATGGTCACCTCATTCTTTGATATTCATGGTTTATCAGCATGTTGTACCTGCACACACATCAGTAACTGGACAATACTAAAGGGATGTCCTGAAAACATTGCAAGTTTATATCAGGCGCAAAATACCACATCTCCGTGAAGCAGGCTGGATGCTGCAACACGATAATGCGCGGCCGCATATTGCCAATGCTGTTGCTGAATATCCTGCAAAAATGAACGTGAACTGTATCCCTCAACCTCCCTATAGTCCGGATTTAGCCCCATGTGACCTTTTCTATTCCCTAACTTGAAGAAACGTTTTCGTGGGAGGCATTATCCATCATCAGAAGCAGTGGTGAAGGCTGCGGAGGCGATTTTGAAGGATCTCTCAAAAATGCTTTCCAGAATGTTTTTGAAGACTGGCAGAAACGCTGGGACAAGTGCATCGCATTCAGGGGAAACTATTTTGAGAAGGAGCATCAAAATTATGAGGATGAGCAAAAGGTAAGGTGTCAACAAAAAATTTGTGATCATCCTTTATTGAACAGCCCTCGTAATACACAATTGGGAGACTACATTATACTATTTACATCTCAGAGAAAATGTTGGAAGTGTCCTCCTCCAGCATCTATACATGTTTGTACTCCTCTCACCATATTCTCTCAAGTTTTACGGAGAGTATCCTCGCCAATGTTACTTATTTTGGTTCGAGTGGATTCCTTGAGAACATCAATTGTCCGTGGCCTATTCTGGTACACACCATTTTTTAGTTTCCCCCACAAGAAAAAAACCTGGTGAGGTTAGTTTAGGGGATCTGGAAGACCACAGAACTTTTGAGACTATTCGGTTATCAAAGAAACTGGTTACAAGTTCCATAGTGTCATTGGATGTATGGTACAGATGTATTATTTTATCTTGACAGGAGTCCTGCGCGGTAGGGATGAGTAGCAACTGTGGTGGGGATAGTGCACCTATCGCCACAATGCGTCACACGCGTAAGATTACGCGAGGAGAATGCGGTGTATAAGGTCTCTAAAAACAAATTTCATTCTCAAAGCCAGTATTGCAGCTCTTATAAACTAAGTTGTAATTCTTACTATGGTAGTAATCTCCACGCTTTTGTTGGATCTTAAATAGTACATAGGCTTTTGGAACAAAACCCTGTTCTCCTCCAGCAGGCATGATAAACAACTGCCAGCCTTTCAATATCGCTGCAGAGTCCCTGTAACGTATTTCACTCCAGGCATATGGTCCAGTATGTGCTGTATTTATATAAGTTTCATTAATATAAACTATATAAACTTCACTTCGATATCTCCGAATATTTCGTAAATACTTAAGCCTTTTTGCACGTATGGTGCGATGTTCGATTAAAATTTGTCTGTCACGCTTAGTGTTTTTTTTTTCAAATAATCCTAGCTTCGAAAGAACTCTTCTTAATGTTCAGACACTGCCTTGGAAGTCAGTAGAATTTTTAGCTTCTTAAGCACTTTCTTCAAAGTTGGTCTTTGCTTTTCTGTGCTTTAAAAATTATTCATAGTTCGCCTAACTACTTCTGAATTAAAACATCCAAATTAGATTTTGTGCATGTTCTTAATCTTTGTTTACTGGGCATAGAGAAGGACGTTGTTGCACTAGCATCAATGGCTTTTCTTTCCTTAATAACTCCCCTAAACTGCTTTCAGACACAACTGTTGCCTCAGATTCCCTTCCCCACACTTTTATAGCTGACCCTGGCCACTGTTCCTTTTTTTATAAGTCTATGGATATTGGTTATTACTTCTCGTGTTTTTAAATGTAGCACTTTATTTCCTAATGTGCTGCTAGGAGGCGTCATTTATAAATGCTCTCTTGGAACCAGGAGACAAGCACATTTTGAAACAGGCTGTAGTGTTACCGAGTAGCTCTGCACGTGTTTAGTTGCTCGCAACTGGTACGCAACAGACCTGCCCTCCGCTCCATTTGCAACCGTTCTGAGGCGGACTCGTCCAGATACCACTGCGCATCGCTCTGCACTTTTCAAGATAAAAAAATGCATCTGTACGATATCTTACACCTGCTCCTCAAATGTCTTGAAGATACCTCATGTCTACAGTCTTATCATAGAAAATGAAACCAACGATCC
Organism: Mantis religiosa; assembly: GCA_030765055.1. NCBI lineage: Eukaryota > Metazoa > Arthropoda > Insecta > Mantodea > Mantidae > Mantis > Mantis religiosa. Next base: position 7,872,029 of record CM060958.1, read on the forward strand.
TGGAAGCTGACACCGCGCGCATGACGTTACATGCCGTTTGATGGGTGCCTACCTTCCAATAAAAGATAAGGTGCGGCTGACTCACCTGGTATAAGTAGATGAGCAGTAATACCAACTAATCAAAGAAGTAATGGAGCTCAATTTTGATTTATGTAAACTGATATTTAACCAACTTCTAATTTTATGATTTTATTAAAATTTATTTAGGGTAGCTCAGAAGAAATCTTGGTGATTAATTCTTGAATGGAATGCAAACTTTCTCTACTTACATAATAGAGAAAGAAAAAAAAAAAGGTTTGGTAACAGTAAATTGTTGAAGTGTGACTGAGAGATATATGAACGTCTATGCCATTTTTACGGTTGAATATCTTTGTAAATTACTTTCCGATTCAATTTAATGGAGACTTATGTAACCCTTCACTGGATTTTCCGCTGTTTCATTACGGGGATATTGTCAGGGTAGCTTTATGTAACGTGTGTCGGCCGGTCCAGCAGTTCGTGGATATCTCGTGCATTTCCTAGTACCCGCTCCCCTCAAGGGTCCCACAGCAGTCAATAAATTGGAAGTTCCTCTTTATATAACCATTGTAGACCTGTTACACCTGCTAAATATAATTTTATAGGTTCCATTATATACATAAGTCCTCTGAAAAGCTTCCGACCTAATAAAGATACAAGGTATTTTTTCAGACATTTATTCTTTTTCATTTTTATTTTTTATTTTGCAACATAGTCTCCTTGTAACTCTACACACTTCTCCCAGCGATGTTCTCATCTCTGTAACCCGTCCAAATAGTACTCGGCGTTTTTCAACATAGTCTCCTTGTAACTCTACACACTTTCCCAGCGATGCTCTCATCTCTGTAACCCGTCCACATAGTACTCGGCGTTTTTCAACATAGTCTCCTTGTAACTCTACACACTTCTCCCAGCGATACTTCCATCTCTGTAACACGTCCAAATAGTACTCGGCGTTGTTCAACATAGTCTCCTTGTAACTCTACACACTTTCCCAGCGATGCTCTCATCTCTGTAGCCCGTCCAAATAGTACTCGGCGTTTTTCAACATAGTCTCCTTGTAACTCTACACACTTCTCCCAGCGATGCTCCCATCTTTGTAACCCGTCCAAATAGTACTCGGCGTTTTTCAACATAGTCTCCTTGTAACTCTACACACTTCTCACAGCGATGCTCTCATCTCTGTAACCCGTCCAAATGGTACTCGAGGTTTTTCAACATAGTCTCCTTGTAACTTTACACACTTCTCCCAGCGATGTTCTCATCTCTGTAACCCGTCCAAATAGTACTCGGCGTTTTTCAACATAGTCTCCTTGTAACTCTACACACTTTCCCAGCGATGCTCTCATCTCTGTAACCCGTCCACATAGTACTCGGCGTTTTTCAACATAGTCTCCTTGTAACTCTACACACTTCTCCCAGCGATACTTCCATCTCTGTAACACGTCCAAATAGTACTCGGCGTTGTTCAACATAGTCTCCTTGTAACTCTACACACTTTCCCAGCGATGCTCTCATCTCTGTAGCCCGTCCAAATAGTACTCGGCGTTTTTCAACATAGTCTCCTTGTAACTCTACACACTTTCCCAGCGATGCTCTCATCTCTGTAACCCGTCCAAATAGTACTCGGCGTTTTTCAACATAGTCTTCTTGTAACTCTACACACTTCTCCCAGCGATGCTCTCATCTCTGTAACTCGTCCAAATAGTACTCGGCGTTTTTCAACATAGTCTCCTTGTAAATCTACACACTTCTCCCAGCGATGCTCCCATCTCTGTAACACGTCCAAATAGTACTCGGCGTTTTTCAACATAGTCTCCTTGTAAATCTACACACTTCTCCCAGCGATGCTCCCATCTCTGTAACACGTCCAAATAGTACTCGTCGTTTTTCTCTGCAAAATGATTGTTCACGAAAGTGATTGCCTCTTCATTTGACGAAAATCTCTGTCCTCCGAGCGCAATTTTTAGATGAGGAAGCAAAAAGTAGTCGCTTGGGGCGTATCTCGTAAGTTACGCGGATGGCCAAGCAGTTCAAACTGTAATTCGTGGATTTTCGCCATTGGAACCGCTGAGGTGTGAGACGGTGCTTTTTCTTGGTGAAGCAGTATTTTATTTTTCTGCTAATGTGGCCGCTTCCCCGCAAGTTTTGCCTTCAGCTTTTCAGGTAGTGTGCAACAGTAAAGGTTTTTCCTTTTTGAAGATAATCGATTTAAATAACTCCATGACTATCCCAAAAACAGTCGCTATCACTTTCCTAACCAAGAAAAACAATTTTTGAGCCGGTTCCCCCTTTGCAGTCAACTGTTTGGACTGTATGTTTGTTTCGGATGTACAACTTTAATCTAGAGTAATTAATCAACGCCAAAACTAAGATTTATTGCGCCTAAACTGCGTCAGCAGAGCGTTGGAAATGTTCATTCGAACACGGTTTTGGTGTAACGTGAGGACACGCGGCAGCCAACGCGCGGACAGCTTTCTCGTGGCTAAATTTTGATTTAATATGTGACAAACAGGTTCTTTGGCCATGTTCATAGCCTCTACTATATCACTTTAATGCGGCGGTCATCTAGCATTGTTTGGTGAACTTTGGCGATGTTTTCAACAGTAGTTGCAAGTTTTGTATCCTCCGAACGTTCATTGTCTATCAAGCTATTACGGCTACATTTAAATTCAGCTGCCCAAAATATCACTGTGGTAAGTGATGGTGCACAGTACCCATACACAGAATCCAACTCTGCTTTGCGTAGGCGTATTGCCTTTCAAAAACAAATATTTAATGACAGCTCGATACTTGATTTTGTCCATTTTCATAGAAGCACTCACATAAACTCACTCAAACGATTGTTACATAACAACTGAGCGTCCAAAATGGCTGAAAATTTGGTAAGTAGCTGTCAATATATAGATAACGAGATTTACTATCTTTTATTTTCGAGAGTTGCCATCTCCATGTTGAGGTCGGAAACTTTTCAGACCACCTATGTTCTGTGTCGTACCAAACTTCACTGATCAGTGCTTGAATTACTGTTACATTCTCGTTCTTAACAATGAAAGCTCGTGGATGGAATGTAACTACTAATTTTGGACACAGGAGGTACATTCCTGTTATTTGTCTGAATTTTCCAATATTTATATTATAATCGAAGGTTTAGTCATCATTCATTTTTGTTTGTTTCAGTCTTGCAAGGAGGACGGAATTTCAAAGGCATCACATAGAGACAGTGAGGCACTCAGATTCAGAAGTTGTTAAGTCAATGTTTTTGAGAAATCCTTTTCAACACACGATAAGCACTCAGTTCCGTTCTCAGGCAATGTTTATTCGTGAATATGACAGATACAGTTTGTACAGGGTAGTGAAAGACACGTGAGTACAACGCACATCAGATGCTCGTTTTTTTCAAACACGTGTACCCACTCCATTGTTCCTGTTATAGCCATTCGGATGGTCTGAGAAGTTTTCTGGGAAGCCAGACCTTCAACTGTTTACTTATGTAATCCTTAGTATGGACACATTCACTTCTATTTTCCACCTCAGCGATTCCAGAAAGCGTTCTCTTCATTTCATTACGAATACAATTCTACAGTTCCTTTTTGTCGGGCTTCTTCTACTTTTAGAATATCTTAGAGGCTTAAAGACTTTTCTCTCCATTTTTATAATTTCTTTTTTTTTTTAAAATGAGGAAACACTACAACGTCACGGCGGATATGATGAAGGAGTATGAGATGAAAGTGAAGTTGGCGTACGATATTCCAACAGCGAGCTACAGCAGCATCTGGAAAAAGGTTAATACAGCGTTACCTGTACAAAATGTTGCTGCTTTTTTAAATAGCTTTTACTGCCGTTTGGCTACTAGGTAATTCAGCGGACCTTTGAAGATAAAAATGGGTATCTTTCGTCTTGCAAAGTCATAAAGAGCTCTCACTCAGACGGTGGGCTTCCAAAACCGGGACCAAAATTCTTGATAAGCAACAATCATACAACCGTTAGCTTAAATTATACGTAGGTATCATTATAAATTTGAAGCTCCGGGCTTTAGATTAGACAAGAAACATTCTACATCCGTTCTAACAGTAAGTAAGTAAACAATTGTGTATAGAAATATAACAATTTGTAACTTAAAACTTCACTTATTATGTACCCTGTACTCATTTGAACATCATTTCATTCATCGTCCGATATGACTTAACTTTGGAGATTTTCTCTTATCATTAAAGTGAATGTCGGATAACTCTAAGCTCTATGTACCCTGTACTCATTTGAACATCATTTCATTCATCGTCCGATATGACTTAACGTTGGAGGTTTTACCTTATCCTGAAAGATGAATGTCTGGTAACTCTAGGCCCTATGTACCCTGTACTCATTTGAACATCATTTCATGCATCTTCCAATATGACTTAACTTTGGAGGTTTTCTCTTATCCCTGAAAAATGAATGTCTGGTAACTCTAAGCTCTATGTACCCTGTACTCATTTGAACATCATTTCATGCATCTTCCAATATGACTTAACTTTGGAGGTTTTCTCTTATCCTGAAAGATGAATGTCTCGCAACTCTAAGCTCTATGTATCCTGTAGTCATTTGAACAGCATTTCATTCATCGTCCGATATGACTTAACGTTGGAGGTTTTCTCTTATCCTGAAAGATGAATGTCTGGTAACTCTAAGCTCTATGTATCCTGTAGTCATTTGAACATCATTTCATTCATCGTCCGATATGACTTAACGTTGGAGGTTTTATCTTATCCTGAAAGATGAATGTCTGGTAACTCTAAGCTCTATGTATCCTGCAGTCATTTGAACATCATTTCATTCATCGTCCGATATGACTTAACGTTGGAGGTTTCATCTTATCCTGAAAGATGAATGTCTGGTAACTCTAAGCTCTATGTATCCTGTAGTCATTTGAACAGCATTTCATTCATCGTCCGATATGACTTAACGTTGGAGGTTTTCTCTTATCCTGAAAGATGAATGTCTGGTAACTCTAAGCTCTATGTACCCTGTACTCATTTGAACATCATTTCATTCATCGTCCGATATGACTTAACGTTGGAGGTTTTCTCTTATCCTGAAAGATGAATGTCTGGTAACTCTAAGCTCTATGTATCCTGTAGTCATTTGAACATCATTTCATTCATCGTCCGATTTGACTTAACGTTGGAGGTTTTCTCTTATCCTGAAAGATGAATGTCTGATAACTCTAAGCTCTATGTACCCTGTACTTATTTGAAATTATTTCATTCATTGTCCGATATGACTTAACGTTGGAGGTTTTACCTTATCCTTAAAGATGAATGTCTGGTAACTCTAAGCTCTATGTACCCTGTACTCATTTGAACATCAGTTCATTCATCTTCGGATATGACTTAACGTTGGAGGTTTTCTCTTATCCTGAAAGATGAATGTCTGATAACTAAGCTCTATGTACCCTGTACTCATTTGAACATCATTTCATTCATTGTCCGATATGACTTAACGTTGGAGGTTTTCTCTTATCCTGAAAGATGAATGTCGTATAACTCTAAGCTCTATGTACCCTGTACTTATTGGAACATCATTTCATTCATCGTCCGATATGACAACGTTGGAGGTTTTCTCTTATCCTGAAAGATGAATGTCTTATTACTCTAAGCTCTATGTACCCTGTACTTATTGGAACATCATTTCATTCATCGTCCGATATGACTTAACGTTGGAGGTTTTCTGTTATCCTGAAAGGTGAATGTCTGGTAACTCTAAACTCTATGTATCCTGTAGTAATTTGAACATCATTTCATTCATCGTCCGATATGACTTAACGTTGGAGGTTTTCCCTTATCCTGAAAGATGAATGTCTGGTAACTCTAAGCTCTATGTACGCTGTACTCATTTGAACATCATTTCATTCATCGTCTGATATGACTTAACGTTGGAGGTTTTCTCTTATACTGAAATATGAATGTCGTGTAACTCTAAGCTCTATGTACCCTGTACTCATTTGAACATCATTTCATTCATCGTCCGATATGACTTAACGTTGGAGGTTTTCTCTTATCCTGAAAGATGAATATCTGGTAACTCTAAGCTCTATGTACGCTGTACTCATTTGAACCTCATTTCATTCATCGTCCGATATGACTTAACGTTGCGGGTTTTCTCTTATACTGAAATATGAGTGTCTGGTAACTCTAAGCTCCATGTATGCTGTAGTCATTTGAACATCATTTCATTCATCGTCCGATATGAGTCAAAGTTGGAGGTTTTCTGTTATCCTGAAAGATGAATATCTGGTAACTCTAAGCTCTAAGTATGCTGTAGTCATTTGGACATAAATTCATTCATCGATTTAACTGTGGAGAACGACAATTGAAATAAAAGAAGGCTTACAAAGGTTTTGTTTTATAAAAGCACTTTTCATTGTTCCCTTTGCTGAATATATGTTTTTAGGAGATATATTGCTATAAGATTTTTGGACGCAATACAGTAGCTAACTTTGTCTATTTGTTGTAATGTAAGTTGTCAGTAATTATGACGTAAAGGTGGAAGGAAGTAATAACTACACATTTGATAGCCTTGCTATGATAGACCGATAAGTAGTGAAAGGCCGGCACCCAATTAGCTCGATGGTGTTGAATGCTGTTTGCCACGTGACATGTTATATCACCGGAGCATTTCTTGAGCCGGGATGTATGTGGGGCAGAGTATTGATTGCTCCAGCCCGGCACTTGTTTACTGTCTGTGCTGACGGATTAGGTTAACCTAGCTGCTCCCGTCAACTTTCTACTTCCATTGTACGTTACACGTACTGAAATTAACATCTGATATCTTATACTTACATGACTTTCGCTACTTTTGAACAAACTGTTCTGACGAACGCTTATTACTCTATTTACTTCAAGTTAAACGACATAAATATTCCTAGAATGTAATTTTGCAAAGCTATAGTGAAATATTTTAAAGCTCATCGCCAGGTGATACCGTTGCAGTTCTGTGTGTTGTATATAGAAGAGATAATAAAGGAAGAATGTATTTTTATTTATAACAATATGCACGAGGGCTGTTTAATAGAGAATGATCACAATTTCTTTGACAACGTATGTTTACTCATCCTCAAAATTTTTATGGTTCTTCTCAAAATAGTCTCCCCTGAATGTGATGCACTTCTCCCAGCGTTTCTGCCATTCTTCAAAGACATTCTGGAAACCATGTTTTGAGAGATCCTTCAAAATTGCCTCCGCAGCCTTCACCACTGTTTCTGATGATGAATAATGCCTCCCACGAAGGCGTTTCTTCAAGTTAGGGAATAGAAAAAAGGCACATGAGGCTAAATCCGCACTATAGGGAGGGTGAGGGATGTACTTTACGTTGATATTTGCAAGATATTCAGCAATATCATTGGCAATATACGGCCGCGCATTATCGTGGTGCAGCATCCAGCCTGCTTCACGTAAATGTGGTCTTTCACGACTTATATGGACTTGCAATGTTTTCAGGACATCTCTGTAGTGTTGTGCAGTTACTGATGTGTGTGTGGGTACAACATGCTGATAAACCATTCCATGAATATCAAAGAATGAGATGACCATAACTTTCCCAGCAGAAGCAACCACTTTTGCTTTTGGGAGATTGGTGATGAAGGAGATTTTCACACTGAGCTTTGCTGTTTGGTCTCAGGATCAAAATGATGTTGCCAAGTTACATCAGCAGTGATTACGTTTGAAAGAAGCTCCGGATATTTCTCTAACATCAACTTTAACTACATGCAGACCTCGGTCAGGGTGGGTTACCTGGATAAGGTTTTTCCAGGGGTTTTCCCTTATCCTGAAAGACGAATGTAACTCTAAGCTCTATGGACCCCGGGCTCATTTCAGCATCATTTCACCCATTCCATTCATCGTCCGATATGACTTAACGTTGGAGGACGTAAATTACAACAACAACAACAAAAAGACCTGTATGTGAATGTCCTTTTGTTCGGGAATCAACAGTCTTGGAACCCATCCCGCACAAACACGTCTCATGTGTAATGTTTCTGTCACCAATGTGTGGGTGGCACCCAATGAAATGTTCAGTATTTCAGAAAGTGATCTTAAGGTGATTCGTCGATCCTCTCTCACAATGGCAGCAGCAGTGTTGATGTTTTCTTCCGTAAGAGCAGTAACTGGAGCACCGAGTCCACCTTCTTTGAAATTGATTGTCTCCCTCTTTAAACATTTTAAACCACCTTCGAGCTGTGCTGTAGGGAAGAACAGACTCTCCATAGACCTCCTGTAACATTGTATAGACCTCAAGTTAAGATTTGTTGCGACGAAAGCAGAATTTCAAAGCCGCGTATTGTTCCTCGCGTGTTACCTCCATTGCAGCGCTAGGCGATACTGAACATATCTGAACTTGCCTGGTTATCACAGGCGGGAACCAGGAGTACCAACAATGAAGCTACTACGGCGTGTTTGTTTCAAATTAAGCTAACAGAATATAATAAGACTGAATTTCTGTGCGAAAAATTATGTGCGTAAAAGGATAATCATTCCTTATTGACATTTCGTTGAAATATCACTATTTTATTTCACTGTAGCAAACATCTTTCCTAGAACGCATCTAATTTTAATCATTTTGTTTTGTGTGCATATGAAGGATAGCTACTTAAGCGAACTGTTCTCCAGTTCAAGGTTTTATGGTTCAGATTGTGCGATAATCATAGTATATGTTGGCACACGTGATGAAATATTATGCCAACTTCTCTCTCAGCATCTGTATGTACATCCCAGATCACTTGCTGCATGGATGCGGTCAGACAAACACAGATATATCTTCCATCTCTGTCGCCCGCTTACGTGGAACTGGCAACAGCAAGACAGTATTGGCTCAACCCATGTACTATTCCAGTTATATTTTATTTCAAAGAGTAAACCTTTCAGCAGCTGAAAATCGATCGATCTTGTTTATATTTGATTTTATTATTAAATACTGCGATGTATATTTAGCGAAATGGCGTCGAAACCTTCAAGCGTCATTCTAATTCTATAGATGTGTACACTGTAATTTCTGGATATCAGAATCTTCCAAGGGCGGTTCCTCCATAAGGTTGCAGGTTTGCGCTACACCCACTGATTCTGAATATACAACAGGTGCATTTTGCACATTAAAGCTGTACTTGTTTGCATTGTTATATATACAAACATGTTTCAATTACGCTTATCGTCTGTAGCTGCCCATGACCGCAGAAGTCGAAATAAACCGTGATTAGCTCTAGGAGCCGCAGGTTTGCAGCGAAGAGTTAACCTAAGATTTCACCCAAATGTAGGCTCTCTGAGGGGGTTGCGGGAAGGTGAAGAGATGGGAGGGGCTTCTTATACATTGCTTAAATGGAGGTTTATAAACCTAGCTCCTCCCACTCTTAGCAACGGCTATAACGTGACCTTCAGGCTTAGCTTCTGTGTGCTCTGCTTTTCGAACACAGGGAGAATTTAATTAAATGCATGGAGGTTATTCAGAAGAGAGCTCTGTTAAACAACAACACCACACTTGTTCAGGCTTCTGGGTTTATGGCCACTTTGAAAGATTATAATTTTGTATTCTGGCTGTCTTTCTTCTACAAGATCATGCCACATGTGGACATTTTGTACAATCAGCTGCAGAAACGAGACTCCAATGCAACATTTGCCATCACCCAGCTAAACGCATTTAAAAGGTAAGTGCAATAGGTAAGAAATAGCGTGGATATCGAGGAACACGAAGAAACTGCAATTAAGAGGAAAAGAATGGAAGATAATGATGTGAAAAGAAGAGAATCTCTTGAAGTATGTGACATTCTTAGAGAAGCAGAGGACAGATTTAGCTTCACGGGGCATCTGGTAGCCTCAACTTTGTTTCATCAAGAAAATTTCTAATACATTTCCAGAGAATTCCCTTAGAGAAACATAAAGGTTCTATCCTTTTATCATTGGAAAAAAATCTTAGAAAACTGACTGTAATTTACAGTCGAGGGGAATTTCGTGGAATGTCCGGCGCTTTGTGCTTGATGGACTTCAATAAGGAAAACAATTTATGTACTACATTCAGCGAATATGTCAAACTACTCCGAGTACTGTTAACTATGCCAATGTCTGCCGCTGAAGCAGAATGCTGTTTCTCATCTTTAAAAAGAATAAAAACTTTCCTTAGGAACACAATGTCACAGGAACGATTGTCAGCATTAGCAATGCTTTCAATTGAGAGGGAGTTTGTTATGAAGATCAGCGACTTCAACGCAAAAGTTATCGATAGATTCGCCAGGTCTAAGGAGAGTACAGCAGAGAATCTTTATAAATAGGTGAGTCATTACTACTCTGTATTTTATTTTTCATTTTTGCACCACCAATAATTTAACCCACCAGCCGCCACTGAAATCTTCTAATTTTTATGTAAGAACGTTTCACATTTGCCTTGTATTAAGTTTGTTAACAGGGCATGCTAAATAATTGTAAGAAGAGGACATAAGAAATAAATGAATAGGTATTTTAGTGAATGCTGAGGAGTTTTGTATAATGTAACTAAGATTATAAGTCTGTCATAGAGATGTTAAGGGAGTCAGACGTACCAATGAAATATCACAATCTTTTGCTTGAATCGGCTGTGTATGAAATGACAATTATAAGTGGAAAAGGGGAGAATTTAAGTGCGAGGATCTACTCCCAAAACGCCTCTCGGGTTTTTACCGTAGGACAGTACCTATTTTATAAACTCCGCCCCCCCCCCCCGCTGCACACGGCAGACAGGATGGAAGTGGATACGCCACTTACGCGCCGGTCCTTAATGAACCGGTACTAAATAACCTTGGTAGGGCCGACGGTGATCTAGTACACCAGCTACTAGCTCTGCAGGCTAGCACCCGGGACTTATGAGGCAACCCTATACCCCCTCCAATTTCTCGTGGGTGGGAACACACTGCACCCTCGAGACCAACCCAATCCAAACAGCTCCCAGAGGGAGGGGCTCGAATGTTCGGCCCGAGGTTCCTCTAGTAACGTCAGAGGTACCACGAGTGCTAAGTGTCCGCAGCGCCCGCACCTATGCAGCTGAAGGGGACGGATCCCCTCCCCTACGGGAGGGAAAGGGGATAATGTGCTATAGAACAATTTATATCAATTTCATAAGAAATGGGGTGTGGAAATAAATTAAATTAATTCAGTAGCGGCTGGTGGGTTTAATTATTGGTGGTGCACAAATGAAAAATAAAATACAGAGTAGTAATGACTCACTTATTTATACAGATTCTCTGCTCTACTCTCCTTAGACCTGGCGAATCTATCGATAACTTTTGCGTTGAAGTCGCTGATCTTCATAACAAACTCTCTCTCAATTGAAAGCATTGCTAATGCTGACAATCTGTCCTGTGACATTGTGTTACTAAGGAAAGTTTTTATTCTTTTTAAAATTGAGGAACAGCATTCTGCTTCAGCGGTACACATTGGCATAGTTAACAGTACTCGGAGTAGTTTGACATATTCGCTGAATGTAGCACATAAATTGTTTTCCTTATTGAAGTCCATCAAGCACAAAGCGCCGGACATTCCACGAAATTCCTCTCGACTGTAAATTACAGTCAGTTCTCTACGAATTTTTGTTACAATGATAAAAGGATAGAACCTTATTGTTTCTCTAAGGGAATCCTCTGGAAATGTCTTAGAAATTTTCTTGATGAAACAAAGTTGAGGCTACCAGATGCCCCGTGAAGCTAAATCTGTCCTTTGCTTCTCTAAGAATGTCACATACTTCAAGAGATTCTCTTCTTTTCACATCATTATCTTCCATTCTTCTCCTCTTAATTGCAGTTTCTTCGTGTTCCTCGATATCCACGCTATTTCTTACCTTTTGCACTTCACTTTTAAATGCGTTTAGCTGGGTGATGGCAAATGTTGCATTGGAGTCTCGTTTCTGCAGCTGATTGTACAAAATGTCCACATGTGGCATGATCTTGTAGAAGAAAGACAGCCAGAATACAAAATTATAATCTTTCAAACTGGCCATAAACCCAGAAGCCTGAACAAGTGTGGCGTTGTTGTTTAACAGAGCTCTCCTCTGAATAACCTCCATGCATTTAATTAAATTCTCCCTGTGTTCGAAAAGCAGAGCACACAGAAGCTAAGCCTGAAGGTCACGCTATAGCCGTTGCTAAGAGTGGGAGGAGCTAGGTTTATAAACCTCCATTTAAGCAATGTATAAGAAGCCACTCCCATCTCTTCACCTTCCCGCAACCCCCTCAGAGAGCCTACATTTGGGTGAAATCTTAGGTTAACTCTTCGCTGCAAACCTGCGGCTCCTACAGCTAATCACTGTTTATTTCGACTTCTGCGGTCATGGGCAGCTACAGACGATAAGCGTAATTGAAACATGTTTGTATATAAAAGAATGCAAACAAGTACAGCTTTAATGTGCAAAATGCACCTGTTGTATATTCAGAATCAGTGGGTGTAACGCAAACGTGCAATGTTATGGAAGAACCGCCCCTGAATTAATTTTAAAAAAGCTGAACACGCTACCCGTGTAAGTGAGCTAGTTAAATTAGTGTTAAAATAAGAAAGTGAGAACATGGTACTGTCTAGACATGACATCGAGTGATTGTCGACTTGAGTTCGGCTGACACACCAACTAGCGGGGGTTGTTTCTCATCCATTGACCCAAATATGACAAAAATCACAAAGATCAATAACTCTGGCAGGTTGCATCTAGCTTATTGCGTTACATTGCCAAGAAATTGCACTAGATGACGACGACTGAGGGGAATAATTCTGAGAAAACCAGCTTCCCCCTCCTCCTCTACTCCAAGTATATGTGAAAGTTAAATATTTGTTGATAACTTTAACATCTGAGTACTTCTAAGAAATACGAAGAGCTGCATTACATCACGTCATACTCAAATAAACCAGTATTGAAATATTGAAAGCGATGTAGCAATGAAACGTTTGCCTCTCACATAGCAGGTCAGGATTCAATCATAGTGGACCGCACGTGGGTATTGTTGTGGACGATGTGGCGTCTGGGCTAGTTTTCTCTGGTTATCCACAGAGGCAAGATTTTGTGTTGACTGATATTTATAAAATTCGCATTAATTTTCGGGGAGAATTAATTAGTAATGACATCGCTAAAGTGAAAAGTAACAAGTAACTAGAGTAGCAGAAGGGTTAAAATCCCTTTTTTCCATATTATAATATTTTATTTGAACTCATTAGATAGTACGTAACATGAATGAGATCAAATATCACACATCAGACTTCGCCAAACTGCAGCATACAACAAGATGTGATATTTTCACTTTTCATAATTGTTCTTTTGTCTGTCACAACTAAGTTATATGTAGAGACAAATCTCTCACTGTCAGCGTTTGACATTGAAGGGACTTTTCACAGAAATTGCGGTAAGAATCAGCTTTTGTCTTCAATGTCAAGAGTGCTGTTACTACATCTAATCTGTTATCGTTACCATCATGACTTTGCTGTACAACAATGTCATAAAGCTCTTTGCACAAAGAAACAAATCAGAATCACAAGTAATATCACTGGTTTTAAATGCATTTAGTTGTTTAAATGCTGCCATTACATGATTTAAATCACCTATACTTGATTTAGTAACTAGCGTAGAAGGCTCAAACAAATGATGTCGCTTTTATGGTTATTACATCATCAGTTTATTTTGCCATAATGGAGTTTAATTTAGACAAAGTCATACGACAGCAAACTTTTACATTCTCTTCTACTGCTTCTCTAACACTGGGATCCATGATATAATATACAAGTGCACTTACTCTGTTTCCAAAGCGACCACTCTCTAATATTTCACATTTAGTTCTCAGCGAGTTAATTCGGGATAAAACAAGATGAACCTCAGGCTTTTTAGATTGAAATTTTATTGGATATGTTATCAATCTACAATTTTCAGAAACAAATGTTGCCTATACCTTTGCAACATTGCAGCACTTGGCATCGCAAAAATGATCATTTAACAAATTTTATGCAGGAACTAAAAGGTTTTCTTTCTTAGAAAAGAATTTGACAATTACCGAATTAAACCAGCTAGACCAGCGTGTCAGTACAGGCAATGGGAACAGTCTAGCTTCTAAATGCAGGTGCTGTTCAGTGAGGTATTATTTGTATTCAATTTTTAATTTTTTGGGCACTTTGGAACACATTTTTAAGCTCTGAGGGACAATATTTTCATATTAATATAATGCCTGAGAGTAGCTTCCTAGAAGTTCAATCTTCTCAGTACCTTTAGTCAGGTTAATAGCAGTTTTTGCTGTAGACGGTATAGTATCCAATAAATAACGTTTCCAGTTAGCATACGACAAACAGTTCGCGGTATCACGGACCAGTAGGATGCTGTGGTGTCAGTTTATTGTTGCACCGTTTAGCTGTTATTTCAGTACGCATGATGATGTCACTTCATTGGCTTTGTTAAGTGTTAAATTTTGTCTTGGTTTCGTTAAATTTGTAAAACAAATTTTTACAATTTCTAGCTTCATACTATGAAGACAGGGATATTGAATTAAAGTTATATTTATGTATTTTGTAATAAATTTAGATTTCGCTATGCAGACTAAAAATAACAGAAATTTTATCATTTATCGCTAAAATATATTATTCTCGAAAAAAGGAAAACCTCTTGGCTCTGGTTATCCAGTTTCCTCAGCCAATAATTCTACCAACTGTTACTTTCATCCATTGCAACGACATTTCATGCCATTCCTTCCTCACCCTCATATCACGGGAGGAAGGATGAGGTGAAGGAGACAGAGGGCGGCCGACTTAAGGAGTCAGGATAATACAGAGGGCAGGCTCCCTACAATTTTACTTTGAGACTTCCCCCGACAGGCCAGGGCAACGGACACGCTCCCCGGCTGCGAGATGGCAATGAGCCCAGCAGCCCAGCCCCAAATGTCCCTGGGTGGTGGTCCCGAAATGGTCCCGGCAGAGGAGCGCAGACTGGCAACTGACCTACCGGAGGAGGAAGTAGTTTACCTCAGATCATATCATCCTGTCATGCACCGCCGAGACTCCCGCCGACACTTCTACCCTGAAAGAGACCACCAAATGAGAGATGACATGAAGTGATGATGGAGATGAAACGGAGGGACAGGACATTCGGGGATGTAATTAACCTACCGAGCATTCACCTAGCGACTCGGAAAAACCTCCGAAAATATCTATAGGTCAGGTACGTCGGCCACGGGAAACAAACCCGGGCCTCCCGAATGTGGGTCACAGACGAAACTGCCTGAGCCAACCCGCTCAGTTGACTCCGAAACAGTGAAAATGCTAGTATTTTTTTAAAAAAAACTTATAAAAGTGGACTGTTTTGTTTTTACATGTCTAGTGTAGAGTTTAAAAATAGAAACATTGATGGTTTTAAGTTTTGTCTCATTAAATATGTGCACCTATTTAATTTTATTGGCATTACACAGTCCTACCAACATTCTATTTTGTATTGAAACTAGACGTAGAAATAACGGTATCGAGTATCGAAGTATCTAGTATAGAAGTATCGAAGTATCGAGTATCGAAGTATCGAGTATCGAGTATCGAAGTATCGAGTATCGAAGTATCGAATATCGAAGTATCGATTATCGAAGTATCGAGTATCGAATTATCGAATATCGAAGTATCGAATATCGATATATCGAGTATCTAAGTATCGCTTATCGAAGTGTCGGATATCGTGGAAAATATCCTTATCGAGAATCGAATGGCGAGAAAAAATTGGAATCGATGCATTGTTAGTTATCTCCAAGACTTCCGAACATTTTTAGTTTTTCAGTGTCTTCAATTCAAAGTTCCTCGGACGTTGTCGAACCACTTGTCAGTGCGGCGTAAGTCCCACGCGAACTTCGACAAATACAAAATTGTTGACATCTGGAGTGTTACTTCTCGGCGGAACTCCTTCAGTGACAATATTACACATCTGTCCTCCCTTAAAGGGATTTCTCCCTTATAAAATTCGCTCGATTTTCCTGTTCAGCTGTTGCTAATGCGGAATGGGATTGCTTGGTCGGTCATGTGACTCCGGCTAGACAATCCCCTCAGGCTGATCGAGGAAATTCAAAGCACTGCTTTCACCCCATCTTCTATACGAAGAAAGCAGCGATAAAGGAAACCATTCGGTTCAAAGGCAAACAAAAGGCGCAACACTCATTCTCAAAGATGATATATTGGTGAGTAAATAGCAGCCAATAACACGGCCTTTGTAGTAACACGAGTCAGATGGTGCGGTTCTCAGCCAAAAGGGCCAGAAACATCTTGTACAAAATATTGTGTTTTCGACATGTATGTGATGTTTAACGCAGAAGTAAAAAAAGACCCTACTATTAACATATGTAATGTAAATATAAAAAGACACAAAGCATTGAAGTATTTAGGCATAGAATTTGATGGAAAATTACTTCTAAACAGGCATATGAAGGGTGTAAGACAAAAGACAGTAAATGTCGTTATGAAATTAGCGCCAATTGTACAAAAGAGTTATAGCAATTCCTTTCACAGCAACAGGGATATATGATATGAGTTTTGTAATAGGTATAATGGGATATGGCGCAACTACATGGGTACATGGGTTAAGGATCAAATCCTCTGCAAATTTAATCCGAAAAACTCATAGGAAAATATTACGCGGAGCTACAAAAACGACATCTACTTTGGTCCTACTAATAGTTGCGGGAATTTGACCTATTGACTATATCATTAGATTAAGGGGTGCAACTAATTGGCTGAAGAAGGAAGAATATGGGAACGTTTTCAAAATTATGGGAAAAAGATGCAATAGTAAGAAAGAAGTCAATAATTATTTATTACAGGAATATCAAGAAGAGTGGGGTAATGCAGACGTAGGAAGAAGAGTGCAGGATTTATTTCCGGACATCAAAGAGAGGCTAACAAAAGGATTTTTTTACTTTGTTACAGGACAAGGTCCTTATAATGTATATTTAAAAAGAATAGGGAAGTAAAACTCAGATTTATGTGAGCAATGTAACTATTTAGATACGCCTGAACATGTTATTTTTGAGTGCAATAAATATAGTGAACTAGTAGAAGACAGTCGAAGGAAACTTTAAGGAAAATGTTTATGGAACATCTTAAGAGAAGCAGAAGGCTATGCACATTTAGAGAATATGTGTCAGATAATTTCCGTTAAGGCGCTAGAGGAATGTATGACTCGCGACAAAAGAATTGAAGAAGGAAATATAGTAACTTTTGTAACTAAAATGTTTATGGATGCACACAATTCCACGTTGTGGACGCCAATTTGAGGCAATAATTTAATGGCGAGCAAATAAGTCGGCGAACAATGAGGTTTCTCTCAGGGTATGCGTGGATGTGTGAGAAGGAGATTTTAATAACACTGGAATGCCCGTTTCCAACTTATTTATTTACTGCTTCTTCTTTTAAAACATCGAAATGAAAGTTGCCGACCAAGGGTTACCAATCTCTGTTTAGAGTTACTGACGGCAGAATGTTTATTGCTCGATAAACTTAATTCGTCCCTCACGTCTATATGATCCTACAAATATCAAACACAGAACAGGTTGACCGCCCTAATAGGCTTCACGCCTCGGACTCTTCTCATCGGCCTGACGCCGAAGACTCCTCTAATGGCCTCCTAGCCACGAACTGCTCACATCGGCTCCACGCCGAAGACTGTTTGAATGACAACAGCTGCACGTGTGTATATGTAACTTTCACTCTCAGGAAACTCCTTTTCAACCAAAATCCCTTTGTGGCTGTTTTATCGCCATTATAAATGATCCAAAGAATTCCCTATTCATACACGTCAAGTGAGCCCCTTTAGAAAACTGCTAAGGACGCTGTTTCTTACATTGCTTTTGTTATAACAACTTTCTCTACAACTAGACTGGCCTTGCCTTTGTCGTAACAAAGAACCAACATTTCTTCGACATCCATCATGATTCCTTACTTCTGTCAAACCTCAATTTCGGTATCACTTTTCAATCTACGAGAAAAGAATATTACTTAAGAGATCGTGTGAGGAAAATAGGACCAAGAGAAACTGAAGATACAGATTTCCAGGCTTGAAGACGCACTTCCTTGTATATGTGACCTTGATGGGCCAAAAAGTGCAAAAACACGGAGATCACACTGAAAAATTATAAATTAAGCCTCGATGTTGCTGCTATAGTGGTTTGACATTTTTATTTAATTTGTTGAAAATTAAAATATTAAAAAATAGGAGGTATTACTTTCTGACTAATTCTGATTAATCTAGTGTTAGCCGAGTAAGGGCCGACACCACCTTACGTACTATCTACAGTGAGTAGTAGAAAAACAACTTCCAAGGAAAAAGAAAGAAGAAAAAAAAAGCTTTGGTGGTGCATCTAATTCAGTGGGGTTGTGTTGTGACAGTGATTTTTTTATTTTGTGGCTAAACTGTCAAACTAACAGTTGTATACTGTGTACTCCACAGTTATAATCAGTGTTTTTTTTTAAATAATTCTTTTCCTTTTTAAATTTGTATGAATCCAAATAATGGAGATGTTAATCTTATTTTCCAGAAGGTGGCATGATGTTTTATATTCTTTTAGAGACAACATACATTTTAAATTTATATATCTGAACAAAACAAACGTTTTTTTAACAATGAAGAAACAAGATTATATCAGTCTAAATGTAATGTAACACTATTTCATTCCCTCCCCTTCTTTATGACTAGATGAATAATCTTTAAGCGATAGACGCTCTCTCTGAAACTGCCAGCTGATGGGGTAGGATGATTTTGTAGGCAGCTCCACTTCTGGACAGGTAAACGGCCGTTATGGCTGCCTTTGTAAATCTGCTTGCTGTAGTAAATACTCTTATTAAGTGAATTCCACTTTTATTTAGGTTTACCCTACCTTTTTACCAATGAACCATTATAGAAAAGATCCCAAACTCTCGCTGAAGCATGTAGTTCTGCTCTGAGTGTTCGACCTGACCACGTGTTCCTTAATTATTCACAAAGTAAGAACAGCTCGTCACAATATACAGTTATACATTTATGGTTATAACATTTATTAAAATATCCTGGGGATGGGAAAGATGTACGCTCCCGAAACGTATATTTCTAGTCGTCTTTTTACCTGGCTTGCTTCCCGAGATCTCGAATATAGTCAATATGTGTTTTTTGTAGCCCAGATCTTTATCAAGGTAGATACTCAAGAATCTCGTATTCTTGTCAAAAACAGTTGAGATACGATTTAAATTAAGATGAATATTTACTGTTTTGTTTTTATTTATGCTTAGACAACACCAACTCCAATACTCGGACCATAATACGAGAATCGATTGCAGGAAAAATGGCGGCGCTCGTGGCCCAGCGTGTTATGTTGTGGTTATATCTACAGAGTAAAGTGTGTGTTGGTTTACTTTGATTGTGTGTTTGAAGAATTAATGTAATTCATATTACAGTGGCAATTAGTGACTAACGAGTTAGTTTATAGTTAAGTATTTAACATAAAGTGATAGCGTTTACCTAAATATATACTGTGAAGTATTGTCGAAATACATCGTTGTTGTGTTCCCAGCTGCAATCTAATTATGGTAGTGCACCTCACACGACATTTAAATTTCCGAAGGAAAAATCGTAATGGGATAAGTGGATCAGGATCACACATCGTAAAGATTTTAAAGTAAATGACAAAACTGTAGTTTGTATTCATCATTTTGAACAGTGCTTTGAGGTTAAGGAAGACATATTTCCTGTAAATGATGGTGAACCAATTCGTGCCCTTCGAAAAGTACAAAAATTAATAGATGATGCCTACCCCACGATTTTTAAGAATCAGCCATCCTATCACACATTAAAGCTCAACCAGAAAATACGAAATCCTGAAGAATGCATCCAAGACATTTTACAGAGAGTAAAGATAAGTTTAATATTTGGTGTGCACAAGATGTTATTGACAGTTTTGAGTCCTTAAAAACCTAAGTGGTGAGGAGATTTTAACCCATTGATAGGCATTATTAAAGACGATTAGTTACGTTCTTTTCAATAACATTCAAGATCCCAGCTTCACTGATGTTCCTTCACTTTAATAAGCTTCAAAGTATTTCATAACCTAGAAGCAATATTATGAGCCTACCAGTGGAAAATTTTAAATGGATCTTGCAGTGTGAGGGAACTTGACACCTTCAAACGTGACAATTGGAGTAAACTGGACAATCTGGTGAGTTCTCTTAAATATTATAGTATAAGCAGTACCTATGCCCTTGCCAGAAAAGGTTACCATGTAAACAATGTAAAAGAAACTTTAGTACTTGCTAGAGACGATAGGATGATACAGTCCAATAAGATAAAGTTTGCTGTGTTTAATGCTTATGAGTTGTCATGCCTTATAAATTAAATTTTGATTGGAAGTATAAGGTGGAAAATGCATAGTACTGGTCGTGCTACTATATAATGTAATAAGCTCTTAGAATTTGTCATGATGCTCTTTATTTATGTTATTGCACGTTTTAGTTGAAAGCATAAAGTGATAAATGCTTAGGAGTTACCCCGCTGCTCCGTAATATGGATTATATTATGTCCATTGTGTATAGTTTCCTATTCTGCGTAACCAGAATCACTGGGCTTCGACGGGCGCCATCTTGGAATCTGTATTATGGTCTGAGTATTGGAGTTGGTGTTGGCTTAGACCATGCACACCATGTTGCTACTTTCGTATAAGTGTCTTCCATTTAATCATCCTATAGCAAATATTAGGTAAATATGTTTCGATAGCATTGTCTCGTACATAGTCAGGTAGATCGTTAATATAAATTAAAAAGCAACTGGGCCGAGAAGAGCTCTCTAGAACACAATACCTGACACACTTAAAGTCGGATTTACAACCATTTATACACACAGACTGGTGTCTCTCACTTAAATAACAAACAATAAAGTGGATGCTATCAGGTGCAAAACCATAGCACTGGTAATCTAATTTGGAAATGAGAACATCGTGAGAAATAGTACTAAAGGCTTTTGTTAGATCAAAAATATTCTCCACTACTGAATTATGACCTAAATGTCTTTTTAAGTCTCTGTAGCGTACGCACTTTGTACACACAGGTCCACCTCTAAAACGCAACTACAAAACACAACTCCGATATTCTCACGTAAACTGCTTCGACAGCTCGGCGATCCACAGCCACACTTACTGCTTCCTGCACGTTACACAGCCTACCGACTCTTTATCACGAAGCTTGAAATGTACCACACCTAATTCGAAGCACCACGCTTCTTTCACTGTACAGCTCACTGCTGGTCGAATAATTCTGATTGACTACTCACTGACTACTTTCGCTCCACCCGTCCGTCACTGTTGGCAGTCTTTCTTAAGCCTTAATGATTCATCTGCGTACCCACCATCAATAGGGTTTTACCGCAGGTGATTTTAGGATAGGGTTTTGTAGAGTGACTGGGAGTTTAAGTTTGCAGTGAGGAGGTGCTTGTTGCCCCTCAAAACTATTATTACATCTTGGTGTGCATTCTGATTGGTTAATATAGAGGCCACAACTTTCAGAATGGAAACATAAGGAGCTCAGCTTTTGCTGCTGCTAGAGGATGCTCCAATGTTATGTCAGGTGCCCACACGGGGTATCAATGTCAGCTGAAGCATCGTTCTATGGGATCACATTCCCCTAGAGGCCTAACGAGGGTGCTTTAATGACGTGGTAAAGATGCGTAAAGTTTCTTGCTCGGTTGCTAATTTCAGCCTTCACGTAAGGTAGGAAAGAGACTTCACAAAGTCTTACAAGAAAGCAATGGCCAAAGAATAGATGGAAAGGAGTTCCCTGTACTGGAACGTTTCGAGGTAGCGTACCCAGAGGTCTGCAGCAGTGCCCCAGATATCACATGCGTACAGCATAAAAGGAGTAATGAGGGATTGGAAGGGGTGTAACGTTAGGCGAACAGGCATCCCAGAGCTCAGCATGGGATACAATGACGCCACTGTCCCCTAAATCCTCGCAAAAAGACTGCGGAGTTGCTTGCGAAAAGTTAGACCTCTGTCCACTCTTAATGTAGGCAAGTGATGGAATTTCGCCATTCTATTCTTCGACATCTAAGGTAAATATGGGGCAGCCGTTGGGGAAGTGGCGTGTGGTGAATAGTATTGCATGGCTTTTGTCCGAATTAACGGACAACCGCCATGCAATACTACTCACCAAACGCCACATCCCCAACGGCTGCCCCAGCGCTTACACTATTCTTGGATGCGGCGGAGGTGTGTCTGTATAGGGTTGAAGGCTCTGTTACTTGCGGAACTCCCGTACGGGAGGGGATGCCTCTCCTTCAGCTGGTTTAGTGCGAGCGCTGCGGACCCTTACCACTCGTGGTGCCTCTGACGTTAGTAGAGGAACCTCGGGCCGAACACCACTGAACTGGCTAGATTACCAGACAGCCCTACCGAGGTTTTCGGTAGTCTTCCCTGCAGGGTTGTCACGCGAAAGTGGTGTATCCACTTCCGTCCCATCTTGACGTTGTTGTCAACGGGGGGGGGGGCGGGTTAAGAAATCGGGTATTGTCCTATGGAAAGACCGCCGGAGTTATCCATCGTTCACGGGTTGAAGGATGTCAGGGTCCTTGGACTTCAGGGTCTTTGGACTCTTGGGTAGATCCTCTACACTTAGGGGCCGCGCCGTGGCTCAGTGGTTAGACCGCTTGGCTCTCACCAAGGCGGCCCGGGTTCGATCCCAGGCGAACGCAAAGTGAGATTTGTGCTGGACAACACGGCGCTGGAGCGGGTTTTCTCCGGGATTTCCGGTTTCCTCCGCCATCTCATTCCACCGGTGCTCCATGTTCATCTCATGTATCATCAGTGTCATCGCCTGCGGTGCCGTATGTAGTAAAATCGGGCGTTAAACACTACACATTTCATTTCCTCTACTCTTAACTGTTACTGGCGGAACAGGAGAGCGTCATTGGCACACTGGGCCATTTTCGCTTTCGACCGGTTAGGGAAATCTACCATAAATAGCCTAAAAGGCGTTGTTGAAAGCACAGACTGTCGCTCTGAATCGATCTATATATACTGCCGATGCAGTTAACTTTCTGGAATTGGAGGCCTCTGGAATTTCTGTTGCGAAAAGTATTTCTGTGTAGTAGCAATACAACTTGCTTTCCTTGACGCGTGTTTATTCCTCACGGCAAACGCGCAATCGCGGATGTGACAATACTTTTCCATTTTCCTCTGTGAAGCTTTCGCTAATAAGTAAGCACCGGTACACCAGTCTAAATGCCAACCAAGAGAATTCTGGAATTAAACTGATCCACTAAACTAATTTCTTCTAGAATCTAGGTGCTAAGTAGCCTCAAATAAATCTCAAGGTAAGTACCATTAAAATATTTTGTCGCTACATTGGCGCATTCAGCACGAGCGATTACATCGTCCACTCAAGGAAGGCAGACACTCGTAGCAGTGAGCGACAATGAATTCGTGTTTTGCTATTGTTAGAGCGTTTTAAAATGATCAAAACAATTGAAGACCTGCCGACTGTGAAGTCAAACCAGTAATTCTTTTGGAATGTGACAAATGTTACGCACGCTAAACATTTAATGCCAATTGTGTAAGGTTTATGGGGAGACACTAATTCCCAGTCATACACAGCCAAACAAGCTTAAGCTCTTATCGCAGCATTTGGTTCCGAACAATTCAAATACGACCTCCATTTGGAAAGGTAGAGTCAAACTGAAAAATTTCAAGGTATAGCCGGGGTTTGAAACATGGATCTTCCGGTCTCCGTCCGGCTGCACTTAACCATTGAGCTACCATGGTCAACATACCTACATGACATTAAATTCTCCAACTGATTCTTGTTTTTTCCGGTAAACCACTTAGGAGTTCTCATAAACACACGAGACAACACGAAACTTACTACCTATGGTGCAAGTACTTTAAGGCCCAGGCTATATAGCTCAGATCACTGCTAGGTTAATTAATGGAAATTAGTTTAGAGCAATAGGACGGAGACCGGAAGATCCGTGCTTCAAATTCCCGTAATTACATTGAATTTTTCAGTCTGACTAGCTTTCCATACTTTGGCCTACACACAGCCATTGTGAAATAACAATTAATTTCCATGGCCTTCCTTTGTTTCTTCATCTGAAGGCATCCCTTGTTGGTGCGAAAAAAGAAGTGTAGACCCGTCTTTCATTAAAGTTTGATAGCTACGGCGAATACTAGGGTGGTCTAAAAAGTTTTGGACCTAATGAACATATATATATACACACATACATACATACATACATACATACTTATATATATTATTGTTTTTCAACATAGTCTCCTTGTAACTCTACACATTTCTCCCAGCGATGTTCCCATCTCTGTAACCCGTCCAAATAGTACTCGGCGTTTTTAAACATAGTCTCCTTGTAACTCTACACACTTCTCCCAGCGATGTTCTCATCTCTGTAACCCGTCCAAATAGTACTCGGCGTTTTTCAACATAGTCTCCTTGTAACTCTACACACTTCTCCCAGCGATGTTCCCATCTCTGTAACCCGTCCAAATAGTACTCGGCGTTTTTCAACATAGTCTCCTTGTAACTCTACACACTTCTCCCAGCAATGTTCTCATCTCTGTAACCCGTCCAAATAGTACTCGGCGTTTTTCAACATAGTCTCCTTGTAACTCTACACACTTCTCCCAGCGATGTTCTCATCTCTGTAACCCGTCCAAATAGTACTCGGCGTTTTTCAACATAGTCTCCTTGTAACTCTACACACTTCTCCCAGCGATGCTCTCATCTCTGTAACCCGTCCAAATAGTACTCGGCGTTTTTCAACATAGTCTCCTTGTAACTCTACACACTTCTCCCAGCGATGTTCTCATCTCTGTAACCCGTCCAAATAGTACTCGGCGTTTTTCAAAATAGTCTCCTTGTAACTCTACACACTTCTACCAGCGATGCTCTCATCTCTCTAACCCGTCCAAATAGTACTCGGCGTTTTTCAACATAGTCTCCTTGTAACTCTAAACGCTTCTCCCAGCGATGCTCTCATCTCTGTAACCCGTCCAAATAGTACTCGGCGTTTTTCAACATAGTCTGCTTGTAACTCTACACACTTCTCCCAGCGATGTTCTCATCTCTCTAACCCGTCCAAATAGTACTCGGCGTTTTTCAACATAGTCTCCTTGTAACTCTACACACTTCTCCCAGCGATGCTCTCATCTCTGTAACCCGTCCAAATAGTACTCGGCGTTTTTCAACATAGTCTCCTTGTAACTCTACACACTTCTCCCAGCGATGCTCTCATCTCTCTAACCCGTCCAAATAGTACTGGGCGTTTTTCAACATAGTCTCCTTGTAATTCTACACACTTCTCCCACCGATGCTCTCATCTCTGTAACCCGCCCAAATAGTACTCGGCGTTTTTCAACATAGTCTCCTTGTAACTCTACACACTTCTCCCAGCGATGCTCCTATCTCTGTAACCCGTCCAAATAGTACTCGGCGTTTTTCAACATAGTCTCCTTGTAACTCTACACACTTCTCCCAGCGATGCTCTCATCTCTGTAACCCGTCCAAATAGTACTCGGCGTTTTTCAACATAGTCTCCTTGTAACTCTACACACTTCTCCCAGCGATGCTCTCATCTCTGTAACCCGTCCAAATAGTACTCGGCGTTTTTCAACATAGTCTCCTTGTAACTCTACACACTTCTCCCAGCGATGCTCTCATCTCTCTAACCCGTCCAAATAGTACTCGGCGTTTTTCAACATAGTCTCCTTGTAACTCTACACACTTCTCCCAGCGATGCTCTCATCTCTGTAACCCGTCCAAATAGTACTCGGCGTTTTTCAACATAGTCTCCTTGTAACTCTACACACTTCTCCCAGCGATGTTCTCATCTCTGTAACCCGTCCAAATAGTACTCGGCGTTTTTCAACATAGTCTCCTTGTAACTCTACACACTTCTCCCAGCGATGCTCTCATCTCTGTAACCCGTCCAAATAGTACTCGGCGTTTTTCAACATAGTCTCCTTGTAACTCTACACACTTCTCCCAGCGATGCTCTCATCTCTCTAACCCGTCCAAATAGTACTCGGCGTTTTTCAACATAGTCTCCTTGTAACTCTACACACTTCTCCCAGCGATGCTCTCATCTCTCTAACCCGTCCAAATAGTACTCGGCGTTTTTCAACATAGTCTCCTTGTAACTCTACACACTTCTCCCAGCGATGCTCTCATCTCTCTAACCCGTCCAAATAGTACTCGGCGTTTTTCAACATAGTCTCCTTGTAACTCTACACACTTCTCCCAGCGATGTTCTCATCTCTGTAACCCGTCCAAATAGTACTCGGCGTTTTTCAACATAGTCTCCTTGTAACTCTACACACTTCTCCCAGCGATGCTCTCATCTCTGTAACCCGTCCAAATAGTACTCGGCGTTTTTCAACATAGTCTCCTTGTAACTCTACACACTTCTCCCAGCGATGCTCTCATCTCTCTAACCCGTCCAAATAGTACTCGGCGTTTTTCAACATAGTCTCCTTGTAACTCTACACACTTCTCCCAGCGATGTTCTCATCTCTGTAACCCGTCCAAATAGTACTCGGCGTTTTTCAACATAGTCTCCTTGTAACTCTACACACTTCTCCCAGCGATGCTCTCATCTCTGTAACCCGTCCAAATAGTACTCGGCGTTTTTCAACATAGTCTCCTTGTAACTCTACACACTTCTCCCAGCGATGCTCTCATCTCTCTAACCCGTCCAAATAGTACTCGGCGTTTTTCAACATAGTCTCCTTGTAACTCTACACACTTCTCCCAGCGATGCTCTCATCTCTCTAACCCGTCCAAATAGTACTCGGCGTTTTTCAACATAGTCTCCTTGTAACTCTACACACTTCTCCCAGCGATGCTCTCATCTCTCTAACCCGTCCAAATAGTACTCGGCGTTTTTCAACATAGTCTCCTTGTAACTCTACACACTTCTCCCAGCGATGTTCTCATCTCTCTAACCCGTCCAAATAGTACTCGGCGTTTTTCAACATAGTCTCCTTGTAACTCTACACACTTCTCCCAGCGATGCTCTCATCTCTCTAACCCGTCCAAATAGTACTCGGCGTTTTTCAACATAGTCTCCTTGTAACTCTACACACTTCTCCCAGCGATGCTCTCATCTCTCTAACCCGTCCAAATAGTACTCGGCGTTTTTCAACATAGTCTCCTTGTAACTCTACACACTTCTCCCAGCGATGCTCTCATCTCTGTAACCCGTCCAAATAGTACTCGGCGTTTTTCAACATAGTCTCCTTGTAACTCTACACACTTCTCCCAGCGATGCTCTCATCTCTCTAACCCGTCCAAATAGTACTCGGCGTTTTTCAACATAGTCTCCTTGTAACTCTAAGCACTTCTCCCAGCGATGCTCTCATCTCTGTAACCCGTCCAAATAGTACTCGGCGTTTTTCAACATAGTCTCCTTGTAACTCTACACACTTCTCCCAGCGATGTTCTCATCTCTCTAACCCGTCCAAATAGTACTCGGCGTTTTTCAACATAGTCTCCTTGTAACTCTACACACTTCTCCCAGCGATGCTCTCATCTCTCTAACCCGTCCAAATAGTACTCGGCGTTTTTCAACATAGTCTCCTTGTAACTCTACACACTTCTCCCAGCGATGCTCTCATCTCTGTAACCCGTCCAAATAGTACTCGGCGTTTTTCAACATAGTCTCCTTGTAACTCCACACACTTCTCCCAGCGATGCTCTCATCTCTCTAACCCGTCCAAATAGTACTCGGCGTTTTTCAACATAGTCTCCTTGTAACTCTACACACTTCTCCCAGCGATGCTCTCATCTCTGTAACCCGCCCAAATAGTACTCGGCGTTTTTCAACATAGTCTCCTTGTAACTCTACACACTTCTCCCAGCGATGTTCTCATCTCTCTAACCCGTCCAAATAGTACTCGGCGTTTTTCAACATAGTCTCCTTGTAACTCTACACACTTCTCCCAGCGATGCTCTCATCTCTCTAACCCGTCCAAATAGTACTCGGCGTTTTTCAACATAGTCTCCTTGTAACTCTACACACTTCTCCCAGCGATGCTCTCATCTCTCTAACCCGTCCAAATAGTACTCGGCGTTTTCAACATAGTCTACTTGTAACTCTACACACTTCTCCCAGCGATGTTCTCATCTCTGTCACCCGTCCAAATAGTACTCGACGTTTTTCAACATAGTCTCCTTGTAACTCTACACACTTCTCCCAGCGTTGCTCCCATCTCTGTAACCCGTCCAAATAGTACTCGACGTTTTTCAAAATAGTCTCCTTGTGACACTACACACTTCACCCAGCGATGTTCTCATCTCTGTAACCCGTCCAAATAGTACTCGACGTTTTTCAACATAGTCTCCTTGTAACTCTACACACTTCTCCTAGCGGTGCTCCCATCTCTGTAACCCGTCCAAATACTACTCGGCGTTTATCTCTGCAAAATAATTGTACACGAATGTGATTGTCTCTTCATTTGACGAAAATCTCTGTCCTCCGAGCGCAATTTTCAGATGAGGAAACAAAAGGAAGTCCCTTGGGCCTAGATCTGGTGAGTCAAGCAGTTCAAAGTGTAATTCGTGGATTTTCGCCATTGCAACCGTTGAGGTGTCAGACGGTGCGTTGTCTTGGTGAAACAGGATGTTCTTTTTCTGCAAATATGGCCGTTTATTCGCAAGTTCTGCCTTCAGCTTGTCAAGTAATGATGCGTAATATGCTCCTGTAATGGTTTTTCCTTTCTGAAGATAATCGATTGAAATAACTCCATGAATATCCCCAAAAAAAAAAAAAAACAGTCAGCATTACTTTCCCAGTCGACAAAAAACAAGTTTTGCTCTTTTTTGGAAGCAGTTTCCTCTTTGTAGTCCACTGGTTGGACTGTATTTCTGTTTCAGGCGTATAATGGTGTATCCAAGTTAAATCTACAGTACTTAATCGGCGCCAAAACTCGGATTTATTGCGCCTAAACTGCGCCAACAGAGCGTTGGAAATGTTTATTCGAACACGTTTTTGTTCTAACGTGAGCAGCGCGGCATTCAACGCGCGGACAACTTTCTCATGTCTAAATGTTGATTTAATATGTGACAAACACGTTCTTTTAACAAGTTCATAGCTTCTACTATCTCTCTCTCTTTAATTCGGCGGTCGTCTAGAACCATTTGGCTATGTTTTCGTCGGTAGTTGCAGTTTTTGGACGTCCCGAATGTTCATCGTCTCCCAAGTTTTTAAGGCCAGTTTAAATTCAGCTGCCAAAAATTTTACTGTGCTAAAAGATGGTGCAGAGTGCCTATACACATAATCCAACATATCTTTGATTTGCGTAGGCGTATTGCCTTTCAAAAACAAATATTAATGATAGCTTGATACTCGATTTTGTCCATTTTCATAAAAACACTCATATCAACTCACTCAAACGACAGCTTCATAACAACTGAGCGTCTAAAATAGCTGAAACTTTGGTGAGTAGCTGACAACAGATGAACAACAAAATTCACAAGCTTTTGTTTAAGATATATCGTATATATACGTATATATCCTTTGTTAAAAGTAAATATGTCTTACTGTTTCTTTAAAACTTACCGCATACAATGTCCCAATCGGAGTGTTTTTAGACATACTTCAAATACTTTTAATCGTGTAGGGTTGTCTAGGAAAGAAATGTTTTGCCCGCATTTGGGACTTGTAAGAGAAGTTTTGCTATGGAAGATAATTGATAATACTTTTTGGACAAACTCAATTGAGACACGGGGTTCAACCGAGCTGAACAGGGACACTGTTATCAACTCTCTCTCACCTGATTAAACCTCGCTTATATACGTTTATTCATTCTCTAATATCACGGCCCCCATTAATTTACACTCATTTGTTTGTGGATGATTAATATGACAATAGCGAAGACCGGATCTTTCAAAATTAACTACAGTGATGGCAAATTTAGTGTACTAAACAAAATATTAAAATCCTGTTGTTTATAACAGTACGTGCTTTGTTTAAGGAGAATGTAAATGGCGTAAAT
Organism: Mantis religiosa; assembly: GCA_030765055.1. Taxonomy (NCBI): domain Eukaryota; kingdom Metazoa; phylum Arthropoda; class Insecta; order Mantodea; family Mantidae; genus Mantis; species Mantis religiosa. The sequence continues at coordinate 7,902,054 of CM060958.1, forward strand.
TAACAAATTAATTATATCTTTTGTTATTATACAGCCTTATTAGTACACATTTGTGTTTTTATTACTACAAACATATATTACATTCCCTTGTAGGTGTAACAAGAATACAGAATAAATATTTTAAGAACCAGCCACTATGTGTTGGTTGTCAATTCCATATTTCAAGTTTACAAAATATTCCTCTTTCAGGATAAGAGAAAACCTCCAACGTTAAGTCATATCGGACGATGAATGAAATGATGTTCAAATGAGTACAGGGTACATAGAGCTTAGAGTTACCAGACATTCATCTTTCAGGATAAGGGAAAACCTCCAACGTCAAGTTATATCGGACGATGAATGAAATGACTTTCAAATGAGTACAGGGTACATAGAGCTTAGAGTTACCAGACATTCATCTTTCAGGATAAGAGAAAACCTCCAACGTTAAGTCATATCAGACGATGAATGAAATGATGTTCAAATGAGTACAGGGTACATAGAGCTTAGAGTTACCAGACATTCATCTTTCAGGATAAGAGAAAACCTCCAAGGTTAAGTCATATCGGGCGATAAATGAAATGATGTTCAAATGAGTACAGGGTACATAGAGCTTAGAGTTACCAGACATTCATCTTTCAGGATAAGAGAAAACCTCCAACCTTAAGTCATATCGGACGATGAATGAAATGATGTTCAAATGAGTACAGGGTACTTAGAGCTTAGAGTTACCAGACATTCATCTTTCAGGATAAGAGAAAACCTCCAACCTTAAGTCATATCGGACGATGAATGAAATGATGTTCAAATGAGTACAGGGTACATAGAGCTTAGATTTAGGAGGTATTCAAATGTGAGCATATGGAAAACCAGTAACTCACTCTGTCCGAGATTTAAACTCGATACTTCTTGAACTTAAGGCAGGCACGGTACTGCCATCTATGTTACAGAGAGTTGCTGGAATACTATTTTATACATGTGCAGATAATAAATAAACGAGTGATGGTCTACAATTTGAAAAAAGGTACAAGTTTTTGAAATTTCAGCGTAATAACGGGGAATATGTTCGAAATACGATTTGGCTACAAAAATTACTTGTCCTAGACTGTATTCTTTAACTGGATGTAACGTACAACTCCTCTGATACACGTACACAGTCTTCCGGTGCGTTCACTCACTCGGCGCTCCTCACGGCTGCTCGCCAAAAACTGACTGACTCGTCCACTGTAGGCCTTATACAGGGAAGATCGCCGTTTCTGGAAGTCTCGCGGTTCAGTGTATCATCCTGAAGGTTCCAGATGTGCGGGGGAGGGGAAAGAGTTGGCTAGTGATGTTTTCCAAACATGCCCCTCGTTAACGCTACAAGATAAATGGGTAGGCATGAACTAAATGCCTCCTGCCGCCCACCCGGCTGCTAGCTGACCGTGCCTTCCGATAATTAGGTGACAATAACAAGTAGTATGGTCTTAAAATGATTTCTGGTTTTTAATTTAAATTGCTCACACTGGCAGCTTAATATAAATACTTTTACTGTTACCTACGGCGTTTTCTAACCGTGTTTTCCCGGAATGATCTCGACATTTTATTTTTGGGTGGAATGGGATACATTCCCTTCTTGCTGTAACTGTCAGAGGTTGATGTTAACAAATATTAAGACAACTGATTTATTAATGATGTCACCCAAACGTCGGAACTTCCTATAGAACCGACCGGCAGCAGCAGGAGACGGAGGCGTTCGGACACGCCCACTCATTTGTCTTATAGCGGTAACGAGGGGTGGCTGGAAAAACACCACTGTGCCGTCTCTTTCCGCTCCCCCCGAGTTCTCGAACTTACGGGATATTTCAACTAATCCAGAACCTTCTAGATTGGGCAGTTGGCCCTATATAAGCAACACGTCGGGCTGGAGGTCAGTCAGTGCTTGACGAGCAGCGTATGAGCGCCGTGCTAGTGAACGGACGAGAAGACTGTGTACGTGCATCGGAAGGGTGTACGTAACTGCGAGAGCAAAGTGGAACTGTAACGGACGAACTGGTGAACTGTAATTGTGCGCATTACGTAATTCTGTGTAATCGGCAAGTGTTCAACTGTAATTCGGTGGAAATAAAGAACATTTTTGAGTGGTGCAATAGGACTTTTAATTTCACGAACCCACAAAATCACAATAAAGAACAGATTTCGCTAGAAGTAATTAATACTCGTAATTTGACCACACAAAAGATATTAACTAACGTTTGAAGTACAATTAAAGACATACTTCTCTTGCTATAAATGTCTGGGAAATCTTCTAAAAGCATGTGAATCTTTTACCAGTGAAATAATAATTGCGACTTTGAAGAAACGTCTTAAGGCTGTAGTATTAGGCTTTTCTGCTCGTAATTTTAATCACAAAAGGCAATGGGATTTCTCCTTGTGCTTGACGGAGCATACCTGAATGTAATGGATTAACACACAAAGTTAGTTCTACGCAGAGGATTGTGCTACGTAATCTCTCCAACTTTATTTGCAGCTGGAAAGGTTTATAATCCGTCACAATGAACATCGGTTATGTAAGATGTATCACGTTTCTTAACACAGCATTTGTCTTTCTACATCTCACTACCCCCGTCTCTCACAAACACAAGTGTATCGAAAATTTACGTCTCGTTATATTAGAAACATTAACCAAGGCTTTCTCTAACCCGTCTCCTGTATATAGTACAATATCGTTAAACGGCACCTCTTTAACCCGAACATTCGAATAACCCGGATCAATCTTCAAGATCTTCTTGGGAAATAATCCAGGGGAAAAACGATTAGAAATAGACGTTTTGGGAGCGTACATCTCTCCCATCTTTAGAATATTTTAATTAATGTTACAACCACAAATGTATCACTGATAAAGACAAAACACTATCAATACTCGCATCACTGAACAAAAGACTGTTTTCAGTAAATTAAATGCGAGGTCAGGAGATGGCGTGAGTATAGAAAATTGACTGGATCAAAGAAACGTAGCTACATAACTTGATGATCAAGTTGTATAGATCTGTGCTTAATCAATCGACGGATTTCTATTTTTAAGTACCGTTTCCAAGATGAGCTGGACAGAAATCCAGCATCACGATTAAGCGTGCGCCTCTCGGAGGAAAGGGCCAAATCCTCCTTAACTCTCCGCTCGCAGTAACTGCTGCATTTTACAAACATATTGCATTTTTGCCAAAATTGAGTCAACTTTCGGGAAACAGCCATCTTTATCCCAAAATCGAGTAGCTGACTTTTCTTTCCATTTCTGTAATCTATGATTTCATTTGATTACTGTATCTATCCCTCAAGAGAAGTTTATGTTAATTCAGGGACTATTCAGCTATATTCTGTTTACTCTGCCATTGTGATTGGAGCAATGGTGAATAAACAAATTAATATTTAATGAATGTATTGTGACTTTGTGGGTTCGTGAAATGAACAGTCCAATTGCACCACTCAAAAATATTCTTTATTTCCACCGACTTACAGTTGAACACTTGCCAATTACACAGAATTACGTAATGCACACAATTACGGTTTACCAGTTCGTCCGTTAAAGTTCCACTTGCACTCTTGCGATTACGTAAACTCCTCCGACGCAGTCTTCTCGTCCGTTCACTAGCTCGTCAAGCAAGCACTGACTGACTGACTGACTCGATTCACTCACTGCAGCCCTTTTTATAGGAATATCACAGTCTTCTAGAAGTCTCTGGTTTCCGTGAATCCACGCGAAGGTTCCAGATGGCAGTGGGAGGGGGGAAAAGAGGCGGCCAGCGACAAATGAAATTTCCCTAATCATCCCCCTCAGTTAGTGACAGAGACTAATGAAATGGACGTGGCGCGGCCTCTGATCCCTTACTCAGCTGTCCTTTGTTGTGCTTCCAGATAATTGGGTGACAGTATTAAAAGTCACACCCCAAAGAGCATAATTTTCGAGTCATAATTCTTACGCAATTCCTTTCTACTTCTCTACCACATATACTGTGTGTATGTGTCTGTTAGCGAGTTTTTATTAATGGCATACTTAATCAAAGTGGGTTAAATATCAAAGCTATATATTTATGAATTGGAGTGATAGCTTTGAATCGATCTCTCTTTACACAAACCACGAAAAAGGACAACTAGCGACCTTCCATTTGAGAAAGGTACTATATGCGCAAGATTTCTTGAGTGTTGGATTTACTGTGATGTGCGGGCAGAGGGGAAGAAGAGAGAGCTAACACGCTTTTGTTTCTGCAGTGTGGTCAACCTAGAAAACCACAATTCAGCCAAATTGCGGTAAGATAAGCGCCGAAGGTATGAGATGTGGCAACAAACAATTGAACTGCATCCTATATGCTAAATACTTATATATTTACTGTTATAAAACACATAAAAGTATTAAACAAAGTTATGACAGCTATAAACACTCACTCGCTTTGTGAGTCCTCGATTTCCAAGTCTACTGCGTCACTTTCATCGCTGGTGTCCTCTAATGTGTTAATAATTTCATTAATTATATTTTCTATTATACCATCGTTTCTCAAATATTGCATTTCCAGCTCTTGGACCTTCTTGCAGTATCCTTCCCAATCCGTCGCTTCTATAGTAAGATTTGTGGCTCTCGTTAACATTGCGTACTTTGTAAACATTCTTTATATTTGCCCACGCCAGCTCAATTACATCCAGAGTACAGTTATACGGAACTAGACGAATAATAGTGTGCCCCCTTTCGAGGGCCATAACACTGACAACATAGTTTTGGTTTTAGATTTATTGTAAACTGGTTAGCCAATACTTAACCTCAAAATGAAATAGCATACGTGTGAAAGCTTAGCATTTTACCCACTAGATGTCACAGTGTGTAGCGCTTTTCCTGTTTAAAACTTGTCATTTGTGTTTACGGAAACAGGCGAAACCTATCGGCCCGCCTCGGTAGCGTGGTGGTAGAATGTCTGCCTGACTTTCAAGAGGTCCCTAGCTCGAATCTCGGTCAGGGTGAGTTACCTGGATAAGGTTTTTTTCGGGGTTTTCCCTTATCCTGAAAGACGAATGTCGGCTAACTCTAAGCTCAATGGACCCTGGGCTCCTTTGAGCATAATTTCATCCATTCCATTCATCGTCCAATATGACAACGTTGGAAGAATTAAATTACAAAAAAAAAACTATTGAATGAGGACTTGTGACCCGAACGCTCAAGAAATCTTGCGCATGTGGTATGCGTATTTGAAAATTCCAACTAATAACATGTAATACCTTGGAAATATTTTGCTTAATGAAACCTTATTTCAAATAAATTTTGTAGCCTTACGCGATTTACGTATTTTCCGTTGGAATTTTGTTTTACCAAATATATAAAATTCATTCAGAATGAAGAAGATTCTTCATATTATTCATAGGATTGGATTGGACTGGATTAGACTGCGGTTCAGAGGCATTTGGCATGGAGGTCCAAACTTGGTCTATTGTACCTATGCCCCAAGTGGGGCATCCCCGGGAGGAAGGATGAAGTGAGAGGAGATAGCGGCTGATCCAAGGAGCCAAGACACTGCAGAGACACCCGCCGACACTTCTACCCTGAAAGAGACCACTAAATGAGAGATATGAAATTTTAATGGAGGGAGAGGAAATACAGGGGATGTAACTAACCTATCCAGCATTCGTCTGGCGACCCGAGAAAATCCCCGAAAAAACCCATAGTCCGGTAGGTCAGCCACGGGAGCCGAACCGGGACCTCTCGAATGTGGGCCACAGACGAACCCACCTGAGCCATCCTCCGCGGTTTATTGTTAGCAAATATAAGATATAACTATGTTTTATTTAGCACGTTTTATTTAACATATAGTTGTTTTAATAAAAGCAATTCGATTTATTTTTAAGAAAGTGAAGAATAAAAAAGTTTTCTTTATATAAATATTAACTTGGAGTTGAGTCCAGAGGGCCTACTCCCATCAGTTCTGGACTCGTAGGATTAAGACCTGGACCTGTTTAAACCAAGGAGTATCCGAGCTGTCCCAAAGGGCGGGGCTTTCCATACGGCAAGACCTGCGTTACTAACAAGCCCCCCCCCCCCATCTGGTCCAAGGACACAAGACGGGATGGAAGTGGAACTACGTCTGTACCGGGGGATTATTCCACCCATGATTCTGTATGGGTGCAAGGTCTGGGGATTGGCTGCTCCGACCACCATCCGCAGGCTACAGATTGTGCAGAATCGGGCATTAAGAATGATCTACGGTACTGGGCGCAGATTCCCTACTCACATCCTACACGAATACTCCCAAATCCCTTACATAGAGGATATGGTAAGAGAGAGATCTCGAACCCTGCATCAAAACCTGTCTACACATTTCAACCAGCTGGTCAACACTCTGGGTCGGTATGATCACAGAGCTCCTCGCAGGAGGAGGAGGTACAAACTCCCCAAGGGCGCCATGGGCTATTAGCCAGAAGGGGTTCTCTCCATCCCACCGTAAACACCAGAACCAGAAATGGGTCTAGATAATTCCCCCACACAGTCTCCTATCCCCTCTGATCGTGCTGTCTGCACTCCGACCTCCTTCAAGCGGGGAGTTCGGGTGAAGGCAGCCTTGGGAATACATACCCCAGGCGGCAGCCTGAGCGGCTTAACCCAACACATCAGAGAAACCTATGTCCCGACATAAACGCTTGAGACAAAACACAGACAACTTAAAAACTAGCCAGATAAAGCCGCAGTAAGCGGCTAGGTGCTGGGCGAAACCATTCCGTCCAGGAAGTGCTGGGATGGAAGTGGATACGCCACTTACGCGCGCCAACACCAAATGTGAAGGCTACCGATATGACCTCGGTGCGTCCGCCTGGCGATCTAGCACACCTTCTACTAGCTCTGCAGGCTAGTACGTGGGAATATTAATGGCTTCCCTCAACCCCATCCGGAGACGTAACAGATCTCCCACGGGTATCGGGAACCACTGCCCCTCGAGACCAACCCAATCCGAAGAACTCCCAGAGGGAGGGGCTCGTATGTTCGGCCTGAGGTTCCTCTAGTAACGTCAGAGTAACTTGGAGCGAAAAAATTTTCTTGAATTTTTTGTACGATAGCTCTGCAAAGTAAGTGAAATTAAGTACCAAGAGAATACTCCCTCCCACCTACTGCCGGCGACTATGATTGTAGAGAATAGCTGCGCTATTTTATTCCCACGTGGCAAACTTGTGTACTATCAATGCAAGGTTTTGCTTTACCGTTTTCGATGTTTAGAGTAGCTTATGCTGTGGAACTTTTAGGTTTACATTAAATGCAAATGTGCGAACTGTGTAATATATTTTTCCTTTTATACGATAAAATGTTACTGTATGCTTAAATTACTTAAATATCAGATTTCTTCACATAACCTCAGCTCATTTATGAATTAAAAATTAAGGCAAGGGTTTTTCTGCGGAATAACAGTGCTAAGTAACTGCGCGTAGCCACCTAGGTAATAATTTGATAGTTCTACTGGCATGTAACTGAAAAATTAAATAGGTACGTAGTTGGAATCTGATAATGGACGAAATATTTAAACGAATTTTACTTCCGAATTTTCCTCTGTTAACTCCTGCGGCACAACAATGTACGAGGGCTATCCAGAAAGTAGATTACGTTTTGGAATAAAAAGTAAACAAAGTATAGGAAACAAATTTTATTATATACAGATAAAAGCCACACTCAAATACTACTTTTCGACATAGTCACCATTCAAATTAAGGCATTTATCGTAGCGATGTACGAGCTTGGAAATTTCTTCGTCGAAAAATTCGGCCGCCTGCGCCTTCAACCACTTCGTTACCTCTTCTTGCAGCTGTGCGTCGTCATCAAAACGCTGCATAGCCAGCCACTTCTTCATTGCTGGGAATAGGTGGAAGTCGCTCGGTGCCAGGTCGGGACTGTACGGCGGATGAGGAAACAACTCCCACTTAAAAGATTCAAGAACTTCACGAGTGACATTTGCCGTGTGGGGCCGGGCGTTGTCGTGAATCAACAAGATCTTAGAGCTCAACATTCCTCTGCGCTTGTTTTGAACGGCTCTTCTGAGTTTTTGGAGAGTTTGGCAATACCTTTGAGAGTTTATTGTAGTGCCTCTTTCCAGGAAGTCCACCAAAATCACACCTTTTCTGTCCCAAAAAACAGTCGCCATCATCTTCCTTGCCGACATTGTTTGCATGCATTTCTTGGGTTTTTGGGGAGAACTTGTGTGCCCCCACTGCATTGATTGCAATTTCGTTTCACGGTTCACGTGTTTCACCCATGTGTCGTCACCAGTAACGATGCGATCGAGTAAAGAGTCACCATCCTTATGGTAAACGTCCAAAAAGTTCAACGCTGCAGCCATTCGCTGATTTTTGTGGTCCTCTGTTAAGATTTTTGGAATCCATCTTGCACAAAACTTGTGGTAACCAAGCTTTTCGCTGATGATTTCGTGCAACAAACTTCGCGAAATTTGTGGAAAACTCAAAGAAAGTTCCGTTATTGTGAACCTTCGATTTTCACGGACTTTAGCATCGACTTTTTCGACAAGTTCGGCAGTCACTATGCTGGGTCTCCCACTTCGATCTTCGTCGTGAACATTGGTTCGGCCATTTTTAAATCTGATGACCCACTGACGCACTCCACCTTCAGTGATAATGTTGTCCCCATACACTTCACAAAGCTGCCGATAGATTTCTATCGGTTTACAGTTTTTTGCAGTCAGAAACCTTATTACTGCACGCACCTCGCAGCTCGCGGGATTTTCAATTAACGCAGACATTTCAAACCGACACAGTATCTGAACGGAGCACAGCACGAACCTCTCACTAGCACGGCTAGATGCCGACTGAGCTGCGCAACGCTCTGACCCCAAGATGGCCGCGCTAGCCCCGCCCCTAGCGGAAACAGACGAAAACGTAATCTACTTTCTGGATAGCCCTCGTATCTTCACGCTCAACACTTATATTTTATCTGTTTCTGTTCATAAATTCAAAACCTATGTTGCGAAGAATGGTGTGGAAGCTCCTTTTTCTAAAGCTCGCCAAATGGGGATTATTGTTTCTTGCTTGAAGCACTCTTGTAATTCTGTTGGCTCGTTTCTTTCAAAGAAGATATGAACCTTGCCACAAATAGCACTTTTAAAAAATTCATATTCACCTTCCACAACTGCCTTCTTTTTGGATGTTTTCCTGGAGTAGAAAGCTGGCTCGTTTTCACAACTTCGCTTTGAGAGGCATTAATTCTTGGTGCTGAAATACCGGTCTATTCCTCTGACAAATTGAGTCCTCCATTGCTTAAGTCGCTAAAGTTTTCACACATTAAAGATTGAATAAATGTTAATGAAAACGTTTCCGATATTTTCAAAGTGGTGTAGTGCTTTTTTATTGTAGTTTCAGGTATTTCACTTTCGAAAAAAAAGAAAGCTTAATTCTAACATTTACAAGGTTTAGGGTACAATATTATCATAAAGCTATACATCACAAGAGATGAATCTGTGACTATCTTTTAATGACGTAACGGTACGTAGACCAGTATAGAATTGGGATTTCATTACCGAGGAGATTCGTTACGTAGGATAGCCTGCTATGACCCCAAGTAGGGCACCCCCGGGAGGTAGGATGAGGCGAAGGAGACAGAGGGCGGCCGACCGAAGGAGCCACGACAGTACAGAGGGCAGGGTGCCTACAGTTTACCTTGATAGAGACTTCTTCCGACAGGCCAAAACTGCGGGACGGCAACGAGCCCAGTAGCTGAGCCCTAAAGGTCCCTGACTGGCAGAGGAGCGGAGACGGGCAACCGGAGGAGGAAGTAGTTTTTCTCAGAGCATGTTGTCCTACCATGCACCGCCGAGACTCCCACCGACACTTCTACCCTGAAAGAGAGCACCAGATGAGATATGATATGAAATAATAATGAAGGAACAGGAAATTCGGGGGATGTAATTAACCTACCCAGCATTTCCCTAGTGACACGGGAAAGCCCCTTGAAAAAACCAATGGGTCAGGTAGGTCAGCCACCGGGAATCGAACCCTGGCCTCACGAATGCGAGGCACAGACGAAACTGCTCCGTTAGACCAGTATAACATATTTTTTGCCTATGGCTCTAACGGGGCACCTGCACGAGGAAGGAGTGAGGTGAGTTGAATGAAGCAGCTAGTGCAGTGCGTTCATTATATACCCCGGGCCATGGATAGCTCGCTGTCTGTTACACTGCACATTTTTGCATTCTAAAACACTTTCGCTACTTACGACTGAGTTAACATGCACAGTAAAAATTACTGAACATTATATTTATTTCGTTGTATTTAGTAATTACGTTATGTCCCTCTGCTTTGAGACATTTTTTTCCGTTAAGTTTTGTATTTGTCAATTCCGTTGTCCTAAACTCATCAAGCACAAGTAGCAGTTTATCTACCTGGAATAAAAATAAGCTATTATCTCCTGCAATTTTCTATAATGCTGTATCTACATTACACCATAACACAAATTCCGTAACAGATATATGTATTTTTACTAGTAATATCTTAGTCGAGTTACTGTGAAGAAGGTCGTTTGATCAGTCTGGTAAAAAGCCAAAAATGTTCTATTTTCCATAAACACCTCACCTAATTTCTCGACATATTCTCCATTGATGTCTATACACTTGGTCCAAAGATGTTCCAGCTTTTTCATTCCGTCGGGAAAATATGTTCCTGCAATATCTGCAAAACACTCGTTGACGATGACTAACACTTCTCCATTTGATGAAAATTTCCAGCCATCTAGCCAACTTTTCAAGTTTGGGAACACGAAGAAGTAACTTGGGGTTAAGTCTGGTAAATAAGGTAGATGAGGAATCAATTCAAAGCTCAACTCATGCACTTTCGCCATTGCGATTGCTGATGTGTGATGGTGTATCATCCTGGCGAAGTGCACTTTTTTGTGTTTCAATCTCGGTATCTTTTTAATCAAATCATGTTGCAAACGATCCAACAATGAAGAATAACAGACTCTAATTATGGTTCTGCCTTTTTCCAAGTAATCTATGATGATTATTCCTTGAGAATACCAAACAAATAGAGGCCATCGCTAAATGATAGAATGGTCCTTGCCTTCTTTGGTGTACTTTCACCAGCCTTTGTACATTGTTTTGACTGCTATTTTGACTCTGGTGTGTAATGCCGGATCCAAGTTTCATCCACGTTAACAAATCGTTGCGAAAGTTCTTGCGAGTAGCGAATGAACATCGCCAGGCACTCGGTAGAAGTGGTTTTTTGGATGCCCTTTTGGTCGACTGTGAGCAATCACGGCACCCATCTTGCACCTATCTTTTAATTGTCAATTTTTCATGTAGGATAGTGTGCACTCACTCAGTTGGGATGCCTAACACCTCAACAATCTTACGAATTTTGATTCGGTGGTCTTGTGGTGTCCTCAATTGACCAGAGCGCAATTCCCACTTCGGTACTTCTACGGCCACGTTTAAATTCATTCATGCAAAAGTAAATGGTCTTCAATGTTGGTTCAAAGTCCGCATAAAATTCATCCAATTTAATTTTGACTTGTGTGACAGTCCAGCCTTTCAAATGAAGATGTTCAATAACAACACGAAACTCTTTTTTTCCATTTTCAATCTGACTGTTCAGATAACTGTGAAGAATAAACTGTATAATGTACCACATTAATATTTTCTGTACAATCTTTTGAACAATCAAGCTTATAACCCACAAAGCTGCAACAAAAAATTTCCAACCCCTCATGAATGTTTACTATACTTATCAAGCGACCCTCGTAGCTGCTTAAGTGCCCGTAGGATAGAGCATATGTTGGCTTATGTCCACTCTAAGATGTTTCTTTCTGGTAAACAGTATATTGCAACACGGTGGCTAATATCGGAAACTCGGTGACAGGCAGTCGGAACGGTGAACGAGATAAGGCGCGCAATCATTCAGCGTAAACATGCTAAAAATTCGCCAGATGACGTCTTCAATGTTCTGGATAGATTCTACGGTTATCAAAGCAAGTTAAGTTTGTAAGAGAATTCGGTGAACTGAGTATTGCAGTGTTTGATACAGTGAGTGATCTACGAATTCGGACATTGTTGATGTCCATGGTGAATTAAGGTAGCGTTGGAGCATGGGATTAGAAACATCTTGTGTCCGACTACCTAGGGAATAAACCTTCCGGATGAAGCCCATGACGGCTTTATTTCGTGTGTCGTTACGTCAGCGAGAAGAAACTAAAGTGAACGTCGCGATGGAACAAATTGAAGGATGAAACTATTGTGTGTTTCAAATGGGAAGAGTTCTCACCTGTGGCGACTTAGATGCGTTAGAGACTTCAGCGTTACCACCTCGTTATCCCCCCCCCCTTTTTGTATATTTCCCTCTCTCTCTCGCACACTTGCGAATCATCTTGGCGCTAGACGTAAGGGAATGCAAACCGAATTTTTCAAAGTTGTATAATAATGCAGTTGTTGAAATCTCAATTACAACATGAATATCCATACATTACGCACACGGTTTGAATATTTAATTTAAAGTTAATTATACTTTATGAATTATTTCTTTTTCTAATCCAACGAAAATACCAGCGGTACATCTGTATAGCTGTGAATGTTACGTTAAGAGATAATTCGTCACTGTCATTGTCTTCAACATCTGAATAATGCAAATTTATGGTGATAGGTTCCAAAATCTCATTACGTGCTATTTCTTTACAAAAGTCGTCTTCTTGTAGTTTATCTGATGTCTCACGCAGTTCTCCCAGTCTTGTTGTGTTCCTTGTTAATTTGTTCGTGAATAACTCGTTCAACCTCAGTCAGTTTCTATTTGCAAATGATTTTAATCCATTTTAAATCTATTGAATTCTTCTGGCAGTGGTAAGGTGGAAGGTGGATCGTGTCTCATTGATCAAGCTGATACACCATTTCATAGAAGAGTAACTGAATAATGCTGCTTTGAACTCTCTAGAGTAAAATGGCCGCGCCGTGGCTCAGTGGTTAGACCGCTTGGCTCTCACCAAGGCGGCCTGGGTTCGATCCCAGGAGACCGCAAAGTGAGATTTGTGGTGGACAACACGGCGCTTGGGGCGGGTTTTCTCCGGGATCCCCGGTTTCCCCCGCCATCTCATTCCACCGGTGCTCCATCTTCATCTCATGTACCATCAGTGTCATCGCCTGCGGTGCCGAATGTAGTAAAAGCGGGCGTTAAACACTACACATTTCATTTCTAGAGTAAATAGAGATTACGAACCATTCATAAACAAAGATATAATGTGACCAGACACGTTCTGTCAGACTAGCAAGAAGTGTATTGTTTTCTCTCATCGAATTTAACAAACACCTTGGCTTATTCAAAGTACATATTTCTTTTATCACGTCATGTCAAATGTTTACGCTTCAGTTCTAAGTAATTTCAAATATACGTTCACACATACATGCCAACCAATAATGATATTCATTACAGTACTTACGTCGCAATATATTGTTATAATATAATGATATCTAATAGATAGAGTCAACATAAAAAGTTCAATGCCATGGCCGGGATTTGAAACACGGATCTCCTGGTTTCCGTCCAGTCACTCTTAACCTTTGAGCTACCATGGCCAACGTGCCGTCCTCTCATTAAATTCTCCATTTGACTCATATATTTGCCCGGTAGACCACTAGCGGCTCTCGCATCCAAGATACACCGTTTGTATTTAATAAATAAAAGTAATAAGAGTTAAGTGATGAAGCCTGGGACTCAAGTGCTTACGATAGTAAGTCGCCACAAACGGTGTATCTCGGATACGAGAGCTCCTAGTGGTTACCGGGGATATATATGAGTCAAATGGAGAATTTAATGTCAGGACGGAACGTTGGCCATGGTAGCTCAAAGGTTAAGAGCGACTGAACGGAAACCAGGAGATCCGTGGTTCAAATCCCGACCATGGCATTGAATTTTTCATGTTGGCTCTATCCATCAAAAACCTTAGCCTACGAGCGGCTAGTGTGGAGAAATAATTTCCATCAATTAACTGAAAAAATTGTATAAATATTAAAAGCAGAAGCATTATTAACAGTGAAGTATTCTTCATATTTGAGTTTGATTTATGAGTCACTATGTTTACACTCAAACTTCACTTACTTGTTGTTGTATAATTGAAACGTTTTCAAGATCATTCGATCTCATCCTCAGCTGTTTGGTGACTAAATGAACCTTCCTCTTCTTCCACTACTACAGAGCTCCGATCACTCTGGCATCTGGTGTGAGGGGCACTAAGTTTTAATACTTCATTTAATGCTGGGATTTCAAAATTTATAACTTTATAACGGTTTTTGTTTATGAATATTTGTTCCCAAATATCCAATTCTATGTGTGTACTTAAAGATTTTAACAGTTTAATGTTGTGGCCAATGTTGTGGTTTTCTGTCCAAAAATGGTGTGAAGCTGCAGATTTTTCTGTTTGTTTCAACTTAATGTTCCTCTGGTGTTCTTTTTGCCTGGTAAACAAGTTTCTCTTAGTTTTTCCTATGTAGCTTTTTCACAGGTTTCACAATTAATAACATATTAATACAATCCCCAACAATTTGAAATCAGGAATTTATCAGATTAATTGTGAAACCTGTGAAAAAATCTACATAGGAAAAACTAAGAGAAACTTGTTAACCAGGCAAAAAGGACACCAGAGGAACATTAATTTGAAAGAAACAGAAAAATCTGCAGTTTCACACCATTTTTGGACAGAAAACCACAACATTGGCCACAATATTAAACTGTTAAAATCTTTAAGTACACACATAGAATTGGATATTTGGGAACAAATATTAATAAACAAACACCATGATAAAGTTATAAATTTTGAAATCCCGGCATTAAATGAAGTATTAAAACTTAGTGCCCCTAACACCAGATGGCAGAGTGATCGGAGCTCCGTAGTAGTGGAAGTAGAGGAATGTTCATTTAGTCACCAAACAGCTGAGGATGAGATTGAATGATCTTGAAAACATTTCAGTTATACAACAACAAGTAAGTGAAGTTTGAGTGTAAACATAATGACTCATAAATCAAACTCAAATATGAAAAAATGGTATCTACTTTATTTATTTGTATTAGAAAAACTAATTAAGCTGAAAATATGGGGGTTTTATGGTTATGTTAAATACAATACTCTCTCGTTCCTCATGGATCAGTTGTTGCTAAATATGAACTTTTCTCTTAGCGCGAATAGTATTTGTTACAGATTGGTTACTTTGCCACCTTCATACACCACTTTGGGGCAAAGCAATATGACAACACCGCAGAACACCGATTGGTTGCTCACTAGTAGTGCTCAAGGTCAAACACCTTCCCATTTGAAACACACAATAGTTCACATTATTCTAGTGATATACTGAACTAAAAGAACAGTCGACTTGAATTGAAGGATATAATTAAGCGACAGCCCAAAACAGTGGAATGACAGCTTGGAAAGTAACAATGGTAGAGATACGATTCGGCAAAGCGCCTGTTAGTTAGACATCACAACTAGCTCTGGTGTGTTGCAAGTTGTGTAGATGATAACCCGGACGCTGTGGCAAGTTTCAATTTGTATTAATCCATTCTCACATTATAAACAACTGTTGCTGTGCTGATGCGCAAATCAAAGCTTTAGGCTTTAACAGCGGGAGAAAAAAGCATTGGGAAGGCAGATGTGTTAAGCCTACTGAACGTTTCCCTTTGTGTTAAACGCCAGCACTGGATCAATGATGAAGCGGCGCAACTAAGCTGGTTAATCTTCAGCAAGGCTTCAACGTCATCACTCTGTTGCCCATCAACTCCAGTCTGGAAAACGTTACTATGTGTCGGTCCAAAGGTTCCAGCTTCCATTCCTGGCTGGAGCCTTTCCTCCACAGGATATTTGATGAAGAGTATGTGAATATAATGTTTGACAGTCCCCTAAGGGTAACATTAACTATTTAAGGGTATGTATGACTGAAATTTCATGAAAATCGTGAAAATGACGACTTTTTTATTTTAATTCTATAAAATAATTCAGACATTCCCGAATGTGAAAAATGCATAATTTGCCTCCGGACGCCATTTTTAAATGCTTATTTAAATGTCGGTGTCCTTTAAACTCTGTCAGAGTCACGCCCTCTTTTGCCTACATCCACATTCTTTGTCTGTTTTCCGTTCTTAAATTTTCAATTCAAGAAAAGAAAAATAAGGCTTTCACACAAAATAGTTCCTAAAATGTTGCCAATATATCAGAGGCTGGCTTCTACAACATTACTAGAGAGGTGCAAAACAGGAAAAACACAGAATGCCAATGAATCTTTGCATCATGTCATATGGAATAAGTGCCCAAAGGAAGTTTTCATATCAAAACAAAAATTGGATCTTGCTGTTATTAAAAGCATCAGTGAGTTTAACATGGGTAGTCTTAAGTCATTGGAGCTGCAGCAAAATATCAGAGGTGAAAGTGTAGTAGACTCAGCAAGGAAAACTTCAGTGCAGCGAGATCAGACTCGTATCCTGCAAAGCAAGAAGCGAAGTTGTGCAGAAGAAAAGCAACATCTAAAGAAGAAAAAGGTGGAAAAAGCAGCAACAGAGGAGAGGAAAAAGAAATCTGAGGGTCCAACCTATCAGCCTGGTGGATTTTAATGTGAGTTATGCAATCAAATCTTTAATCGCTGTTTTCTCAATGTTCATATTTTCAGCATTTTTCTTCCTGTAAAATGCTCCTTGCGATGCAGTTTTTGTACTACATTCATGAAATTTCCTACACAGGTTCAGAATATCATGAGGAATGGAAATTGCCCTACGTTTTATTGTGAAATGTATATAAGCATATATTTTTAATTTTCAAACACAAAACTTACAGTTTTTTAGACAAAAAAGACTATTTGTAAATTAAAAACTTTTTGTGATCTAAACTAAAGGAGACACAGAAAAACCCAGAGCAATTTCAAAAAGTATGTGTATTTTGAACATAGGGTTAAAATATTAGACCAAAATTCAAAATATTTTGTCGCAAGGGACTTTTTTAGTGACGTAAAAAAAACATACAAAATTTATCATAATTTCTAAACTGCTCGAGAAAAATGGTTTAAATTTAGGTTGTAACATGTTTACATTATACTACACCTATGGTGTAAATTTGAAAAAGCTAGCATTATTAGTTCAGAATTTGAAAATTTCAGTCATACATACCCTTAATACAATTTTGAGTCGAACTAATACGCAATGCCCACTTATTGCTAGTATTTACCTAGAACGCGTTTCGTTAGGATCTTCCTAAAATCATCAGCTGTTGTCGACTAATGGATGCCGGTTCAGTGAACTCCACGGAGGTGATAGGTGCGTCTCTGTCGGTATCTTGATGAACTTGAAATTTGGATTTTCTTCAAAGGTAGTATCGAAATTAAACAATTTACTTTCATATTTCTTTATAAAGATTTTTCCCACGTGGTTAATGCAGCTGGACCTCGGACACTTTTTAGTAAGTGAATTTCTCGTTCTATGTCAAGATTTTCCTTCCAAAAATGGTACTCTATCGCCAATTTATCTATTTCTTTATTCCTGATGTTCCTAAAATGCTCTTTAAGCCAAATGTTCACGTTCCTTTTTGTTTTTCCAATATAAAAGCTGTCACAGCCTTTGCAGTTTATCCGGTACACTCCTGATTTTCTGTCTGTGGGTATCTCCTTTGTATTATGTGATTTCAAAAGGTGTTGTACACTAAATTTGTTCTAAAGGGCCAAAGTAATATTGCGTTCTTTGAAGACTTTTTGGAAAACGTGTGTAGCTCTGGGATGATACGTAAATTATCTGTATGAGGTTTCATTGCTAAATGGGGAGAGAGTAGTTACTTGTTTGCATCTTAGTTGTCTTTTGAATTTATCAATATCTTTTACCAATTCAGCACTGTATCCATTGTATTCTGCAATGTGAATGATGTTATTGTACTCTTTGTTATATTCTATCTTGTTTAAAGGTACATTAACCAGCCTGTAAGTTAAACTGTTGATAACAGCATGCTTGTGTCGTCTTGGGTTATATCCATCTGATTTTATGAAATTTTCTGTGTGTGTTTCCTTTCTGTGTATGCCAAATTCAAGTTTATTATGTTTTCTGCTAAGTTTCAAATCTAATAAAGGGATTTCATTATTTGTCTCTTTCTCTATGGAGAATTTTATTGCAGGATTTTGTAAATTAACTATTAATTATTTATTTAACTATTTAACTATTTATTTTTATAGTTATGTTTATGAAGTAGAGATCTGTAGGGGGAGCAGAGGTAGACAAAACGGTGGACCAAAACTACAGAAGGTTTTGTAAAGAGCTACTAGGCTTACCAATATCTGCACCTAGGGAAGTAGCTTTAGTAGAATTAGGGAATACAAGAAGAAATGGAATAATGGAAAGAACAGGTGTTTGGCCAAAGAAGAAGGGGAAACTATGAAATTATGCATGGGACAAAAAAATATTAGACAACTCAAATAGTTGGTGCGCAGAGATAGGAGGAATTATGTAAAAAATGGTAATGGGAGATATACGGAGATTAGAGGAAAGGAATACAAGCGATGTGGGTAAATAAGTAAAATGCAGAATAGAATATATAGAAAGACAGGATATGCTATGATATATTTCTTGTGCATATTCCAAAATTTTACAATTTACAACTTTAGGCTACATTCATTTGTCTTTACCTTGTTGCTACCTTGTCTTACATGACACCCTGGTCTTCTGCTCTGTCAGGTAGCTCTTAACCTCCATGCCTGCTTGTTACTTATTTAGTCCCTTTCTTCCCCCTCATCTTCCTTTCTTATATTTGTGTTTACCTTGTTGCTACCTTGTCTTACATGACACCCTGGTCTTCAGCTGTGTCAGGTAGCTCTTAACCTCCATGCCTGCTTGTTACTTATTTAGTCCCTTTCTTCCCCCTCATCTTCCTTTCTTATATTTGTCTTTACCTTGTTGCTACCTTGTCTTACATGACACCCTGGTCTTCAGCTGTGTCAGGTAGCTCTTAACCTCCATGTCTCCTTGTTACTTAATTAGACCCTTTCTTCCCCCTCATCTTCCTTTCTTATATTTGTCTTTACCTTGTTGCTACCTTGTCTTACATGACACCCTGGTCTTCAGCTGTGTCAGGTAGCTCTTAACCTCCATGTCTCCTTGTTACTTAATTAGTCCCTTTCTTCCCCCTCATCTTCCTTTCTTATATTTGTCTTTACCTTGTTGCTACCTTGTCTTACATGACACCCTGGTCTTCTGCTCTGTCAGGTAGCTCTTAACCTCCATACCTCCTTGTTACTTAATTAGTCCCTTTCTTCCCCCTCATCTTCCTTTCTTATATTTGTCTTTACCTTGTTGCTACCTTGTCTTACATGACACCCTGGTCTTCTGCTCTGTCAGGTAGCTCTTAACCTCCATACCTCCTTGTTACTTAATTAGTCCCTTTCTTCCCCCTCATCTTCCTTTCTTATATTTGTCTTTACCTTGTTGCTACCTTGTCTTACATGACACCCTGGTCTTCTGCTCTGTCAGGTAGCTCTTAACCTCCATACCTCCTTGTTACTTAATTAGTCCCTTTCTTCCCCCTCATCTTCCTTTCTTATATTTGTCTTTACCTTGTTGCTACCTTGTCTTACATGACACCCTGGTCTTCTGCTCTGTCAGGTAGCTCTTAACCTCCATACCTCCTTGTTACTTAATTAGTCCCTTTCTTCCCCCTCATCTTCCTTTCTTATATTTGTCTTTACCTTGTTGCTACCTTGTCTTACATGACACCCTGGTCTTCTGCTCTGTCAGGTAGCTCTTAACCTCCATACCTCCTTGTTACTTAATTAGCCCCTTTCTTCCCCCTCATCTTCCTTTCTTATATTTGTCTTTACCTTGTTGCTACCTTGTCTTACATGACAGCCTGATCTTCTGCTCTGCCAGGTAGCTCTTAACCTCCATACCTCCTTGTTACTTAATTAGTCCCTTTCTTCCCCCTCATCTTCATTTCTTATATTTGTCTTTACCTTGTTGCTACCTTGGCTTACATGACAGCCTGTTCTTCTGCTCTGTCAGGTAGCTCTTAACCTCCATACCTCCTTGTTACTTAATTAGTCCCTTTCTTCCCCCTCATCTTCATTTCTTATATTTGTCTTTGCCTTGTTGCTATCTTGTCTTATATGACACCCTGGTCTTCTGCTCTGTCAGGTAGCTCTTAACCTCCATACCTCCTTGTTGCTTAATTAGTCCCTTTCTTCCCCCTCATTTTCCTTTCTTATATTTGTCTTTACCTTGTTGCTACCTTGTCTTACATGGCACCCTGGTCTTCTGCTCTGTCAGGTAGCTCTTAACCTCCATACCTCCTTGTTACTTAATTAGTCCCTTTCTTCCCCCTCATCTTCCTTTCTTATATTTGTCTTTACCTTGTTGCTACCTTGTCTTACATGACACCCTGGTCCTCTGCTCTGTCAGGTAGCTCTTAACCTCCATACCTCCTTGTTACTTAATTAGTCCCTTTCCTCCCCCTCATCTTCCTTTCTTATATTTGTCTTTACCTTGTTGCTACCTTGTCTTACATGACACCCTGGTCTTCTGCTCCGCCAGGTAGCTCGTAAACTCCATACCTCCTTGTTAATTAATTAGTCCCTTTCTTCCCCTCATCTTCCTTTCTTATATTTGTCTTTACCTTGTTGCTACCTGGTCTTACATGACACCCTGGTCTTCTGCTGTGTCAGGTAGCTCTTAACCTCCATGCCTCCTTGTTACTTAATTAGTCCCTTTCTTCCCCCTCATCTTCCTTTCTTATATTTGTCTTTACCTTGTTGCTACCTTGTCTTACATGACACCCTGGTCAGCTGCTCTGTCAGGTAGCTCTTAACCTCCATGCCTCCTTGTTACTTAATTAGTCCCTTTCTTCCCCCTCATCATCCTTTCTTATATTTGTCTTTACCTTGTTGCTACCTTGTCTTACATGACACCCTGGTCATCTGCTCTGTCAGGTATCTCTTAACCTCCATGCCTCCTTGTTACTTAATTAGTCCCTTTCTTCCCCCTCATCTTCCTTTCTTATATTTGTCTTTACCTTGTTGCTACCTTGTCTTACATGACACCCTGATCTTCTGCTCTGCCAGGTAGCTCTTAACCTCCATACCTCCTTGTTACTTAATTAGTCCCTTTCTTCCCCCTCATCTTCATTTCTTATATTTGTCTTTACCTTGTTGCTACCTTGGCTTACATGACAGCCTGTTCTTCTGCTCTGTCAGGTAGCTCTTAACCTCCATACCTCCTTGTTACTTAATTAGTCCCTTTCTTCCCCCTCATCTTCATTTCTTATATTTGTCTTTGCCTTGTTGCTATCTTGTCTTATATGACACCCTGGTCTTCTGCTCTGTCAGGTAGCTCTTAACCTCCATACCTCCTTGTTGCTTAATTAGTCCCTTTCTTCCCCCTCATTTTCCTTTCTTATATTTGTCTTTACCTTGTTGCTACCTTGTCTTACATGGCACCCTGGTCTTCTGCTCTGTCAGGTAGCTCTTAACCTCCATACCTCCTTGTTACTTAATTAGTCCCTTTCTTCCCCCTCATCTTCCTTTCTTATATTTGTCTTTACCTTGTTGCTACCTTGTCTTACATGACACCCTGGTCCTCTGCTCTGTCAGGTAGCTCTTAACCTCCATACCTCCTTGTTACTTAATTAGTCCCTTTCCTCCCCCTCATCTTCCTTTCTTATATTTGTCTTTACCTTGTTGCTACCTTGTCTTACATGACACCCTGGTCTTCTGCTCCGCCAGGTAGCTCGTAAACTCCATACCTCCTTGTTAATTAATTAGTCCCTTTCTTCCCCTCATCTTCCTTTCTTATATTTGTCTTTACCTTGTTGCTACCTGGTCTTACATGACACCCTGGTCTTCTGCTGTGTCAGGTAGCTCTTAACCTCCATGCCTCCTTGTTACTTAATTAGTCCCTTTCTTCCCCCTCATCTTCCTTTCTTATATTTGTCTTTACCTTGTTGCTACCTTGTCTTACATGACACCCTGGTCAGCTGCTCTGTCAGGTAGCTCTTAACCTCCATGCCTCCTTGTTACTTAATTAGTCCCTTTCTTCCCCCTCATCATCCTTTCTTATATTTGTCTTTACCTTGTTGCTACCTTGTCTTACATGACACCCTGGTCATCTGCTCTGTCAGGTATCTCTTAACCTCCATGCCTCCTTGTTACTTAATTAGTCCCTTTCTTCCCCCTCATCTTCCTTTCTTATATTTGTCTTTACCTTGTTGCTACCTTGTCTTACATGACACCCTGATCTTCTGCTCTGTCAGGTAGCTCTTAACCTCCATACCTACTTGTTACTTAATTAGACCCTTTCTTTCGCCTAATCTTCCTTTCGTATATTTGTCTTTACCTTGTTGCTACCTTGTCTTACACGACACCCTGGTCTTCTGCGCTGTCAGGTAGCTCTTAACCTCCATGCCTCCTTGTTACTTAATTAGTCCCTTTCTTCCCCCTCATCTTCCTTTCTTATATTTGTCTTTACCTTGTTGCTACCTTGTCTTACATGACACCCTGGTCTTCTGCGCTGTCAGGTAGCTCTTAACCTCCATACCTACTTGTTACTTAATTAGACCCTTTCTTTCGCCTAATCTTCCTTTCTTATATTTGTCTTTACCTTGTTGCTACCTTGTCTTACATGACACCCTGGTCTTCTACTCTGCCAGGGAGCTCTTAACCTCCATGCCTCCTTGTTGCTTAATTAGTCCCTTTCTTTCCCCCTCATCTTCCTTTCTTATATTTGTCTTTACCTTATTGCTACCTTGTCATACATGACAGCCTGGTCTTCTGCTCTGCCACGTAGCTCTTAACCTCCATGCCTCCTTGTTAATTAATTAGTCCCCTTCTTCACCTCATCTTCCTTTCTTATATTTGTCTTTACCTTGTTGCTACCTTGTCTTACATGACACCCTGGTCATCTGCTCTGTCAGGTAGCTCTTAACCTCCATGCCTCCTTGTTACTTAATTAGTCCCTTTCTTCCCCCTCATCATCCTTTCTTATATTTGTCTTTTCCTTGTTGCTACCTTGACTTACATGACACTCTAGTCTTCTGTTCTGTCAGGTAGCTCTTAACCTCCAAGTTTCCTTGTTAGTTGATTAGACCCTTTCTTCCCCCTCATCTTCCTTTCTTATATTTGTCTTTACCTTGTTGCTACCTTGTCTTACATGACACCCTGGTCTTCTGCTCTGCCAGGGAGCTCTTAACCTCCATGCCTCCTTGTTACTTAATTAGTCCCTTTCTTCCCCCTCATCTTCCTTTCTTATATTTGTCTTTACCTTGTTGCTACCTTGTCTTACATGACAGCCTGGTCTTCTGCTCTGTCAGGTAGCTCTTAACCTCCATACCTCCTTGTTACTTAATTAGTCCCTTTCTTCCCCCTCATCTTACTTTCTTATATTTGTGTGTACCTTGTTGCTACCTTGTCTTACATGACAGCCTGGTCTTCTGCTCTGTCAGGTAGCTCTTAACCTCCATTCCTACTTGTTACTTAATTAGACCCTTTCTTTCGCCTCATCTTCCTTTCTTATATTTGTCTTTACCTTGTTGCTACCTTGTCTTACATGACATCCTGGTCTTCTGCTCTGTCAGGTAGCGCTTAACCTCCATGCCTCCTTGTTACTTAATTAGTCCCTTTCTTCCCCCTCATCTTCCTTTCTTATATTTGTCTTTACCTTGTTGCTACCTTGTCTTACATGACACCCTGGTCTTCTGCGCTGTCAGGTAGCTCTTAACCTCCATACCTACTTGTTACTTAATTAGTCCCTTTCTTCCCCCTCATCTTACTTTCTTATATTTGTGTTTACCTTTTTGCTACCTTGTCTTACATGACACCCTGGTCTTCTGCTCTGCCAGGTAGCTGTTAACCTCCATGCCTCCTTGATTACTTAATTAGTCCCTTTCTTAATCTCCTCTTCCTTTCTAACACTTTTTACATTTCTCATCCATTTTTCTTTTACTTTCTGTAAGAAATCACCAATAATTCTTATCTTCTTTTCCTCTCAGCTGATACAAAGATATTGTGGGTGTCACACAATTCCACGTTGGGACGCCAATTTGATACAATAAGTTTGGTAATGGTTCCACGTTGATGCTACTTTGAAGCTATTATAAAGTGTGGCTCAGGGTAAAACAATGACGTTTCTCACAGGTTATGCGTGGATGTGTCTGAGAAGTATATTTTAATAACACTGGAATGCCCGTTTCCAACTTATTTATTTACTGCTTCTTTTTTTAGAACATCGTAATTGAAGTTGCTGACCAAGGGTTACCAATCCCTGTTTATAGTTACTGAAGGCAGAATGTTTATTACTCGATAAACTTTATTCGTTCCTCACGTATATATGAACCTACAAATATCCAAGACAGAACAAGAGGACTGCCCTGATCACCCTCACGCCTCAGACTGCTCTAATCGGCCTGACGCCGAAGACTCTTTTAATGGCTTCCCAGCCACGAACTGCTCTAATCGGCTCCACGCTGAAGACTGTCTGAATGATTACAGATGCGCGTGGGTGTATCACTTTCACTTTCTGAAAACTCTTTTTCAACCAAAGACCCCTTTGTAGCTGTTTTGTCGCCATTATGAATGGTTCGAAGAATACCCTATTCAACAAGTCAAGTGAGCCCCTTTAGAAATCTGCTAAGGACACTGTTTCTTACATTGCTTTTGTTATAACAACTTTCCCCCCCAACTGCTATTCGACTTAACTGGCCTTGCACGTTTTGTAACAAAGAACAAACATACCTTTGACATCCATCATGATTATTTATGGCAAACCTTAATTTGGGTATCAGAGCTCGTTAACATTTTTATAGGTACTGTCATCTTCTCTACCTTCTCACACTGTTCTTCCAAAACCTTTCTTCTCATATTACAACCTCCTCGCATTCTGTTACTTAGTGTTCTATGCTTTCTTTTCCCCCACACAATTCCCATATTTCCTTTTCCCTAGCTCTTATCCCTCTTAGAAATATTATTTCTGTTCTCATCCAAGCTAACCCTTCTCTGTCTCTCTTGTCTATTGCAGTAATCTACATATGCTTCTCGTCCCCAATTTCTTTTTGTTTGTTTGTAAAATAGTAATGATTTCATATTTTCAAGACTGCCCCATATTTCCTGTCTTTCTATATCTTCTATTCTGCATTTTACCAATTTACCCACATCGCTTGTATTCCTTTCCTCTAATCTCCATATATCTCACATTACTATTTTTTCCATAATTACGATCTCTGCCCACCAACTATTTGAGTTCTCTAATCTTTTTTGCTGTCTCATACATAATTTCATATTTTCCCCTTCTTTAAACAAACACCTATACCAAAATTTTAATACTCTTTCCATTATTATTCCATTTCTTCTTGTCTTATAGAAAGACAGGACATATGAGGAAGTCTAAAAGTATTAAACCATTACAACCGTACAAGCAAATAAAAAGAAACTGGGGACGAGAAGCATATGTAGATTACTGCAATAGACAAGAGAGAGAAGGGTTAGCTTGGATGAGAACAGGAACAATATTTCTAAGAGGGATAAGAGGTAGAGAAAAGGGAATTTGTGAATTATGTGGGGGAAAAGAAAGCATAGAACACTATGTAACAGAATGCGAGGAGGCTGCAATGTGGAGAAAAAAGGTTTGCGAGGAAAAATGGGAGAAAGTAGAGAAGAGGATATTAGCTATAAAAATGTTAACAGGCAGGGAGGAAAAGAAGGTAAGAAGTATTGGTGAGTTCTTACAGAAAGTAAAAGAAACATAGACAAGAAATGTAAAGAATATAAGAAAGGAAGATGAGGGGGAGGAAAGGGACTAATTAAGTATCAAGGAGGTATGGAGATTAAGAGCTACCTGACAGAGCAGAAGACCAGGGAGTCATGTAAGATAAGGTAGCAACAAGGTAAAGACAAATAAATGTAGTATAAAGTTGTAAATTGCAAAATTTTGGAATATGCACAATAAATATATCATATCATTTTATAGTTATGTTGGTAGTTACCTTTCACCAACAGTAAGAATTTAGCTATTGTTGACATAGACCTATCTGTTATTATATACAATTTAAAAAGCACTTAACTAATAAACACTTTCAGCACTTCAGTAATTCAAAGCAGCCTTGCTTCTACATTCCTGCAAATGCAGTGTCATTGTTGAGTGACTCTGATCTCGATGTACATAATCGTCAACAATGCTCGCTCTGTTTAACCTGTCCCACCTTCTTGTAGAAAATTGACACAAATAACTTATGTATCACGTTTAGTTGGACTACTATTTGAAAATATTTGTATAACAAACTAATGTTATTGACATAAAAGAAGTAAATATTAAAGTGATATTGTACTCTTAACATCTTGTATACACAGTTGGTACGCCTGAACTGAGCTGTGAGGTAACGTAAATATAAACATCACATATTATAGGTAACAGCTACGTCACTATTACCAAGATAAACGTGACAAAAGTTAAATCATTTAACTATTTCCATTTTAATTTACGTCCTCCAAGGTTAAGTCATATCGGACGATAAATGAAATGATGTTCAAATAAGTACAGGGTACATAGAGCTTAGAGTTACCAGACATTCATCTTTCAGGATAAGAGAAAACCTCCAACGTTAGGTCATATCGGACGATGAATGAAATGATGTTCAAATGAGTACAGGGTACATAGAGCTTAGAGTTACCAGACATTCATCTTTCAGGATAAGAGAAAACCTCCAACGTTAGGTCATATCGGACGATGAATGAAATGATGTTCAAATGAGTACAAGGTACATAGAGCTTAGAGCTACCAGACATCCATCTTTCAGGATAAGAGAAAACCTCCAACGTTAAGTCATATCGGACGATGAATGAAATGATGTTCAAATGAGTACAGGGTACATAGAGCTTAGAGTTACCAGACATTCATCTTTCAGGATAAGAGAAAACCTCCAACGTTAAGTCATATCGGACGATGAATGAAATGATGTTCAAATGAGTACAGGGTACATAGTGCTTAGAGTTACCAGACATTCATCTTTCAGGATAAGAGAAAACCTCCAACGTTAAGTCATATCGGACGATGAATGAAATGATGTTCAAATGAGTACAGGGTACATAGAGCTTAGAGTTACCAGACATTCATCTTTCAGGATAAGAGAAAACCTCCAACGTTAGGTCATATCGGACGATGAATGAAATGATGTTCAAATGAGTACAAGGTACATAGAGCTTAGAGCTACCAGACATCCATCTT
The DNA here is from genome assembly GCA_030765055.1 of Mantis religiosa. Classification (NCBI taxonomy): domain Eukaryota; kingdom Metazoa; phylum Arthropoda; class Insecta; order Mantodea; family Mantidae; genus Mantis; species Mantis religiosa. Next base: position 7,929,237 of record CM060958.1, read on the forward strand.
TCAGGATAAGAGAAAACCTCCAACGTTAAGTCATATCGGACGATGAATGAAATGATGTTCAAATGAGTACAGGGTACATAGAGCTTAGAGTTACCAGACATTCATCTTTCAGGATAAGAGAAAACCTCCAACGTTAGGTCATATCGGACGATGAATGAAATGATGTTCAAATGAGTACAGGGTACATAGAGCTTAGAGTTACCAGACATTCATCTTTCAGGATAAGAGAAAACCTCCAACGTTAAGTCATATCGGACGATGAATGAAATGATGTTCAAATGAGTACAGGGTACATAGAACTTAGAGTTACCAGACATTCATCTTTCAGGATAAGGGAAAACCTCCAACGTTAAGTCATATCGGACGATAAATGAAATGATGTTCAAATGAGTACAGGGTACATAGAGCTTAGAGTTACCAGACATTCATCTTTCAGGATAAGAGAAAACCTCCAACGTTAAGTCATATCGGACGATGAATGAAATGATGTTCAAATGAGTACAGGGTACATAGAGCTTAGAGTTACCAGACATTCATCTTTCAGGATAAGAGAAAACCTCCAACGTTAAGTCATATCGGACGATGAATGAAATGATGTTCAAATGAGTACAGGGTACACAGAGCTTAGAGTTACCAGATATTCATCTTTCAGGATAAGAGAAAACTTCCAACATTGTCATATCGGACGATGAATGAAATGATGTTTAAATGAGTACAGGGTATATAGAGCTCAGAGTTACTAGAAATTCATTTACCAGATAAGATAAATCCGCAGAAAAAGCCTTATCGAGATAACTCTGACTAATATTCAAATTTGTGACCTCTTGAACGTGCGGAAGTCATGCTAGAGTTGCGCTACATCACATATTGCAGAAAATAAACATTAGCAAAATAAACATGACCAAAGTTATACGTAAGTATTCTAGTGGGACTTTAGATAAATAATGTTAATTGTATTTTTAAAAGTTTATGTTGGTATAGAAGATAAACATGAACGCCTAATTACACATTATTTTCTAGGAAATATCAGTTGGTTACATAAATGTAGCATATGGTAAGTTAGATTGACGTCACTATCTTGTTGTTTTATCAGTAGACTCAGTAATCCTACTGACAGTCACTATCTTATTTTGCTATCCGTTAATGGGTACCTAGTTACTGCTTGTGTCCATTACGTCTGTAACCTATAGGTTATGGTAACCGTTAAAGTATACAAGGTTCGGACTTGGAGGCTAAGAATTTCGAACAATTGAACATCTTTAACAGGGAGTATCAGCTTTCCTGCTATGCAACGCCGACCCCGTAACACCCAAATCGGTGAATCTAAACTGAAATGAGAAGTAAAGTAACAAGAAAGACTACAGAATCTTTGGAAGAGCTCCAAGCATTCCAGTGTACAAGAATCATATGGCAACAAGGCAGCACGTGATCCTTCATCATACAGCAGCTATGAGAGCAGTAAACAAAGCCGTTCTCGCTCTGAGAAAGCGAGTGGTAAGATATATGAAGTGTTAATGGAACATGTACATCAGCCAGACATTATTACAACACATTTTCAACTTCATACTTAAAATCATTTGACAGGAAGTATAAAATATAATTTTACACACATGTTAAATACCCTTGCGTGTGCAACACTCTTCAGCCTTCGCTTTAGCTTTTAACTATAGAATCTCTTTTGTTTTTACTTTCACTACTACCTATAGTATACTATTGTGACTTTCTGGGTTTGTAGAATCATGGCCCGCTCACATCCCTTAAAGCCTCGGCACTCAGTCGGATTCCTACGGATTTAAGCGACCGAGCGGCGTTTGCCTTTTTTGCCGCTTGGAGCTCTCAAAGCTGACCCCTAAATGGCCTTGCCGACATTTGATTTTGTGGTGACAGTTGAAAAAATTTTATGGTCTCAATTAGTATTGAAAGTGAATTTTACATGGAAGTGCTGTTGACACCAATCTAAAGTAAGCGAACAAGAAAACTGGGTATAAATAAGAGATAATATAAGTAATCATAAGTATGAGTACAAAATGTCATTGTTTATTATTATTACTTTTACTGTTGTGTCGTAAATGGTGGCAGTTCATTATCTTAGAAGGTAGATTTTCCATGACAGCTTTATAGTACTACAAAAATTTACAATAGACAGCACTATATTTCAAAGCAGTGCTCCAAATGTAACAATTACGTATTATATTACATTATTTTTATTATTATTTTTATCATCATTATCATCATCATTATAACAGCAGTAGTAGCAATAATTATAACAAACAGCATATCAGCAATTATGAGCTCAATACTTTATATTTCAGATGATGTATTGTTGCGTACCTTTCTGTAAAAGTAAGAAATAAAAATCAAAAGGGGTCAGTTTCCATGAATTTCCAGTAGAAGAAGAACTACGTAAACAATGGCTAAAAGCTATATCGCGCTCTAATTTCGTGGTAAATGATAAATCTTATTCAACAGTCGTGTGCAGTTTGCATTTTACTGAGGACGACTATAAGCCCGGCTGTAAAATTAAACTGCTGGAAACAGGAAGTATTCCAAGCATTTTTTCGAACAACCCAGATTATAAATTAGTGAAACAAGTAACACCAAGGCGACAAATTTAAAAAAATACGCTTACACACAGAAAGCAGAAAACGGAGACGCAGTTCTAGCAGAGAAAGCGTTAACAGTGCTGCTGATGTTAATACGCTGGATCATGTCACAGATGCACGTACTTATAACTGCGCTGCAATTCAGATTGAGGAAGACATAATTCCCAAATTAAAGAGATTGGAAAGGGAGAACAACACCTTGGGAAACTATGGGGAGCAAATAAAAGGCACAAAGAATTTGTAAACAAGCAGCAAGCAAATGAAGAAACATTACTTTATTATGAAACCAATAATTTTCTTAAATCAATTCAACTATTGATAAAAGACACCATTGTACACTGCAACACAGCTTCCAGACACAATAATCGTAATATTGGGCGAATTGAATAACATTAAAGGTAATGTGAATTTGCATCTTATAAGACCTACTAACCTATATTGTTAAACTACTTTTAACTGTTTACTTAGTTTTTTTTCTTTTCTTCCTAGACAGCCTCGTTTCAGCAACAGTCCACTTATCTCTGGCAAATATAGTTTAAAAAATAGCGTCGAATTCTCTTGTGCCACCTGTCTTACTAAAGTGTCTACCACCAAGTGTACAGCATCCCTTGTAAATCTAATATTCAAAAGGGACGAAAACTCATCTCCAGAGTATGTTTCTCTTTTGTCAGTTATAGAGACATTTATAACAACTGCTGTACCTAAGCAACGTAAAGTATGCGTGAGAAAAAGCCTAGAGGAAGACATAATGCCAGCAATGCAACATTGTTCTTATCTCGTGTGTACAGAGAACTGAAAGCATTCTGAACTACTAAGTGAACTGATATGCAAACATTATATTCCTGTGATATTAAGGTGCATTGCTTCTGCGAAAACGGAAGTGTTTGATAAACGTAAATTCCTAAACCGTAAACCACTGCATCGGAAAGTTCTGCGTCTGTAATGTCAACACATTGCAGCTGTACGCTGGAAGAGGTTTGCAGAGGGGTCATCAGCCAGCGCCATACGGTGGGTAGTGGAGAAATCTGTAACTTTTAGTCTTAACACTCCAGCTGGCGAGTGACGAGGCTTAAAGGAATGTGAGTGGGCTATGGGAGAATTAAAAGGCCGAGTTGCAGAAATTAAAAATCTCCTTTGTTTCCGTAGACGCACACTGTTCAATTCTCACGTAACAACATTATGTCACTAATACAACCCAATCTTCGAAGGTCGATGACATTAACAAACAGTGACAGTAGATTACATCTCTAGCTCTCGTTACACAGCTGGCTGTCTCTCATTTCACAACACTCTTCACAACTAACTCCGGGAGCCGTCACGTCCTTAAATACCTAATTCGTAATTCTAGACTGTTCTGTACAATCACTAGATTTTTCTGGAATCAACAAGGCATCTACTGAAGTAATCCGAATATTCTATCACCTTCCGGAAACGTCTGGGCCGGCAAGTCTTTTATCTCACTTATCTGCGTTGCCGGCTATCTGTTTACACTAAACGCGCTATCATTAACTGCTTAGCAAGGCTCATTATTACCATGAAACCCTTTCCGCCGACTGTTTTATTATTTGTGCCGAAACTTTTATGCCTGTTGCCGTGACACTATGTTCAACGAGGGAATAAAGTCCCGTATCACTCCGCGTCCACATGCATTCGGAATGACAGTATTGTTACCGCTTCGTTAAGTGTAATATTAATATAAATGTTCGACACTAAGGGCACATTTTTCGAACCAGCACACTATTAATATTCATGAATATTAATTGCTACTTACGTATTTTTCGTACTCTTTAGCAAGAGACTTGACCATTGCTAGCAATTCCTCCTTAATATGACCCTCGTGGAGAATCATATTTTACTCTGTAGCCATGTTATGATGTCACTTGTTTGGTTTGCGTTCTAGCCTCACATTGTCGTAGGTGGCATTGTCAATCACAATTCGGTTGTAATTTGGGGAGAATCTTTTGAAAACGTCGCCATTCATTTCTTCATGATAGTCTCCCGTTGTTTTGGAGAGCAACACAAGCTCGCCACCCTCGACAAAGCTATCATCACTTGTTATGTACGAAACTATAAGACGCTTATCTCTCCTCGTAGAATTTCTAAGACCTGTACTTAAACCAGATCGAAATGCATGTTTTTTTATTTCACTGTGGAGTCAGTCCATACTTAGCTTATCGTGTTGTAACAGTAGTTTTGAGCTATGTTCAGAAAAATTATGAAAAGTTTATAAATTTATAAAAATATATATAATTGTGTGATTGGCCGAAGTAATAATTATAAGACGTAATAATAATTCTATGACGTAATGTTGTGACGTGGAATCAAATCAGCCATCACAAAATTAAGATAGTTACGATAAATCAATAATCTTGTAGAGAGAGATTTTTTTTGTAATGGTGGAGTGTGATGAATAGTGGTGCAAGATCAAGAACATTTAAGTAAAATTTTGAATCTGTATAAATATAACAAAGTAAGAATTTATCGATATTGTGACTTTGTGGGTTCGTGAAGTCCAATTGCACCACTCAAAAATGTTCTTTATTTCCACCGACTTACAGTTAAAAACTTGCCAATTACACAGAATTACGTAATTCACACAATTACGATTCACCAGTTCGTCCGTTAGAATTCCACTTGTACTCGCAATTACGTAAACTCCTCCGACGCACGTACACAGTCATCTCGTCCGCTGCTTCGCTGCTCGCCAAGAACTAACTCCTCACTCATTGCAGCCCTTTTTATAGGAATATCACTGTTTTCTAGAAGTGTCTGGTTTCAGTGAATCACCGCGAAGGTTCCAGATGGCAGTGGAAGGGGGAAAGAGGCGGCCAGCGACAAGTGACACTCCCCTAATCATCCCCTCAATTAGTGACTGAGATTAATGGGAGGGTGTGGCTCGGATGTCTCTGGTCCCTTACTCAGCTGTCGTTGGTTGTGCTTTCCGATAATTGGGTGACACTGCTCCCTCCTCAAAGCTGGTCGTCCCGAACAGCACCATCGTAGCGGGCTAGACGATCCAGGTGTACCACCAACATCTTCCCCCGGGGAACCTTCACCACCCGGTACGGTCCTTGCCATGGCTGCTGGAGCTTCGGGCAGCGTCCCTTGGTTCTGGTAGGACGGTACAACTAGACCAGGTCACCTTGCTGGAACCCTTGGCTGTTGGCTTGCCTGTCATACCTGGTCTTCATGCGGTCGCTCGCCTTCTGGATGTTCTGGCGCAAAAACTCACACGAGAAGAGAAAGAATTGTGCGTCCAACATAGAAATCCTGTCCCAAGTTACGCCCGAACGTGTGGATGATGAAGATGGAGACAAATGAACGACGAATAGTCCCAAATTCCTGTCCCAGTGTCCTTCGTTAACCCACGCCTGCTCTAAATAATAAACTTTCTGCCTTTCACGGAGTTCCTTTATTTTCCGGAGATAATCTCTTGGCCATAAAATAATATAATCTCTGTCCACAATGACACTCTGTCTTTTTATGTTCGCAAATTCGAAACTAATTTCCAGCAGCGGTTTGTGGAGGGAAGATCGTTTGAAGTCTGGAACTTTGGGATCAGAGTGAACGGCCAACATCACTTTGTTTAAGGTGGGAGATTCATTGTTAACAAAGAATTGATAAAGTTTTCGGCGGATTGCTGACCTCACAGACCCATCACTGACAACACCCAACACTGATCTGCTCACCTCGGTAGCGTGTCTGCCTCACGCTCAACAGGTCCCCAGTTCGAATCTCGGTCAGGGGAGTTACCTGTATAATACTTTATCCGGGGGTTACCCTTATCCTCAAAGACGAATGTCGGGTAGGTCTAAGCTCCATGAACCCTGGACACATTTGAACATCATTTCACCCATTTCATTCATCGTCCGATATGACTTAACGTTGGAGGACGTTGGCTATCCGAGAGCTGGTTAATGTGAGTTCTATTGACACATTTAAATTACTATATTATGCATACTTTAACTCTATTATGGAATATGGAATATTATTTTGGGGAAACGCAGAAAAAAGTAAAGAAAATATATTTATAATGCAAAAGAAGGTTATAAGAATCATTACTAACCCCCACAACAGATGCTCCTGTAAAGATATTTTTACAAGATTGAAGACATTAACACTTCCTTGCATGTATATATTCTCGATCCTAAAATTCTTTGTATGCAATCGTACCTTATTTGACAATTAATGTAATTCACAAAATAAACACTAGACAAAAGTATAACATCCATTATTCCAGTGGTAAACTTTCTTGCTTCCAGAAAGGTGTGTATTATGAAACTATCAAAATATTTGGCGCACTTCCTAATGTTCTTAAAGAAAAAGTTGATAATTTCGGTGCTTTTAAAAAAGCTGTTAGAGAGTACCTTTGCTCAAAATCATTTTATGCTGTACAAGATTATCTGAATGACAAATTATCCTGTTAATGCTTCTGTAGCTCTGAAAATAGTGTCTTACTGTACCAATGACAAATCATTACTAATAAATGTTCGATGCAGGTTGAAAGTTTATTTCTAATATATATATGTATTTAATAAATAACAATGAATGTTATCCATTGCAAAAAGGTTGAGACGTACTGGCATAAGACAAGTGAAAGCTGATTTAAAAAGTGTTTCATTTTGTATCATATATAATTATCCCTGCTTTGTTTTCCATATTGTTGTTCATATTGCCTGTATACTATAATATGTGTCTTATGTTAACTTTTGTACATATATATGCTATTAAACTTTATACCTCTGGACATGTTGAATGTTCACAGCCTTTTCTGGCTACAAGTGAAAGTACTGAACTCAAGTCAATCTAATCTACAAAAACACACACAAAAAAAACCTGATCTGGTACGTGGTCTCTTCTTGCCAGGAGTTGAAACTTCACCGAGTGTGGCTTTTTCCTTGTGTGTACTATAAATGCTGGAAACCCACACACCGGTAAAGTCAGATGTTAACCTCACCACTTCATCGATAGCAAGTTCTGGAAATTTTTCACAGAACTTATTAAATACATTCAATAGTATTATGTTTTCAGCACTTGGTAAAGGCTTTCCGCACGCATGTTTAACAGTACTCGCCAGTTTCGCCATGATTAACAACTGGATACACCTCTCAGCTTCAATATGCGCGCGCAGCATGATTTACTTTAATTACAAACTAACTTAACTATCTATTGATATCTGATATGAAGGCCTTCTTCCCTGTTGAAGTTGTTCAGCAAAGCATGGACACCAGTCAATTAGCATATCTCTCCTCCACAGTGCAAAGAAGCATCGGCAATCACCTGATTGGCTCCGCACGTTTCTCCATCGGCCGGAGCTCAGCTAATGGGAAGAAAGAAGGCGGTTCTTATCGGCCGCGCGCTAGGTATAAATATCGCAACATCAGTAGCCTAGATTCAGTTCCCCTGAGGATGGCAGCAGAGTTAGTCGCTGAAAGCTTGGGTAGTTACCCTAATCTGACCTGGCTGTTAGCCCGAGAAACCATCATCAATAATCAACGCCGTGAAAGCTTCAAGTCATTAATCACTATTAATATATGTTTTTGTAGTTGAAATATGCTTAGTATGCACTTGTTGTACGCTTTAGCAAAACAAACTCAACACTCTGCACCTCAGTAGCAGTACCTTTTCAAGGGACTATCATGGAAATTGTGAAGAAAGCGCGCTACGACCAACAGTCACGTGGTTTTGTTTATACCTACTTTATTCTCCCGCTAGGGGAATGTTGCATTCCAACCTAAAGATCGATGTTATCACTAGAAATAAACGTTATGGAAACTAAGTCGGGAAGTAGTAGAACATTAAACATTACCTGTGACACCTACATAAAACCGGTCCTAACACACTGTGTAGAAATTATAATAACAGCGTCAAAGTGCAACAACCACAAAACCAAGCTCTGCGCTTAAAAACTGCAGCAACGGAACTACACTACTCGAAGCTCTACGTATTGTCACTTCCAAGAAACCAGTTATAACAGAACCTGAACTGCATGCATAACCTACATATGAGAAACTAAATAGTCTGTCAGTTTCACATAAATGTACAAAATACAGAATATCTAACCTAACTAGGGAAACTCGAGTTGGATTTATATCACGTGAGTCAGCCGCGCCTTATTCGTTTGGAAGGTAGGCCACCAATCAAACGGCATGTGAGCCTTCCTCCAGTATTGCGCTTACTAAACTGTATTGTTTGACGTTTTTAGACAGAGGAATGCGCAAAATTCAGAAGAATATCGGTTTAAGGGAGAAAACGTAGTGCTCGCTAAAGTACATACAACTCCTTCACTGAGAGTGAATTCCGGTTTCCAGACGATTTTACAAACTTTCTATTGCCCGCCTCGGTAGCGTAGACGGAAGCATGTCTGTCTCACGTTCAAGATATCCCCAGTTCGAATCTCGGTGAGGGCGAGTTACCTGCATATGGGGTTTTCCGGCGTTTTCCCTTATTATGAAAGGGTAACTCTAAGCTCCATGGACCCCGGACTCATTGGAGCATCATTTAACCCATTTCATTCATCGTCCAATATGAATAAATGTTGGAGGACTGAAGCAAATATATTGGCGAGCAAGGGTTACCACGTTGTGACGACAGTTGGATACAATTCTGTTTAGCTCAGGGTAAAGCAATGAGGTTTCTCACAGGGTATGCGTGAGCATGTATGAGAAGGATAGTTTTAATGACACTGTAATGCCCGTTTCAAACTGGTTTAATGACTGCTTCTTTTCTTAAGAACATCGAACTTGAAGTTGCCGATCAAGGATTACCAATAGATCACTGTTCAGAGAGACTGAAGGTAGAATGCTTGTTACTCGATAAACTCAATTCGTTCTTCACGTACATACGAACCGAAAAATATCTTCTCTAATCATTTCTGGTCTGTCCTCGACCAAGACAGAACCAGATAACTGCCCCAATCGGCTTCAATCCACGAACTGAATGACTACAGCTGCGTGTGGGAGTACATGTGAGTTTTACTTTTTGGAAGCCCTTTATACACACAAAGATTCCCTTTGTGACTATTTTGTCATTCCATTATTAAGCGTCCGAAGAATAACCTATTCACAAAGTCAAGTGCTATCCTTTAGAAATCTGCTAAGGACACTGTTTCTTACATTTCTTTTGTTATAACACTATTCTCCCTCAACTGCTATTTGACTCCACTGCACCTGTACGTAGTCCATCATGATTCTTCATACATTGCAATTCTTAATTTCGGTATCAGGAAGTAAATTACAACAACAACAAAAACTTTGAGTATACATGGCAAAGTAATTCAGGAAACGCCTTGGAAAAAATGGATCTATCATATGAGTACAGTATAAACGTCAGCTAAAAATAAAAGGGCGGATTCTTGTACTTAGAGCAGAGGTGGGCTCCCAAAAATAAGTAAAAAATTAGAGACATGCCCCATCCGCACAGTCAAAAAAGACATATTATTAAACAATGGTTTATTTACATTTTTGGTTAAACTACGTCTCGTACAACTCAACTAACAAGCATAAGAGCTTTTGTCATTTATATGATAATATTAAAACACACAGTAAATGATTAAAACTGTCTTAAATGGTTAAATCAACTACGAGAACTCGCGAGGTGGCAAAGGTATAGCGCCCGACATACAAGTCGTACTACTGAACCCAGAACGTGCCTTCAGTCAAGTCTCGAAATAGCTCAATGGGATTATGATCTCTCCTGTACCCTAACACACAATAACACAGGTTCGAATCTCAAGATTGCAAATAACTTTTTTAAGCTCATCAAAACCGAATTCACAATAATTTTACTATAAAGTTTCTGAGGCCGTAGATGCTTTTCTAATTTAGAGTTTAGGATTTAGTGAACGAAATTTTTAGTAGGTTTTGATTGATGTTTTTTATGTAGTGTATTTTTAATAGGTTTTGTTACACTTGTATGGGTTTTAGAAAGTTTTATATCTGGCTTTTGCCATGACTAGCTTTTAAAGGGCGCTGATGAACGCCGTAGTTGAGCGCCCTTATATCTGTATCATCATCATCATCATCATCATCATCATCATCATCATCATCATCATCATCATCATCATCATCATCATCATCATCATCATCATCATCATCATCATCATCATCATCATCATCATCATCATCATCATCATCATCATCATCATCATCATCATCATCATCATCATCATCATCATCATCATCATCATCATCATCATCATCATCATCATCATCATCATCATCATCATCATCATCATCATCATCATCATCATCATCATCATCATCATCATCATCATCATCATCATCATCATCATCATCATCATCATCATCATCATCATCATTATCATCAGCAGCAGCAGCAGCAGCACTTCTATTGTCAGTTTGATGACTTCATCTCTGCTCTGTGTGCGACCTGTGCACCAAAAGTCAGCTGGAAGTACCGCAAAATACGTTCAGAATACGTAGGAACATATAGGCGCTTTACGGGAGGGTTGTTTACCCCTACACATGGCATACATAAGGAGCGCCGTCACCTACACCTGCTGACGAGGAATGTGCTGCAGCTACTTGCAAATGGTCACATATGGCACTTTCCAGACTTCAATTTTGACGTGTCGGTTCTACTCCGCAGCAGATGTTTGGTACACGTGGTTTATATACAGCAGGCATGATACCACCAAATGTTCAGGTGCGTAGCGGTGTCAGTAGGGTGATAGTTCTCTTGTTAGTGCGTTTGTGGTACAGTTCTGAGGGTTGAAATCGGGCTCATAGCGAAGGTATATACACGACGGCCCTATATCAGTACATTTATCAAGTACCTCGGCGTGACCATGACACGCACGATGCAGTGGACTACCCACTTAAAAGATAGCGGCAGCGATTAAAGATGTGTGCCTCCATATTTAAGAGCAAACAGCTAAAGCTGCGCTCGAAGATCATCCTATATAGATCCTTTATTTTATCCGTGGTCCTGCACGCCTGCGTGGTCTGGGCCAACGCCTCCAAAACCACCCTAAAGTATCTCCAAACCCTACAAAACCTATCCTTACGCAAAATCCTGTCTGCTCCTATCCGAACAACAACTGCCACCATTCACCAAGAAACCCACGTCTCTTACATCAACGAGGCCATCAACAAACGTGCCTCTTCCATCTGGGCGCGCATCCGACACCATCAAAACCCCACCATACACAATATTGGGAAAGGTGAACCCAAGCACCAAAGCATATTCAAGCATTATTCAAAGCATATTGAATAAAAACAAAAATAAAAAAACAACACGACTGCAAAATTATGCGCGCCCAACCCTTCCTGGCTCAGGCCACGCTCCCCGGCAGAGGCCGCCATCATCGGCAGCCCAGGAGTCAGCTACCCGCTGTCGCACAGCCTAGCGAACATTGTAAATATTGTACATAGCTAAGTCTGTACAGTGTAGTGCGTGTGATATTGGGACGTACGTGATATGCCCAGTGGTGTGTGTGTGTGCGCGCGCGCAAGATAAGCGCAGTGTAAATATGTAAATATAAAAACAAGAAAAAGAAAGGCAGAGACAAATAACGAGATAAAACTGGTTCTCGGCGGCCTCAGAACAGGTCGCCGTATGGGTTTTAGAAGAACCCCAAAGACAATAAAAAACCATACCCAGAATTATAAACCCATGTAAATTTAGAGCCTGTAAGCCGGGTCCAATGTATCGGAACTAGGCAAATAAGTTATAAATAAAAAGCCTAAAGCCATAAGCCAGTGCATTTACTTAGTAGGAACTCCTGCATATGGGCGTCTATATTGATTGTGGCAATCGACAGCGTTACTAACAAAACAAATTCTTAACTCACTAAGGACTCATTTTTAATTAAGAGGGGACTTTAGTCACGTATTCCCATAAAATATAAATATCGAATTTTAGTTTGAATGCACTACTTTCCCTACGATACTGTCACCCGAACATCGGAATTCCCGAGAGAACCAGCAGATGGCAGGTAGGGGCCAGACGGGAAGCATTCACCCACGCTTACCCATTTATCTCCTGTCAGTAACTGAGGGCATGTTTAGGAAAGTGTCACTGGTCGCTGGCCGCCTCTTTCCCCTCCCCATGACGTCTGGAACAGTCGGGATATTTCATCTAGCCCGGAACCTTTTAGATTCGTCAGTTGGTCTTATATAAGTGACGCGCCGGGCTGAAGGAAGCTTCAGTTCTTGGCGAGCAGCCGTGAAGAGCGCCGTGCTAGCGACAGACTGGAAGACTGTGTACTTGTATCAGAGGAGTTGTACGTAATTGCGAGTGTGGAGTGGACCTGTGGATTGTAGTTGTGTGCGCTACTAATTCTATGTACTCGGCAAGTGTTCCAATTGTAATTCGGTGAAAATAAAGAACATTTTGAGTTTGTGCAATTGGAATTTTAATTCTACGAACCGACAAAGTCACAGTACCTATCTTAGGAAGCAAAAATGTGTTTCATTTGCTATAATTTTACATAATTATCTCAACTCTGACGTTAAGTATTTTATAGTTCTCAATGTTGGTAGCTACCTAAAACATTCAACTGTCCATTCATTTAGTATATTGTGATCCTTCAGCTGACATGTATGATTTAATTTAAAGCCACAGAAGTAAGAAAGGAATCATTTTTACCAAGTGGCTCAAGTGGCCCGGCTTTCACCTAAGCAGACATCCCTTCCTGCGCTAAAACAGTTGCAGAACGAAACGGGGCAGCTCCAGTTAAACGTACTGCAGTGGTGGAATGGACCAGATTGTGCTTCAAAAAACAAGAACTATACTGCGATCCATATAAACCTGGGCCATTTCAGTAGGTCATAATTTCCTTGTGAAAGCTCGTTACATGCAGAAATTTGTTTTAAAGATCTCATTGGTTCTGGAAAAATTGACAACACTTACAATTGTTGACATTTCTTTGATACGACTGTAGACACTGAAGTTTATATGGGTATCTTCAAGACATTTGTGGAGCAGCTGGATGGTATCGAATTGAGAGAAAATTATTTTCAGCAAGATGGAGCAACGTGTCATACATCTAATGACACCATGGAACTTGTAACCAGTTTCTTTGATATGACTGTAGACACTGAAGTTTATATGGGTATCTGCAATACATTTGTGGAGCAGCTGGATGGCATCGAATTGAGAGAAAATTATTTTCAGCAAGATGGAGCAACGTGTCATACATCTAATGACATCATGGAACTTGTAACCAGTTTCTTTGATACAACTGTAGACACTGAAGTTTATATGGATATAATCAAGACATTTGTGGAGCAGCTGGATGATATCGAATTGAGAGAAGGTTATTTCCAGCAAGACGGAGCAACGTGCCATACATCTAATGACACCATGGAACTTGTAACCAGTTTCTTTGATATGACTGTAGACACTGAAGTTTATATGGGTATCTTCAATACATTTGTGGAGCAGCTGGATGGTATCGAATTGAGAGAAAATTATTTTCAGCAAGATGGAGCAACGTGTCATACATCTAATGACACCATGGAACTTGTAACCAGTTTCTTTGATACAACTGTAGACACTGAAGTTTATATGGGTATCTTCAATACATTTGTGGAGCAGCTGGATGGTATCGAATTGAGAGAAAATTATTTTCAGCAAGATGGAGCAACGTGCCATACATCTAATGACACCATGGAACTTGTAACCAGTTTCTTTGATACAACTGTAGACACTGAAGTTTATATGGATATAATCAAGACATTTGTGGAGCAGCTGGATGATATCGAATTGAGAGAAGGTTATTTCCTGCAAGATGGAGCAACGTGCCATACATCTAATGACATCATGGAACTTGTAAGCAGTTTCTTTGATACAACTGTAGACACCAAAGTTTATATGGGTATCTGCAAGACATTTGTGGAGCAGCTGGATGATATCGAATTGAGAGAAGGTTATTTCCAGCAAGATAGGGCAACGTGCCATACATCTAATGACATCATGGAACTTGTAACCAGTTTCTTTGATACGACTGTAGACACCGAGGTTTATATGGGTATCTTCAAGACATTTTTGGAGCAGCTGGATGGTATCGAATTGAGAGAATGTTATCTCCAGCAAGATGGACCAACGTGCCATACATCTAATGACATCATGGAACTTTTAACCAGTTTCTTTGATACAGCTGTAGACACTGAGGTTTATATGAGTATCTTCAATACATTTGTGGAGCAGCTGGATAATATCGAATTGAGAGAAGGTTATTTCCAGCAAGATGGAGCAACGTGCCATACATCTAGTGACATCATGGAACTTGTAACCAGTTTGTTTGATAAAACTGTAGACACTGAAGTTTATATGAGTATCTTCAATACATTTGTGGAGCAGCTGGATGATATCGAATTGAAAGAAGGTTATTTCCAGCAAGATGGAGCAACGTGCCATACATCTAGTGACATCATGGAACTTGTAACCAGTTTCTTTGATAAAACTGTAGACACTGAGGTTTATATGAGTATCTTCAATACATTTGTGGAGCAGCTGGATGATATCGAATTGAAAGAAGGTTATTTCCAGCAAGATGGTGCAACGTGTCATACATCCTATGACACCATGGAAGTTGTAGGCAGTTTTTTTGATAACCGAATAATGTCGAAAGGTCTGTAGCCCCCATATCCACTGACCTAACGTCACTGGAATTTTTCTTCTGCGGGTATCTAAAAATAGTGTACAAGAATAGGCCACGGACAATTGATGCTCTCAAGGAATCCATTCGAACCGAAATAAGTAACATTGGCGAGGATACTCTCCGTAAAACTTCAGAGAATATGGTGAGACGAGTACAAACATGTATAGATGCTGATGGAGGACACGTCCAACATTTTCTCTGAGATGTAAATAGTGTAATGTAATCTCCCAATTGTGTATCATAGTTGCACTGTATCCTATTATTTTCTTTTTTTGTAATTTACGTCATTTAACTCTGTTTTAAAGTCATATCGGACTATGAGTGGAAGGGGTGAAATGATGCTCAAATGGGCGCAGGGTCAATGGAGCTTAGAGTTACCCCACATTCGTCTTTTAGGATAAGGGAAAAACTTTAGGAAAAGGAAAAAACCTTATCCATATAACTCATTCTGACCGAGATTCTAACTTTGGACCTTTGAACGTGAGACAGACATGCTGCCACCTACGCTACTGAGGCGGGCTCTATTATTGGTTCGAGTTATGGTTCAGGTTTATATGGATCACACTGTAGTTCCCAGGTTCCCGTAGGGGAGGGGATCCGTCCCTTTCAGCTGCCGTGGTGCGGGCGCTGCGGACCCTTAGCACTCGTGGTAGCTCTGACGTTACTAGAGGAACCTCTGGCCGAACATCTGAGCCCCTCCTTCAGGAGTTGTTCGGATTGGGATGGCTTCGAGTGGGCAGTGTGTTCCCGATACCCGTGGGAATCGGGTACCTCTAAGGACGGGGTTGAGGGAAGCCATTAATTCTCCCGGGTACTAGCCTGCAAAGTTAGTAGAAGGTGTGCTAGATCGCCAGGCGGCCCCACCGAGGTCATTTCGGTAGCCTTCACCTTTGGTGTTGGCGCGCGTAAGTGACGTATCCACTTCCATCCCGTCTTGTGTCCTTGGACCATATGGGGGGGGGGCTTGTTTGTCACCCAGGTCTTGTCCTATGGAAAGCCCCACGGAGGACGCCGAGCGCCCATTGCGATAGCTCGGATAACTCCCTGGTTGAAAGAGACCCGGGTCATGTTCCTACGGATTCTAGGCTAATGGGAGTAGAAACTCTGGATTCAACTGTAGTTCCCAGGTTTGAACTAGCCGGTGCAGTTCGCTCAAACAACTGCCGTGCGTTTAATTGGAATTTCCCCGATGCGTTATACAACTGTTTTAACGTAAGAAGTGATATCTACTTACGCAAAGGACGGGGCAATTGGGACAGCTTTTATAATGAGTATATGTCACGAGGTATATTCGTAGCTTTTCGTGGGATTGCCTATCATAAATTATATCTAAATTCTAAAACTTAATTTATAACTTTTACCGATGTGAAAAATGTGTCTTAGTTGAAATTTTTCACGCTCTCTAATTAGTTCACTTTGGTGAAGTGTGCAGACACTTTCTCCTAATTTCCAGCTCCGTACTTTGTCTCCACAGCGGAGATGGTCAGAAAGTCCTGAAAGGTTGACAGAGAGAACAATTCCGGAAATCGAACCTGAACCTTCAACTATAAGCCAAAGATGAATCTTTTCTTCGCCGCAGTCTGTGACCCGTATTTCTCTCGTCTGTAGGAGATTTTCTTGCGGATAGATATATGTCACGTCACATCTTAATGGCTTGAGAACGATAACCCGAAAATGCACGCTTCGATTCTCGGTCTTCGTGAGTACGTTCCCCTCCTGATTTATCCTTGAACATTTTCCGGCTTTATTGAACCTGAACCTGCAGGCTGAAGGCACACAAATTCCTAGCAAAAATAGTTTACCGAGCGAGGCTTGCGTAAGACAAAATAGTTCGGTAATACGAGGTTTACATGTATTAGTGCACTTATTGGAGAGAAAATTATTTAGGATATACGCGGAGATCTTCAATCTTACTTACTTACTTACTTACTTTGTTCCAGTAGCCAATCCAAATGACAGATGTCTACTGTTTTATTTTACGCACTTGACTTAATTGATGTAGCATGATTAGAACCAATGATCAATTGATACATTTAAGGTGCTTTCGCTTTTCTTTACATATTTATACAATTATTTAGCTGTAGTTTCATTAAATTCCTTCCTTTTACCTCTTATAACTGTAATTAAGCAGAATCCTGACCATATCTAATAATAAACGAAAAAAAATCAAAGGATATTCGAAAGCATTTAAAACACCGTCATTTGTTTAACCTCCTACAGATAATCTTCCATGTTCTGAGAGTACTGTATAGTGTTATGTTACCATTTGATGATGATAGATTGTTTAGATAATTATAGCAGATCGTGTTTTAAGCTTCATTTCGGTGTCTTAATACTTAATACTAAATAGGTTTTAGTAAAGGAGAAATCCTTAAAATATACAATACTAGGGCTGTTCAAAAATAACTGGCACTACATTTTTTGTTTGCTTACAGGAACCATTTACTGAACAAACACATTCAGGTAAACTAGAGGTATTCCCCGCCAATGTCTATACACTTGTTCCATCGTTCTGACAGCGTCTGTAATTGCACAGCAAACCATTCTTTTGGAGCATGTCGGCTCCACTGATGGATAACTGCATGAAGTTTGTCATTAGTGGTGATCTTCTTACCCCACATGACCTCTTTCGTCGAATCGAATAGAGCATAGTCACTAGAATCCCATACGGAGGGTATCCGTCCCCTTCAGCTGCCGTGGTGCGGGCACTGAGGACCCTTAGCACTCGTGGTAGATTTGTTCAGATTGGGTTGGACTCGAGGGGGCAGTGTATTCCCTACACCCGTGGGAGATCAGGTACCTTCGGCCAAGCAGAAGCCGCCAGGAAGGGGCAGAGGGCTGCCTAGGAGGTCCTGGGTTCTAGGTTGCACAGCTAATCCTTGCGTCACATAAGCTTACCCCGTATATCTTAGCGATTCACGTGACCTTATCACCTCTCATTGGCTGCGATTGTAGTATAGACTGTTGTGCGGTAAAAATTAATCCGTTATTTAACATGGTGATATATCTTTATATGTACGAAGAAATTACGTAACTGTTTTAATTCAGTATATTACACAGCAGAGTTGATTTATCTGAAATGAATGTTAATTCTTAAACGAAGTAAAGAGGAGGTTCCTTTGCTCTCAAGCACATGACACGATAGCACGTGATTTAGCGATAGTGATGCCATTTTTGTTTATATGACTTTTATCACTGACCTTGTTTTGAACTGGATTAGTCATATATCGCCATTCGACGGTGTGTTGTGCTGAGTGCGAGAGCTAAATTATTTTATTGATCGTTTAATGCGCGTGTACTTATTATACGTATAATGACAGAGTCTAGCAGCAGTTTTTCGCTGAAGTATCGCAAGGGAGAACCTTTACAAAACGGCGACAAAAGAATTGTGATGCATATGTTTAATGTACTCACAGAGAAGAATTCGTCTTTTGTCAGTGAGAGATGTCGAACAGCTGTGCTCTGAACTTGCACGTGTGTTAGATGCGTAGGAACATCGCGAGATGAAACTGAGACAACAGGAAAGCTTACCACTCCAGGGGCGATATTGCTGTGTGGCGGAGACGTCATTTAAGGCCAATCAGTCTACACCGGGATACAAGTCGCAAAATATACTACCTTGACGAGATTTGGATGAAAGAAGAACACACAAGTATGGCATAACATGACTTTTAATACTGAAAGACAAGCATTTTTGCAAGTTATGTGTGCTGGTTTAAAAAAATCCCAGTGGAAAAGGCAGAAGGCCTTTCATTATAAACTTGTTTCAGTTTCGTTGCTCATTCATTCAGTTTCAACTTGCTCAGTTTCATTATAAACTTCATTATTTTTGCATGCCTTCATATTCTTATTTGTATGATTTTATCTATCTTTCTGACAATTATTATAACGTTTACTGCAGGTTTAAATGTGACGGGAAGACACCGCCTATAACCTATGGCGCAAATGCATTAGCCAATTAGGTTGAGGGGGAAAGTAGTTGCACGCGGAGTGATACATGTCAGCGGGACAAGGTTATAAGAAACAGAGCTAGTAGTAGGTGTGCTAGATCACCAGGCGGCCAACATCGAGGTTTTTCGGTAGCCTTCCCTGCGGGGTTGAAGCGCGTAAGTGGCGTATCCACTTCCATTCCGTATTCAGGTTGTTGTCGATGTGGGGTCGGGTTTAAGAAATCAGATATTGCCCTAGTGGGAAAAGCCCCAGAGTATTCATCACTCCCAGGTTGCGGAAGGCCGAGCTCTTCGAATTTTCGGGTAGATCCTTCAAGCTTAAACATAGTCACTAGAAGCCAAATCGGGTGAATATGGAGGATGTGGCAGCACAGTAAACCCTAGTATACGAATGGTGGCCATGGCCTGGCGACTTCAAGCACAGTGTTGTTGGAGAAGAACACCACGGCAACATTTTTGATGGCGAAGTTGTTAAATGCGTCGGCGGAGTTGTTGCAGTGAATTGCAGTATAGCTCTCTGTTGATGGTCGTATTGGCAGGGAGCCAATCTACCAGCAGTGTCCCTTCGTGGTCCCAGAACACAGTTGCCATGTGTATTAGCCCTGGCCGTGACTTCTTGACACGAGGGCTCGCAGTATGCTTCCATTCTATAAACTGGCGTTTCCTTTCCGTAGTCTCGTGGAGAAAACAGAACTCGTCGACAGTGACCAATTTTGTAAATAATTCTTCTGGATCTGCATTATACTGTTGCAGCAACTACTGACATACCTCCATACGGTTCTGTTTCTGCGCATTGGTTAGGGTATGTGGCACCACCCTTGTGCCCACACCTTTTCCATCATCAAGTCTTCATGGATTTATGGAGTAGAGGGTTCCCCGTGACAAACCTATTGCCTGCACTAATTCATTAAATGTGATTCACTTGTTCTTCAATACCAGGACATTGACAAGCTGGATATTGTTTGGTTTGTGTGCAGTTGCTGGACGGTCAGTGCTTTCACGTTTCTCAGCGCAGTCCCTGCCGTCTTAAAGTTCGGACACCAAACGAAACACGGACCTGCGACTCGGTGCAGACTCCCCACATATGACCACTAACCTCTTGTGGATGTCTGAAGCAGTCACTGCTTCTCTCCAGAGAAATCACACAGTCTACCTTTGCCCGTACTTATCTACTTCCATGCTGTTTCACTGATGTCCACAAGCGTACATACAGGACGGTACAATTGCTGCTCCAATGCGCCATCTATGGGAAGTAGCAACATTGTCCTGGTAGTAGGACAATACTATCGTCTATATCAGAGGTGCCAACCAGTGTCACTGAGGGCGACCACCCTCCTTTTCCCCTTCTTCAGTTTTTCGCTTAGCGTCGTGGAGGTGCAAGGGAACAACTGACTGTCATTGATTATTGCGGTACGTCTACACCCCTTTGAGTTTTAAAACAAATGCAAGTTAGCGGTGGACAGTCAACATGTCCCGTTACAGAGCCCGACATCCACAAATTGATAGCCAGGAATAATGAGTACTCCACAAAATTATGAACTAACAATTATTAGGAGGGGAAAAGTTAACCACCTTGTTTCCCCTCAATGACACCTCTGATCTATCTTCACTCATACACTGACTCCCATAAATAATCGGACAGACTTTGCATTTCACTATGGAGTGCTCTATAAAGCAGGATAGATTATGTGTATCAATCTCAAGATACTCCTTGTGTTAAGCAAAAATGATTTGCTCTGAACATCAATTTTAGAGATTTAAAATGTGGCTAAACTAAGAGCTTCCCCATTCAACCTTGTTTACGTCATGAGTTTACGACACAAAAAGAATCGGACAGGACAAATGAAATGCAATACAAACGAGTAGGTTAAGTCTATCAGTAGACAAAACAACATCGTAGGAGAAGTACGAAAACTGTTCACCAAGAGGAAGACAAGAGCATAGTATGTGGCCCAGAGGTAAGCAGAGTAGCTTTGAACAGAGACAGCGATCTATCACTATGAAAAGAGCAAAACATACCGGGAAATAGCAGAGAATGTGAATCTTAGCAAAAGTACAGTTAGTGACGTAATTAACGGGTATAATTATGAAGACAATTGAATCTCGAGCAAAGCCAGGGCGATCAAAACTTTTTACCGATGGGCAGGAGTCTTATATTATGCGGAAGGTAAAACGGAATCCACGTATAAGTGCTCCGGTGATTTGTACTGAGATTCAGGGAGAACTGTAATTGACAGCCCTGAAACGGTCAGAAGGGCCATGCAAAAACTAAATTTTAATGGTCGCGTAGCCAGAAAAAAACCATACAGTTCCAGCAAGAATAAAGGAAGCGATTACAATTTGCCAAAGACTTTGTTAACAAGACAACCTATTGGTGGGACTAAGTTCATTTTTGTGACGAAAAGAAACACAACCTTGCAGGTTCCGATGGCAGGGTGGTTGTATGGAGGAAACCAAACACGGAGCTGGAAGAGCGCAATTTACAAAGCACAGTCAAACACGGCGGAGGGAGTGTAACGGTATGGGGCTGTATTTCCTCTACGGGAGAAGGAAAGCTGGTGTTCATAGACACAGCCATGAACAAGGACTATTACCCCATAATTTAAAACAAAGTGCAGATGATGGGTATTTTGTTCAGCTTCTCCTTTTATCAGGATAATGATCCGAAGCATCGTCGCTCGCTGTTACTCTGCTCGTACGTCTCGAAGTTGGCAAGTTATCCCAATCATCCCTGTTTTAAACCAGCTCTGTGTCCAGATTTAGTCCACCGTTATATGTACCCTGGTTCTCGGACACGCCCAATGGGAATAAGATTTCGGGATCTCCTACATTCGCATGGCCTCCGAATGCCTCGCGTGGAGAGGTCGTCCATTAGTCCTTATCCTGCGTGGCAGCTCAATCGTGCGCGGTTCGATCTCGCTCTTTCAAGCAACTCTAGACTCGCTACTCCACATTCGGTGTTCCAACAACTTTTTGCCGAGCTACTGGGCCGTTACCCTAACTATGTTCCGGTCTTTACAGACGGTTCTCACTTAGGTAGCACTACGGGTTGCGCGTTCTTCATTAACGGTGAGGCTCATAAGTTTCGCCTTCTGGACTCCACTTCGGTCTTCTCCGCAGAGCTGTATGCCATCCTCTATTTGCTCCTTTTTATTTGCAAGTTAGTTCCTGGCTCTTTTATCGTCTGCACTGACTCTCTAAGTGCTCTTCAGGCCTTGCAACAGCACACTGCCGCTCACACCCTTGTTTTAAAAATACAGACCCAGATCTCGCAAATGTTCAGTTGCGGCTACAATTTTGTTTTTACTTGGGCCCCAGGCCATGTGGGGATTTCCGGGAACGAGGAGGCGGACGCGGCTGCTAAGTCCGCTTGCCGTTTGCCCCGGAGTTTAACAACTACGGTGCCATACCAGGATGTGCAACGTTTTATCCGTCGCCAACTCCTATCTCCTTGGCAGCACTCCTGGACAGCTTTGGAAGGCACACAACTCCGGGCTATAAAGGAGAGCGTACAACCCTGGCCAATTTCCTGCAGGGATAACCGGCGAGCCGAGGTGATACTCACCCGGCTGAGAATTGGACACACACGAGCGACTCATGGCCATTTGTTAAGAGGGGAACCAGCCCCTGTGTGTGCTCCGTGTGCAGTACGCCTCACTGTGCGGCATATATTACTCGAGTGCCCGCAGTACGCCCGCGTTCGCCAGTCAGTAGGCTTGGGGAGTAACTTGCTGGGTGTTTTAGGGGACGACACAGTGACCGTGGTTAAGGCACTGCGGTTTGTTGCCCAAATCGGTTTTAATAAACAAGTCTAACTTGCATTTTATATTTGTTAATTTTATAGATTTTAAGTTGTCTTGGGATGGGTTTTTATGTACTTTTAATAGTTGAGTGTTTTTATTTTTATTTTACATTTTAGCTTAATTTGTGTAGCTTTTAGTTTTTAGTGTTGACTTCGGGCCCAAATGACCTTGTTGTCGACGGGCCCTAAAACACCACACACTCACTCACTCACGTCCCACATTGTGCAGCTATGCTTACTTTACAACTGTCCTCATGTACTGCATCCAACCCCTCAGTCCCCGGATCTTATTCCCATAGAAGCAGTATGGCATAAACTGGAGAAGGCCGTGCGGAAGACCCCATCACCTCCTAGCAGCACTTGAAGGAGAGGTTGCAAGAGGAATAGAGCAAACTTTCTACAGCCTATCTGTAAAACCTGGTTCACAGCATGTGAAATAGATTGTGAGAAGTACTGAAAAGAAGAGGGAGAGTCAAAAAGTACTAAGCCATATTTTGTAACACCCTCAAGTTGTTATGTCCGATTACTTTTGAGGGCTAAAAAATGCCACATTTCTTTTTAATTCTTAAAAAAGCACTCTTTGTGTAATTTTATGAGAAATAACATTTATTTTCTTACAAGAACGAATCATGTAACTGTCGGTTATCATTAATTTTAATAAAATAGGCACATCTTTGACTTTAAAAACATAGTACTCTGCTTTGTCCAATTATTTATGGAAGTCTCTGTACATCGACACATATTTTAAACTGCTACTTTGCAGGAGTTATAGGGGGGGGGGTGGAAATCATTATTGAAGTAACTAAATATAACGAGATTACTCACCCCAAGGCCACAAATTTATCATGCTGTATTCGTGAACTTGATTTCAACATAATTTTAAAAGAAAACTAGGCAAAACTGTCTTACATAAGTGTTTTTATAAGGTTATGAATCCAGAAACGTCAGTAGAAACATTAAAATAAAATTTATTTTGAAGTTTTTACACTAATACATTACATATGCATGTGATGTATTTGACAAATGCCATTTAAGGGAATTGATTTAACACAAAATCGTTTATTGCCTTTTAAATTACGTCCTCTGTTTACCAAGTGTTACACCAGCACCATCTATGTGTATTATTTAGAGAATACCGGTTTTTGTTTTTATGCTCTATTAGTCCAGAAAATATTTATATTCTCTGGCGTAGCAGTTTGTTTACTCTGTGGCATTCACAATAAGTCAAGAAATTCTTCGTAATCATATTGTTTTTTAGGCCTAACAGGTCTGTATACTGACACAAACCCTCAGTATTTTATATAATTAAATTAGTTGGTGCTTTATGGCCCCATGTTTGTAGTAACGATTTGGGGTTTTTGTAAGAAGTGATTATGAAAGTGGTTTATTTGAGACTATTTACCAGGGGCGCCTTCTCAATGGGGTAGCATGTTTGCGCTACAACCAAAATGCTGGGTTTCCCTTTAATGCAAGGGCATGTTGCATTTGGCGTTCCGTTCGACCTTGTCTAGTGCAGTGACCCTCAGCGCGCTGTATTGTTTGCAGGTGCCAAGTAGTTCACTCTCAGTTGCAAACCACTGGTATACAATGGGGAGGTATAGGGCAGGATGAACTTAGGGCGTGCCGAGGCAAGTAGGGGGGAAGGGCGGGGCTTATGGTTGCATAAGGTTGGTTAACCTAGCAGAATAGTGAATGCCAAGCCGTCTCCTTCTGTTTTCAGCGCCACCTATTATTCTCATATTAAATGTTCGCATCGGTCAAATATTACCACAGATTACTATTACCTACCAGAGCATAGCCACACATTTTGTGCCGTGTTTTGTTAGCTGTGTCGTGCTTTGAGTAGTGAATAAGAGTGATTTATTTAAATACAAGTATATTGTGTTATATAAGGAGAAACAATGAATTCCATAAAGTGTCTATTAGCACATCCTTTTTAAAAATGAGCTTAGAAGAAAACACCGAAAATAAGCGACTTGGAAGTCCCACGCCAAATATAAAAATCACATTGGTAGTCAAAACAAAAACAAGATATTTGAACAGGAACTTTAACAACAATGTATATGAGAAATATAATTTGATGCGCGGTTGTAATATTAAAAATAGCATGTTTTGCTTTCCTTGCGTTCTCTTTGGCGGTGAAAATCCGTGGAAAAAAACAAGGCGTGAATGCTTTGCAGCATCTTCATCATCGCGCTAAAAACACGTAACTTAAAAACTGCACATGAAAAACACAGTTTTTGCTATGCTTGGCAATGTAAATATAGCAAAGAAGATGAAATGTGTATTGTATGACGCCCGCTTTTACTACATACGGCACCGCAGGCGATGGCACTGATGATGCATGAGATGAAGATGGAGCACCGGTGGAATGAGATGGCGGGGGAAACCGGAGATCCCGGAGAAAACCCGCCTCAGCGCCGTGTTGTCCACCACAGTTCTCACTTTGCAAAGCAAATGGACAGTGCATTTCGGAGAACAATTGAAGAACACAGCCAGAAAGTGGCTCAAAATAGGTATGTTTTAAACATTATTGTTAACTGCATTAGGTTTTGTGGAACCTTTGAGTTAGCTCTACGAGGACACAATGATTCAGCTACGTCAAGCAATCCTGGTATTTTTCGAGGACTACTAAACTTACATACAACGTTTCTCTTTTTATTTTAGAAATATACGTACTATTATCGCGTAAGAGACAAGTCCATTTGGTGTTCTTAGTTTTAGGTTTCTTTGTTACATTTATTTAAGTTAAATGAAGTTCACTTTATTTTAAAATATATGTATGCTCTTTAATTGCCGTTTCTCAGCGTCCCCTTCTGTATTGAAGGTCAAAGACCGCTTTAAATTTCCTCTCAGGTCTCATTTTTGGCGAAGTGTAACATTCTAGCAGAAAGCAGGATGCATTTCATACATCGACTTAGGGAAGACCTTGTGTGCCTAATGGGGCAGGGTGAGGGGAGGTAGGAATTAGGAGACATGATAGCACTATAGTTTACAGATTGAAACTCTCCATACAACCCCTAATTATCCTTCCCGCCATTGCTTAGCGACGTGGGGAAACCCTCAGTCAAGAAGGTACGTCGCGGAATGCCAACCTAAATGCAAGTCCAGCCACCTACCTCTACGGTAGGGAAAGTAAAAGTTGAACAAATGCCGAAGCGAGATATGAAAGAAGTTTTGAGGGTGCGCGTGTCAAAGAGCTGACAGAAACCAAGGAAGGGATTAGCAGTCTCAGCACGGCGCACAGCAAATCGATTGTTGTTTGGATGGCGCGGACATCGATTGGGCAATGCCAACCTTCTCACCTTCTTATTGTTCCTTAACCCCGATTTACTCACAAGTCTGTATCCTCCCGTTATATTCTCATCACCTCTGTCGTTCATTACTTTCTCTACCACAAGTTGAGAAGACATTCGTTCTGCAGATTTAGTGGAAATAAACAGTTTTCAGGTTCAGTGAATCCAAAAACCATGGCCTTGAGACATGGCATTCGCCTCAAAAGGAGGAAAAAAGCGTGGCACTGTACTTTTAGGATGGATAGAGCCACGGAAGGCATACCAGGTACCTCGAACTACATGCTGGAACGGGGTTACCTGGAAACCCGAACATTTCTACTCTATAAACCAGGGAGTAAAGTCTGTCTAGTCAACGGGTGTGCAGTTCCGAGCCTCCCGCCTACTCCCGCAGCTGTGTGAGTACAGTGATACTTCCTTTGTAATTAAACCAGTAGTTGCATAATAGCTAAAAAAATTGCATTGATATGACTTTTTGCAAGTAATGATTATAAAATAGTTCAATAATTGTTCAATTTCATGAAAAATTAATGTAAGTGGCATTTTGCTTCCTAAATTAATGTTGTAACTCACACTTCACGTGCACTATTTTACTGTGGAATTTGTAATTATTGCTAAATGATCCTTCAGAGAGTTTTCACGGTATTTTTATTTACGTTTTTGCTCTTTATGATGTACAGGATGTTCATTTTTGTTCATTATTTCCCGCCCTCCTATTGAGAAAGAATGACGTCATAGTTCACTGGAGAGTATGTCACAATGCCCTCTACGAAGAAGTGGTAAATTTTGCGGAAAAGTAAGTAAATTACAGCGCTCTCAGTGTGGTTGCTCTTATAACTAATACAACCAGCTTCCCCTGTTTATGAACACAGAGCACCACGCGTCTTCATGGTTGAATGCTACTTTCGTACCGGTATTAGAATTGGTGTGACATATAAATATAATTTAAACCGCTGCATAGAGGAGTTTATACAACGCTATCCGGCATTCAGACAAGTCCCTCGGAGCATAATGTTGTCAAAACTGTCCAGGTAACGTCAAATTGACATGCTTTTGTTTGTAACATAAACGTCTTACGTTTTATCAGTATACGATATAAATTGTTTGTCATTCTCACGCTTAATTAAAATGTCTATTAATGTTGGTATCCTTATGTCTTTTAAAACCAATAGGTACATCAAACATTTCCAAGATACAGGATCAGTTACTCGCAAAAAGAGAGACACTGGACGCTATAAAGTGACTGGTCCAATCTAAAAGTAATAAATAATGTTGTGACAGAAAGACCTCAAGCATACCTTCTCACAATACAGACAGTGTTTAAGGGGAAGAGAGAAAGGAAATATAAGAAAATGGTCACATAAGACTATGTACTAGAGATATTTTCTTGTTTAGACTTGGATAAAAGCTTTGTACATATTGTAACACTAATTTATTTTTCATTCCTTGAACATGTTTTGCTAATTTTCTGGTTTGTAATGAAGTTACATTGTGAGGAAACTGTGAGTGATAGAAAAAAATTGAGATAAAATCGAAATACAAGGGGCGTCCAGAAAATAAGTTACGTTTCAACTTATCTCCGCTGCAGCGCTGCAATCGCAATTTCCGCACATGCTCGGTAGACGCTCTATATCAAGGAGAAGAAACGTGTGCCATTGTGAGATCGCTGTCAGCCACGCACGCTTTGTTGTGCTTGTTTGCAGTGTCGGTGTTGATTGAAAATCCCGCCGCTTGTGGAATCAGATCTGTGATTCGTTTTCTGAATGCTAGGAAAGTGAAACCAATTGAAATTTATCGGCTGTCAAAAGGTGTTGTGTTTCTTTACGACAACGTACGACCACACACTGTTTTTGCATCTGAAATCTTTTGTTGGCGGTCAGCACTTCAATAATGACGAAGAGGTGAAAGAAAATGTTTGCAACTGGTTGAAGACACAGGCGACAAACTTCTATGAAGAAGGTATACGAAAACTTGTGCCTCGCTATGACAAATGCCTGCAAAATTTCGGCAGTTATGTGAAAAGTATTTTAAGAGTTGTAGAATTTTGTGCAATAAATAATTTTTCTGCATCTTTTCACAATTTAATGTTATTGTCAAACAGAGCTTACTTTCTGGACGTACCTCTATTTCTATTTTATGTAACAGCTTTACGATATGCATATATGTCTACTATAACAGAAAAACAGATGTTCATTGTGAAATAAGTGTTCATTGACTTATCATTTCGTATATTCTTCATGGTATACTTTTATGGCTGCATAATTAACTTTGCATTGCATTACAGTATATAGTTTTTTAAAAACAGTTATTGTGTCTATGCACCAGGTGAAGTTACGCACCTTTATATTACGTGGACAGACCCACCTGTCAAATAGTATATTTACCTGCCGGTAGAGTGGGGTCTTCAAAGCTGTTATCAGCACATCAAATACGATCGCAAGCCGCTAAGGGAATCGTTTATAAACTCGCTCCATCAGCGATGCTATTGATGACGTCAAATTTTTCGCGCTAAAATTACAGATAAAAATGAACACCATGTATATGTGGGGATTTTAATTTGCTCTTTGTTGAAATATATCAAGTAATATTTTGAAATGTAGGTCAAGAAACGCAAGGCTAATGGGCACGCACAAATCTAAGCCTAAAACTTATAGGGATAGATGGTCAAAACACAGGCAAAGCAGAAGAATACTCCTGAAATAATAATAGAAAACCAATAACAAATCTTATGGCATCGATGGACTGTCAAAATTCTGATTAAAAACTATTTCCACCGGGTCACTTATGGATCACAGGGGATCGACTTCGTAATTTTAAATGAAACATGATACTTTTGTGTTACATTCCAGTTCTTAAAATAAGATCTGAAGCTTTCCTGGCGACAATGTGCTCACTTTCTTCTAGGGCAGCCAGGTGAAAAGATGATTAGCTATCACCGTTTTGGGAGTGTGCATCTCTCCAATCATCAGGATATTTATAAAAATTTATAACCACAAATGAAATACTGGATATAACACAACTATAAACAAAGACAAATCACTATCAATACTCGCATTACTGAACAAATGACTGTTTTCAAGAAATTAAATGCCAGGTCAAGAGATAACGTGAGTATAGAAAGTTGTGTCAGAGAAACGTAACTACTTAATTATCAAGCTGTATTGATCTTTGCTTCTTAATTCGACGGATTTCCATTTTAAGGCCGGTTTCCAAGAGTAGCTAAACTGAAATACAGCCTCACGATTAAGCGTTCCCCTTTCAGAAAAAATCACCAAAGCTTCTTTAATTCTCCGCTCCCAGTAACTGTTGCATTTTATCGCTACAACCTGCATCCCGTTTACCGGTAATCTATCCGGCAGAATCAGCAGAATTCTCGCCAAATACATCAGGACCATCCAAAAGCCACCTCCGAAGATTAAATATCTGTTGAGACCGGTGAAAGACAAACTGGACTTCCATGTTCCAGGAGTGTACCGCATTCCCTCTGAATGTGGGACACCGTATATAGGACAAACCAGAAGGACCATCGCTACTAGAATAATCGAACATGAACGGAACATTCGTTTAATGCAACCTGAGAAGTCTGGACTAGCAGAGCATTGCTTTGATAACGACCATAGAGGCAATTTTCGGGAAAGTACCATCTTGGAAAAAGAACTCGGGGAGAAATAAAGTACAAAATGGCAGGACATGGGTATTATGGTTTCCAATCCACCTGAACTCTCAAAACACAATACTGTATGTAGTTGCCATGTTGATTATTTACTCTGGTTCTTCAAATTTAAAACATATGACGTTTAAAATAAGCGAATCTCTCGTTGCTATATTCTGTAACATAAAAAACTTTACCACTTATATTTTCTAACATAAAAAACTTTACCACAGTAATCAGTTGTCAATGAAGGCTATTTTGAGCATTCAGTAAAATAATTTAGACTAACCATCTGAGTACTTTTTTTTCAGTTATTCTTTAGTACTTTTCTTTATTGCTGCATGCCCAATCAATACATCCTATAAGAGCTCAAATATTCATTCCAGAAATACAGGAAGTATTTAGAAATTCTTTGTAAAATTATTACAGTCCAGGCATTTAGGCATTCCAGTGAATTTATGCAACGTGCTAGTAATTAAAACTCAATACTTTAGGAAAACAAAGATGTGTCTACAAATACACATCAATGCCACTTCTGAAAATTATAAACGAAAACATCTGCAAAATCTAGGGAGTCACAGAGTAAAAATTGTAGTGTCCGCCTAGGTAGCGTAGATGGTAGCATGTCTGCCTCAAGTTCAAGAGGTCCCTAGGTTGAATCTCTGTCATGGTGAGTTACCTGGATAACTTTGCTTTGGGGTTTTCCCTTATACTGAAAGACAAATGTCGGGTAACTCTAAGCTCCATGGACCCTGGATTTATTGGAGCATCATTTCACCAATTTCATTCAGCGTCCATTATGACTTAACGTTGGAGTACGTAAATTAAAAAAAATGTGTTTCAGTTGAGAATAAGAAAGTTGATTTTTCGCAACGTATTGTCGCCGAGGCATTGTTGCACCGCTAGTGCAAGCTGCGGTCCGCGCGTAGACTAGCGCTGGGCGCATGCAGATAGAGAGAGACAGAAGCGGGGAGAGAAAGAGACAAGATGATGTCTAATTGTTCTCCTTTCTTGCCTTGAAACGTCGACGGCTTTCTAGAAACAATTGCTGGGGTATAAAAGGTCTCGCAAGTTGTGAGTGAGACAGTTGTTAATTGAGTGTGTAGCTGTGTGAACATTTGAACTCTACCGCAGTAATTTCGTTTGTTTACGTGTGGCAGACCACCTTGAGGAGTGCATTTGTGTATGTGACGTCATTTCGCTGCTGTGAGGGGTGTACAAAGAGTCTTTTGTATTGAAATAAAGAGCATTTTAAATTTCTGCTAACAAAACTTTTAACTTTACGAACACACAAGGTCACAGTCGAGAGATCGTAGCGCATGAAGGCTGCGCACGAGCTAGGAGACAGCTGAAGAAGGATTGTTATATGTAACACATTGTGATAGCCCTTTGGAAGATATTATAATTTTGTTTCCAATTTGGCACGTATTTTGAAATAAATTATTCCTCGCTGGAATTGAAGATATGAAAAAACCGTTGGTCTAATCAGTTTATGAATTGATTGTTTCCTCAGGTCATAAGCTAAGTTCAATATCTTTTTGTACAAATTCAATTCAATTTTTGTAAAGTAAAATTATTGTATTTTTCCGTTTTGTTATATTATGAATTTAATTATTGAAATGTAAGAAAAAATGGAATAACAGAAACCAAATTAAAATATTTGAAATACAATTACTTTTTTCAAGTACTTCAAAAACGTCCATCTTCTTCAACAATGAAACTTATTCTGCTAGCGTCCTTCTACGAAGATTTTTTTCACCGTATAGCACCGTACATTTGTTTAACAAGCTGTATTATTTCTACTTTACTTCCTAAACTTAATATAAACATTAGAATAATATTAAAACATTCTATAAATATTTTAAAACTTTAAATAACATTACGAAAAAATAAAAAAAAACATTTATTTTGGGGGCCAAATTTAAAACAACAGTTACACATCCTTCATGGTTCTGCAGAAGAATTTGCCCATCAAGATTTCAGCGACTCTCGGCAACTTGCCTTTTTCATTATTACAGAAACAGTTGTTTTATAACGACAAATTATAATCACTCAGAAAATAGCACATATAATAATTTAATAGTTCCAGTTTTTGTGTAGAGATTGAAAAGGAGTTTAATTCTTCCTCAAATGTCTGGCAGCTAAATTCAAATAAGTTTATTAGCCTCCATGACAACGAGTGGTATGTTTCAGGCGGTTTCGTCTGTGGGCCAGTTCGGGAGGTCCGAGTTCGATTTCTGTAGGCGGTCTACGTGACCCATGGTTTTTTTCAGGGATTTTTCCCCGGGTGGTCATGCGAATGCTATGTGGTTTATATCCTGCCCTTCCATTTCATTTCTATTATCATTTCATATCATCTCTCATCTGGTGGTCTCTTTCAGGGTAGAAGTGTCGGCGGGAGTCTCGGCGGTGCATAACAATATATGCCCCGGGTAAACACTTCGTCCTCAGATAGAATGGTCTTCAGGGTGCGCTAGTGCGCCGTTCAGGACGACGGTGGGTGGGATACTGATGTACCGCCATACCGAGGAGTTTCCAACAGATCAATTGTGGGTACCCTGCCTTCTGCACTGTCGTGACTCCTTTGAACGGCCGCGTTCTATCTCCTCTCGCCTCATTCTTCCTCCCGAAGGTGCCCTCCTTGGGGCTTACGTACAACAGATCAAGAACTAGTCGAAGTACCCACTGAGTTGCCATTCTTTTACCTACCTAAGTATATAACTATAAAAAACGTCTTATGGTTCACTGGAGCAGACGAAGATATTAGAACCAAAGTGTCTCACCCACGGCAATTCTGTCTTCCTATGAAAATTCCTGGCGCAATAGATTACAGCCTCTGGAACTATGAAGACTTCGGCATTTATAGAAACTAAATGGAATGTAGTATTGCTGCGTATTAATGCGCTATATATTGTCTATATAAAACCGAAAACTCATATATGTGAAAGGTATGCAATATTCTAGAAGAAACCATCAATATCTCCATAATCGTTGAACCCAATATATGTACTACAGAAAGGTGGCAGCAGACTAACTGGGGCATGCATATGGAGAAAGTTTCATATGTTCTAGCTTCTGCTTTACAGGAAAGTGTTCAGTATGTCACGAATTCAATCTTGGAGACCCACTGACCTCAGTGGGATGTGATGCACTGTAGAAGAGAATGGAACTTCTTTTAATAATATCCTCCAATGTTAAATCAAATCGGACGATGAATGAGATGATGTTCAAATGAGTACAGGGTACATAGAGCTTAGAGTTACCAGACATTCATCTTTCAGGATAAGAGAAAACCTCCAATGTTGTCATATCGGACGATAAATGAAATGATGTTCAAATGAGTACAGGGTACACAGAGCTTAGAGTTACCAGACATTCATCTTTCAGGATAAGAGAAAACCTCCAACGTTAAGTCATATCGGACGATGAATGAAATGATGTTCAAATGAGTACAGGGTACATAGAGCTTAGAGTTACCAGACATTCATCTTTCAGGATAAGAGAAAACCTCCAACGTTAAGTCATATCGGACGATGAATGAAATGATGTTCAAATGAGTACAGGGTACATAGAGCTTAGAGTTACCAGACATTCATCTTTCAGGATAAGAGAAAACCTCCAACGTTAAGTCATATCGGACGATGAATGAAATGATGTTCAAATGAGTACAGGGTACATAGAGCTTAGAGTTACCAGACATTCATCTTTCAGGATAAGAGAAAACCTGCAACGTTAAGTCATATCGGACGATAAATGAAATGATGTTCAAATGAGTACAGGGTACATAGAGCTTAGAGTTACCAGACATTCATCTTTCAGGATAAGAGAAAACCTGCAACGTTAAGTCATATCGGACGATAAATGAAATGATGTTCAAATGAGTACAGGGTACATAGAGCTTAGAGTTACCAGACATTCATCTTTCAGGATAAGAGAAAACCTCCAGCGTTAAGTCATATCGGACGATCAATGAAATGATGTTCAAATGAGCACGGGGTACATAGAGCTTAGAGTTACCAGACATTCATTCTTCAGGATTAGAGAAAACACTGGAAGAAAGCCGCTTATAGCTTATAGCGAATCAGATGCGTTAGTGCCTTCAGCGTTGCCACCTCAGTATCACTCGTTTTATATTTTCCTCTCTCGCACACTTGCGTGTCTTCTTGGCGCTAACGCAAACTGGATTTTCCAAACTTTTAAAATAATGCAGTCGTTCAAATCACAATTGAAACGTGGATATTGGAATTTTACGCAAATCGTTTAAATATTTAGTTTAAAATTGATTATAATTTATGAATTACTTCTGTTTCTACTCCAACGAAAATACCAGCGGTGTATCCGTATAGCTGTGAACGTTACTTAGGTTAAGAGAGTATTCGTTATTGCCATTCTCTTCAACGTCTGAGTACTACAAATTTATGATGAAAGTTTCCAAAATCTCGTTACGTGCTATTTCTTTCTAAAAGTCTTCTTCTTGTAGTTTATCTGATGTCTCACGCAGTTTTCCCAGTATTGTTGTGTTCCTTGTCAATTTGCTCGAGAATAAGTCGTTCAACGGCAGTCAGTTTGAAAATATGATTTCTGTTTGCAACATAATTTGAGCCCGCATTAAGTCTATTGGATTGTTCTGACAGTAGTAAGGGGATCGCGACTCATTAATCCAAATGATACAAATTTTTCATGGAAGAGTAACTGAATAATACTGCTTTGAGTTCTCTGGAGTAAATAGAGATTACGAACCATTCATAAACAAAAGATATAATGTGACCAGACACGTTCTGCCAGACTAGCAGAAGTGTATTGTTTCTTCTCATTGAATTTAACAAACACCTTGGCTTACTCAATGTGCATATTTCTTTTATCACGTCATGTCAAATGTTTACGTTTCAGTTCTGAGTAATTTTACATATTCGTTCACGCATACATGCCAACCAATAATGATATTCATTACAGTGCTTACATCGCAATGCATTGTTATAATATAATGGTATCTACTTTATTTGTTTTTATTAGGAAAAATATTTGAGCTAAAAATATATATTTTTATGGTTATGTTAGGTACATTACTCTCTACCTACCTCATGGATCACTTTTTGCAAAATCTGAATTTGTCTTAGCGCGAATAGTATATCATACAGACTGATTAGTTTGTCGCTCCTCACACAGTACTTAGGGGGAATCCAATATGACAATACCGCAGTACTCAGATTGGTTGCTCAGGCAATTGTTCGCGGCTTCGAGGCCCATCAGTATACCACGGTTGTCTTCCTTGATGTGGCACAGGCATTCGACAGAGCTTGGCATGATGGTTTGCTCCTTAAGCTCTACCGCATCGGTCTTCCTAATTACCTATCACATCTAATCCACAGTTTCCTCTACGACCACAGCTTTTCAGTACGCATTGGTGGAAAGCTTTCATCCCCACGTAATATTACCGCAGGTGTCCCACAGGGTTCTATCTTGGCCCCGACTCTATTTCTGATATTCCTGACTTAGCTCCGACTTCTTTAGCTCTTTACGCTGATGACACATTACTATATTATTCTCATGTTAATCTCCAGCACGCACAACAAGTAGTACAGCTCTCTTTAGATCGCCTAACTCATTGGTTCAGCACTTGGCGGATCTCTTTGAACTCTCAGAAAACCGAAGCTAAACTCTTCACTCTTCGCCGATATATTCCGCTTCCTCCGTTGTGTCTCTACAGGAACAATGTCGCTTGGCTCCCCACTACAACTCCCGTTAAATACCTTGGAGTGCTTTTGGACACTCGACTGACTTGGCGTGCTCATATCGATCGTCTTATATCACTGGCCTCCGGGCGACTTTCAAAACTCTCACCTCTGTTGCATCGCTGTTCCAGGATTGGCCTACAGTCTTCATTGTTACTCTACAAATCACTCGTTCGTCCGCTTATTACATAGGCCTGCCAAGTGTGGGGGGCCGCACACACATGTCATCTGCGTCGTCTTTAGGTTACACAGAATCGCTTCATGCGCATCGCTACCAACGCTCCATGGTTCATCCGTAATCAGCAGCTCCATCACGAACTAGGACTGTTACCTCTTCACGACTACACTCGCAGGATCGCTCGTAGTTTCCTTTCCACGCTGCAAGAATTTTTTTGGGGAAAACAGGAATAAAGGTATAGGAAAAACCAACAACAGGGTATATTGGGTATCTGGGCAGGAAGAAGGATGGGGTATGGGAGGGATGTTGTTCTGAGGTGATTCTATTTATTGGGTCCTGTGGTGCTATTTTAGTTTGGGCTGTTGAGGCGAAGTTGATGACCGGTACCGCAAAGCAACCCGGCTATTCGTGGGTGGAAACTAGGGTTTGCGGAAAATCCGCTTGTGGTCATCAGGTAGCAGCCATGATCCAGGGGACCCTGACTGCGACCTGTGAACTGTGGTGACTATTGAATTCTAACTTTGGCAAAGTGAGCAACCGCCAGGGCCACAGTTGTCGGGGCTGCAAACGATGCCTTCAAGGGCTCGGTTCCGTGGAGGGTTGCGGCGAGGCAGGTCCTGTGGTGGCGGCGTCCAATGGGCGCGAGAGTCTCTGCGAGGCTGGGCGTGTGGAGGCGGTGCTCCGTTGTCTCGAGCGAGGGTTCTCCGGAGGTCATCAATGCTCTGCGTGATGTAGCCCAGGTGTGTGCGGAGGGCTTCCTCAAGCTTCCTGCTTGGCGCTCGGGTGTCGTTGATGTAGCCGACGATCTTCTCGAGCTTAGCCTTGCAGTAGTCTAAGGCCTCGGAGGTGGCGCTGGCGTCTTCCTGAGTAGCACTATGCGGGGCTTGGGCGGCTTCTCTGACATCATCCAACGTCTGACGCAGGGCTTCCTCCCATGTAGCTACCCGCGCCGTCAGCTTCTCGATGGATGCCTGCAGGTCTGTGAGTGTGGCGGTGAAGGTGTGCAGAAGTTCTCAGTGTTCGGCGCTGGTCTGCGTCCCCTGGTGCTGAGTGATTTGTGCGTATGTGCGGCGTTGTGGCTGCTGCGGGATGTGGAGTGAAGTAGGAGGGTGAGGCTGGTGTTGTGGAGGAAGTGGAGTATGAAGGTGAGGCTGGTGTTGGTGGTTCCAGGAGCTGTGCATTATAACATCGGCGTACGCACGCGCCAGCCCTCACGCTTGAAGAGGAGACTACCACAGGACCTGCTTCTAAGTGATACATCTGATTCGAGTGGTTCTAGTGCTTGATGTCTGTCTTACATCTTCAATATTGACATAATTTCTCAGAGTGTATATATATATATATATATATATATATATATATATATATATATATATATATGAGTTCTAACTTAATGTAGTTAGAGGGCGGCCTGTTAGCCTACCCCTGAGTGTTATTGTTCTTATTGTACTGTTACCTTCTTTTCGCTCTGATCTGTAAAGCATTGTACTGCTGATCGATCAATAAAAAATTATATAAAAAAAGATTGTTTGCTCACCTAGTAGGGCTCAAGGACAAACACCGTCCCATTTGAAGCACATAATAGGCTTCTATTCATCTACATCACACACAATGGTCATTTATTACGAGCGCTGTTAAAGATGCCGCATGAACAAGTCCGTGGTGTCGCTACTCTGATTTTATAATTGCCTTTTCCAGTTTTGTTTGGGTGCTAACGAGCTTAGCGTTGCGTGCCCCGAAGCACTAATACTATTACTGCTAGTACTTGACCCTTGTCTACTCTTATTCGATTCAGAAATCCTCTTTCCTCCGTACGTACCCAACCTTCGCTTTGTTGTGTCTCGATATCGTTTAAGGGTATGCATTACTGAAATTTTCAAATTCTGAACTAATAATGCTAGCTTTTTCAAATTTACACCATAGGTGTAGTATAATGTAAACATGTTACAACCTAAATTTAAACCATTTTTCTCCAGCAGTTTAGAAATTATGATAAATTTTGTATGTTTTTTGTTACGTCACTAAAAAAGGCCCTTGCGACAAAATATTTTGAATTTTGGTCTAATATTTTAACCCTATGTTCATAATACACATACTTTTTGAAATTGCTCTGCGTTTTTCTGTGTTTCCTTTAGTTTAGGTCACAAATTTTTTTTAATTTACAGATATTCTTTTTTGTCTAAAAAACTGTAAGATTTGTGTTTGAAAATTAAAAATATATGCTTATATACATTTCACAATAAAACCTAGGGCAATTTCCATTCCTCATGATATTATGAACCTGTTTAGGAAATTTCATGAATTTAGTACAAAAACTGCATCGCAAGGAGCATTTTACAGGAAGAGAAATGCTGAAAATATGAACATTGAGAAAACAGCGATTAAAGATTTGATTGCATAACTCACATTAAAATCCACCAGGCTGATAGGTTGGACCCTCAGATTTCTTTTTCCTCTCCTCTGTTGCTGCTTTTTCCACCTTTTTCTGCAGGATACGAGTCTGATCTCGCTGCACTGAAGTTTTCCTTGCTGAGTCTACTACACTTTCACCTCTGATATTTTGCTGCAGCTCCAATGACTTAAGACTACCCATGTTAAACTCACTGATGCTTTTAATAACAGCAAGATCCAATTTTTGTTTTGATATGAAAACTTCCTTTGGGCACTTATTCCATATGACATGATGCAAAGATTTATTGGCATTCTGTGTTTTTCCTGTTTTGCACCTCTCTAGTAATGTTGTAGAAGCCAGCCTCTGATATATTGGCAACATTTTAGGAACTATTTTGTCTGAAAGCCTTATTTTTCTTTTCTTGAATTGAAAATTTAAGAACGGAAAACAGACAAAGAATGTGGATGTAGGCAAAAGAGGGCGTGACTCTGACAGAGTTTAAAGGCCACCGACATTTAAAAAAGCATTTAAAAATGGCGTCCGGAGGCAAATTATGCATTTTTCACATTCGGGAATGTCTAAATTATTTTATAGAATTAAAATAAAAAAGTCGTTATTTTCTCGATTTTCATGAAATTTCAGTCATACATACCCTTAAAAGTCAATTCACTATGCCTGTTCCATTACCAACAAGTACCGATGGTTCCAAAATCTTCCTGTTCAAAAAACATTTCCCTAAAAGCAATATATCACTTTATAGTATTACTATACTGCAGTAGCCTGTCTTCCTGAAGCTACAGGAATAATGCCAGACTAAGCTTCTTATCTTTTACTTGCAGGTAAGCTGGGTTCATTGCCAAAAGTGGGTACACATCACTGCAGTAGTGGTAAGTCTTCTTTACAAATAACTGGATATGTAATACGTAATACTCTAGCCACTGTGTGTCATAGCAGCTCTTTCAATATATTATTACAGGTTTTGTAGTAATTATTACTGGAGAAATAATTAATGGAAACAAAACATCTATAAAGGATATTAATACAATAACCAAATGAAACTAAAAGTTTTAGTTCTGCTTTTTTGCCATGTTCGAGCAAGAGATGGATGAAAGAAGTAGTCACTTGAAATAATTAGGGATAGGTCCGTACCAGTATTTCTCGATACTATACTTCGATACTCGATATCATCATTTCCACTTCAATACAAAAAAGAATGTTGGAGAACTGTGTGACGCCAATAAAATTAAATAGGTGTACATATTTAATGATAAAAACCTTAAAACCATCAGTGTTCTTACTTTTAAACTCCACGTTAGACATTTCAAAGCAAAGCAGTCCACAGTTAAGCATTTAACTATTTCGGGGTCAAGTCTACTTCTTTTTCTGTCACATATGTAACAGTATTTTTAGGTTATGTTTGGAGGAGGTATGAAAAGTTTATAGATTTATAAAAAACAATGATATATAAATATATTTGGTAATTTAAATAAGTAAAACTATTAAATTAATTGGGAGTCGATTAATGACACTAAACAGCACTTACTTTTAAATTTTCCCGGAACTAGTTTCAGAGGCCTTCCCTCTATCTTCAGCCGGACATCGACTGGTTCTCATTGGTGTAGCTGGCAATATTTTGTCATCGGTCTCCTCTGGTGGCGGTTAGAGGAACTTGCTGAACAAATCTTTATGGGGGATGTCGAAATTGAATACTTTGTTCCTATTTTTTGAAATAAAGATTTGTTCCCATGTGGACAGTTCTTCTTTTTCTGTTGTATGTTTTAGTAATTTTGGTTCTGGATTTATGTTGTGGTTTTTTTTTTTTTTTCAAAAATGCGTGGCAACTGCTGATTTTTATAATTGTTTGTATTTTAGGTTCCTAAAGTGTTCCACTGAAACTAAAATGATCTTCAAAAAATTCACTTATCATCCATGAGCCTTTTATAAATTCAAAAAAGTCTTCAAAAAACAAAACATTCAACTAGCACCAGTCAAACATTTCTCCTTAAAAAACCTAATTTGCTCAGACATCAAAGATGCCATTCCATCTAACAAAAAATCTGGTATACATCAAATTGAATGCTGTGACTGTAGTCAAATTTATATTGGAAAAACCAAAAGAAATTTAGAAACAAGAGCAAAGGAACACTACATTATTGGCAGTGTATTGGCTACACTGAGGAAGCACATTGGAAAGAAACGACCAGAGCTTTCTCGGACTGGGTGACGTCTTCATCGTGACAATGCACGGCCTCACGTCACATGTAGTTCTCCCCTCATACTACTGTTACGGCACCACACTACACGTCAGTATTGGCTACACTGAGGAAGCACATTACAAAGAAACGACCAGAGCTTTCTCGGACTGGATGATGACTTCATCATGACAATTCACGGCCTCACGTCACATGCAGTTCCCCCTCACACTACTGTTACAGCAGCATACTACACGTCAGTATTGGCTACC
Organism: Mantis religiosa; assembly: GCA_030765055.1. Classification (NCBI taxonomy): domain Eukaryota; kingdom Metazoa; phylum Arthropoda; class Insecta; order Mantodea; family Mantidae; genus Mantis; species Mantis religiosa. Next base: position 7,969,931 of record CM060958.1, read on the forward strand.
CTGAGGAAGCACATTACAAGGAAACGACCAGAGCTTTTTCGGACTGGGTGACGACTTCAGCATAGCAATGTACGGCCTCACGTCACATGCAGTTCCCCCTCGCACTACTGTTACAGCAGCATACTACACGTCAGTGTTGGCTACACTGAGGAAGTACATTATAAAGAAACGACCAGAGCTTTCTCGGACTGGGTGACGACTTCATCATTACAATGTACGGCCTCACGTCACATGCAGTTCCCCCTCACACTACTGTTACAGCAGCATACTACACGTCAGTATTGGCTACACTGAGGAAGTACATTGCAAACAAACGACCAGAGCTTTCTCGGACTGGGTGACGACTTCATCATGACAATGCACGGCCTCACGTCACATGCAGTTCCCCCTCACATTACTGTTACAGCAGCATACTACACGTCAGTATTGGCTACACTGAGGAAGTACATTACAAAGAAACGACCAGAGCTTTCTTGGACTGGGTGACGACTTCATCATGACAATGCACGGCCTCACGTCACATGCAGTTCCCCCTCACACTACTGTTACAGCAGCATACTACACGTCAGTATTGGCTACACTGAGGAAGTACATTGCAAACAAACGACCAGAGCTTTCTCGGACTGGGTGACGACTTCATCATGACAATGCACGGCCTCACGTCACATGCAGTTCCCCCTCACATTACTGTTACAGCAGCATACTACACGTCAGTATTGGCTACACTGAGGAAGTACATTACAAAGAAACGACCAGAGCTTTCTTGGACTGGGTGACGACTTCATCATGACAATGCACGGCCTCACGTCACATGCAGTTCCCCCTCACACTACTGTTACAGCAACATACTACACGTCAGTATTGGCTACACTGAGGAACTACATTGCAAAGAAACGACCAGAGCTTCGTCATTATTATTTGATCCAAATAATAATATCCGGGCAACAGGCATAAAAGTTTCGGCACAAATGACTACGTCATTTGATGCCATGTTGATTCGAGAAACGTCTAGTGATTGTAGAGAACAGTCTGGAATTCAGAAAGGTGTGTATAAAAAGAAGCCATGGCTAGTAATGAGTCAGTTGTGTGTGAAACGAGAGGCAGCTGAAGTCTTATGCCCGATTTCACCAACAAATGTTAAGACGTAACACGAGTTTAGCAATAGTTAAAACAAAAATTGCATTTCACCAACAAATGTTAGCGTAACACTCGTGTTAAATCTCGTGTTAAGCTAACACGCCGAATTTCTAATGTTAAGTCCTTAACAATTGTAAATAGTCAAGATGGCGGGCATGAACTCAGCTGTTGATGTCGATTTGCTATATTTAAGACCGTCTAAATGGCATTCGTAATAGAGTACGGCCTATGAGGAGAAATGATTTAGAGGAAGTACCCGAAGAAAATAGTTTTACGGAGGTATAGACTGTCGAAACATGTTGCTATGAAGGTTACTGCGGAAGTACAAGAGAGGTTAGAACATACATCGAAAGGAATATGGCGATCTCGCCTTTGCTACAGGTATCAATAACCTTGCGATGTTATAATTCACTGAATTATGTGGGTAATACACTATCCACCTGCCGTCTTGAAGCGTTCAAGTCACTCGTCACTTGTCCTTCTTCGCTCCTCGTTTTAAATTTACATAATAACGAGTTAGAACATGCATCGAAAGGAATATGCCGATCTCGCCTTTGCTTCAAGTATTAATAACTTTGCGATTTTATAATTCACTGAATTATGTGGATAATACACTATCCACCCGCCGTCTTGAAGCGTTCAAGTCACTCGTCACTTGTCCTTCTTCGCTCCTTGTTTTAAATTAACGTAATACTGAGTTAGAACATACAACGAAAGGAATATGCCGATCTCGCCTTTGCTTCAAGTATTGATAACTTTGCGATTTTATAATTTACTGAATTATATGGATAATACACTGTTTACCTCCCGTCTTGAAACGTTTAAGTCACTCGTCACTTGTCCTTCTTCGCTCCTTGTTTTAAATTAACGTAATACTGAGTTAGAACATACAACGAAAGGAATATGCCGATCTCGCCTTTGCTTCAAGTATTGATAACTTTGCGATTTTATAATTTACTGAATTATATGGATAATACACTGTTTACCTCCCGTCTTGAAACGTTTAAGGCACTTGTTCTTCGCACCTCGTTTTAAATTTACGTAATATGACAAGTTGTTTGGTGCTTGTACTAGTGACACATGCATTTGAATTAAATTCTTTTCCAATATTTTCCCCGCGACAGCTTTCTCTTTTACATTCACTGCATCATTCACTTATTTTCCACAATATACTTACAATTCGTCACCATTTCAATTAACAATTCTTTCTCCGTCGATGAGAAATTTGTCTCACGGATTTATTTATGATTTTGTTCACGCCATTTGTGGAGACGAAAATGAAAACAAAAACGCATCGGAGTACGTTCAGAAAATCATCCATAGCCTTCTATAGCTGTGATATTTACAAGTTTCTTGGCGTTAACACAGGTTTGTTAACATTTTAAGAAAACAGGTTGGTGAAATGCAAGGAAATTTAACATTTTTTTTAGCGCTGTGATAATTGTTACGTTACATTTGTTAACGTCGAGTTTAACATCTGTTGGTGAAATCGGGCATTATTGTAAATAGAGCTAATGATGTAATGTGCTGTCACTGTTATTGTCATCGACCTTGGAAGGCTGTGTGATGTAATGTTGTTACGTGAGAAGTGAACAGTGTATTGCAACTCGGCCTTTTAATTCTACGAACCCACAGAGTCACAATAACTTGGGAGATAATCCAAATTCTGAAAAAATGTAAAAGCGGAGGAATTTTTTGGAAAATCTACGTGTCACATCCGAAGAAATCGTCAAATTTATAGCAAATTTAATGTTACAGACACGATCACTATTCCTAGATTCTGGGAACTCCAAACGTGTATTTTCTGTGACGTATACTTAGATGTAAAGCAGCACTATCTCTACGTGACACAGAAAGAGAAAATGAGTTGATCGCTGTGGTGTGAAAGTGAGGGTAAACAAAATAATGACGCATGATACTCAAATACCTTGGGTTTTAAATGGTCTCTTGAGGTAAATTTTTGCTTTGAGGGGTGTGTAACAAAAAGGGCAATCATGCGGAAATAATCCGCGGTGTAGGAGTATGGCTCTGTCATGCCATGCCACACCCACTAGCAACCCACCGCTTGCTGGATCGATCAAACTACTCTGGGAAAGACAGTGCCGCACTGGCTCCATATGGATACATCACACCTCACTAATTTACTTTAGGACCATCGTTGATGTTCAACTATTAGCCATACAACTTTAAATATACAACTGTACACATTATACACAAATAACTGTAACAGTATTTTTGGGTTATGTTTGGATATGGTATGAAGTGTTTATAAATTTATAAAAATATGTGTAGTTGTACGATTGGCCGAGGTAATAATTGTATGACGTAATATGACGTAATCTTGTGACGTGGAATCATTTAAATACTAGTTTGAATCTGTTTAAAGACAACAAAGTAAGAATTTATCGATATGTTGGAAGTGAATGGGAAAGGAAGTTCAAGTAAAATGTAATCTAAATAATACAATTAAATATTTACAAAATTTGACTTCTCCAAAACTTTATTCCGAACCACGCCTTGAAACCAAGATTCTCATGACTCTTAGTTAACCAAGTACAATCATCAAGAAAGAAATCAAAATACAACGAATTTTTTATTTCTGGCTTCTCTACGTGTATCTTAGAAAAGTCAACGTGCATCCCATCTCAAATATAAAAATCCCGTACCAAATTGCGCCCGAACATGTGGCTGATAAAAATGGAGACAAATTAATGACGAATAGTCCCAAATTCCTGTCCCATAACTGCTATTTGCTGTGGTAAGGCAGTTAAATAAAATGAAACATAAAAATTATGAATATTTTTTAAATTTGTGTTCAATTTTAAGGCGTGAGGTTTATCGTTTGATTATGAGCACATTTTGACTCGGGGTAAGATTTCATTTATTATGATAATCGGTAGATTCGTAGAAGTGGTTAGGTAGGAAGCTTTAGAGATGCTATCCAAGGTTGCCAGATTAGGTATGACAGGCTGGCTTGGAATACTTGGGATATGTGAGTGTATTCCTTATAGATGTATACCACCTAAAAATTGCACCGCTGATATTTCCAAAATGGAAAGTGCTATTGATGTACGGTTTTCACAGCATTATCTCGTACTTAGGAACTCGTAGTTTTAGGCTATAAATAGATTTTAATAACTTTTAGAAGGTATATTTTTGGAGTAAACATACACTTTTTAAATGTAACAATGCCTAATTACATCAAAAAATCAAACGTGTGGTAGAGTATTCTGTTGGCAAAATAAAATGAAATGTGTAGTGTTTAACACCCGCTTTTACTACATACGGCACCGCAGGCGGTGACACTGATGGTACATGAGATAAAGATGGAGCACCGGTAGAATGAGATGGCGGGGGAAACCGGAGATCCCGGAGAAAAGCCGCCCCAGCGCCGTGTTGTCCATCACAAATCTCACTTTGAGGTCGCTTGGGATCGAAGCCGGGCCGCCTTAGTGAGAGCCAAGCGTCTAACCACTGAGCCACGGCGCGGCCTGTTGGCAAAATGGACGCCTCAAACATTGCAGGTTGTATGTACTGACACATGGTGCATGGACTTCTGCATGTGGTGTTACGACGTCATGAAAATGTGCTGGGAAGACCTTAGCACCTCGCCTAGGCTCTTAAATGAACTAAATCGCCGATTGTGTCGTATTTGTGAACTTTGATATAATTAGTAACATGCCGTCACCGAGCGGGATGGCTCAGGAGGTTTCGTCTGTGTTGCGCATTTGGGAAACCCGGGTTCGATACCTTTGGCCGATCTACCTGACCCATCGCTTTTTTCGGGGTTTTCCCGGTTCGCTACGCGAATGCTCGGTGGGTTAAATACATCCCCGAATTTCCTGTCCCTTCATTTCACCTCCATTATCATCTCTTATGTGGTAGCCTTTCTCAGGGTAGAAGTGTCGGCGGGAGTCTCGGCGAAACATGGCAGGATAATACGTCTTGGTGAAACTTCTCCTCTGGAAGGACGGTCTTCGGTCCAGCCATGACCACGGTGGGTCGAATCCCGGTTGCGCCAGCCTACCAGGAACCTTCTGGGGACCCTGCCCTCTAGACTGTAGTGGCTCCTTGGGGCATAGGTACAATACACCAAGTCTGGTCGCAGTGCCGAATCCCCTTCGTTAATTACAGCCAACTGAAAAATTCAATGCCATGGCCGGGATTTGAACCACGGATCTACTGGTTTCCGCCCAGTCGCTCTAACCCCTTGAGCTACCATGGCCAAAGTGCCTTCCTGGCATTAAATTCACCAATTGTCTCATTATATTTCCCGGTAGACCACTCTTTGGCCATGGTAGCTCAAGGGGTTAGAGCGACTGGGCGTAAACCAGTAGATACGTGGTTCAAATCCCGGCCATGGCATTGAGTTTTTCAGTTGGCTGTAATTAATTAAGAACCATCCATATACCAGAGTAATGTATTTAAAAGGATTGAATCTTTAAGGATTAATTCTTCAATATAAATTTACATTAAAATAATCAGCGATAAAATTCCTGGTAATTAAGTCGCCACAAGTGGTTGTCTCAAATATGAGAACCCTAAGTGGTCTAACGGGAAATATAATGAGTCAATTGGAGAATTTAATGTCAGGAAGGCACTTTGGCCGTGGTAGCTCAAGGGGTTAGAGAGACTGGGCGTAAACCAGTAGATACGTGGTTCAAATCCCGGCCATGGCATTGAATTTTTCAGTTGGCTGTAATTAATTAAAAATCATCCATATACCGGATTAATGTATTTAAAAGGATTAATTCTTTAAGGATTAATTCCTCAACATAAATTTACCCCTTCGTTAAGTTTGTATCCTAGCCCAGAGGAAGACAGCTTCGAGACTTGTGACGTATTTCAGCCGGGAGGGAGGCCTGCAGTGCGTGTGACGTCAGACAAGAGCCGTGTAGTACCAAGTTGCCTATATAACTGACGCTGTGAGTACAGAATCTGAGAGTTCAGTCAGGTGTAGTGCATTCGATGACAACAATGTAGCTGCCACGTACCTAATGGAACTGTTAAATTTACATTGTGACGATTTATTGAAGGACAAATACACACAAGAAAGACTTGACTGATTTTTACAAGAATGTACCCCAAACCAGATTTCCCAGGTTGTGTTTACTTGCCGCACGGCCATTGTGTATGTTTGGCTCGACATATGTGTGTGAACAACTTTTGTTTCTGTTATGAAATTAGCTAAGTCCAAACCCCGAAGTACCTTGTCGGATCACTAAAAACTGGATCTTTAAAAATGACCAAAAGCACACGAGCAGTAAGTAAAAGCATATATTTTGAAATTAATTGCTGAAATTCAGACAGATATTCACACGGAAGTTTTTATGATGGAGTGACGAAACTTTTTCCGTGTCATCATTGATTCCTCGGAACATAATGTTGGTAGTTTCAGTGATCTGAGTCGTTTTGAATTTTTACAGTGAGTACCAGAAGTGATTCAGGTGTAAGATTGAGAAAATTGAGGCTCGTAGTGTGATCAAGTTCCTGCATTTGAAGGCCAAAACTGCCCAGGAAATTCATGATGAGATGACGGCTGTTTATGGAAATAATTTCCCATCGTGTCACACTATTGTGAGGTGGAAAAGGAATTTTCAAACTGGTCATATGTCCCTGACAGATGAGCCAAGAGCTGGTAGACCGTCAGCTGTCACAGTGAAGAAAGTGGAGTGTTTAATACTGGAAGACAAACGAGCAACCAGTCAAATGATCATGAATGACACACGTCTTAGTTATGGTAGTGTGAGGAAAATTGGTGTCTGCACGGTGGGTTACACGTTTGCTAACCCCTTTCCAAAAGTAAACATGACGTGACGTTTCAAGACAGATGTTGATTCTGTTGGAACAGGATGAAGATGATTTTTTTATAGTCTGGTAAACATGGATGAATCTTTGATCTATCAGTATGACCAGAGACAAAAACGATGGGCATGGAATGGAAACATGCCGATTTCCCCCTCTTCCCAAAGAGGCAAAGGTGCAAACGTCAGCTGGGAAGGTCATGCTTTCAGTTTACTGGGACTGTCGTGGAGTCATGCTTACAGATTATCTTGTCAAGGGTCAAACCATCACTGACAGATACTACTGCAATCTTCTGGACACGTTACGAGCAGCTCTGGTTAAGAAATGACGCAGTATGCTCTCCAAAGATGTTTGTGTTCTGGCTGACAATGCACCAGTTAATTCATCTCAAGTTACAGTTGACAAAACAAGGGAAAGTGACTTATTCGCCCGATCTCGCACCAAGTGACATTTTCTTGTTTCCGGAAATGAAGAATACATTGCGTGGTCGCCGATTTTACAACAGAAATGGCGTCATTAACGAAGTGGAAGAGTGGTTTAAAGCGAATTCTGCAGACTTTTACAATCAAGGTATTCGGAAGGTCAAGAAACGCTGGAGAAAATGTGTAAATCTGGATGGTATATACGTATAAGCTACGTTTTCCCACGTGACGGCCATGACTGATAATATTTATTAAGCTTAGGTTAGTTACAGTATACGAGAAAATGTTGGTATAAATATATTTTGGAAACATACTTCTCTATCGTTATTCATTTGAATGAAAGTACTTGCTGTAAATGTTTGTTTAAAACGCATGACTGTAAACAATCTGAAACGATGGCAATGGAAACAAGTAACAATCAGCTTATGAAAACGCTGGAGAGGACTCCCGAAGTTTGTAAGCCTCTGCCACACCCTGAAGGAAGATAGAGAGAACAACTCTCTCCAGATTTAAATCCGGAACTCAATTTTAGAGCTCATGTCTGATGAGGATAACATTGCATCCAACTTCTTTGCACTTAAGGAAACAGATGACAGCTGTGCTCTACCGGCACATTGAGAAATCACAACACACCATCCTCTTAGCAAAACATACCAAGTGCTTCTTTCTAAAAGGTACTTACTCTTCTTCCTTCTTCTAATAAAAGGTTACGGAAACTAACAGCATTTGAGAGATTACAACTGAATCTTCTTTTACTCTCGGTCTGCCTAGAACTCTTCTACATTGAATTTTGTAACTGCATATTACTTTTAGTTCCTCTGCTGCCAATAGCGAAGCGTGAGGGAAGCTCCAAGTAATAATTTTTAATAAAATAAGAGAGAATAATGACTCAAAGAACTAGGGCTACTCTTTAGTACTCTTTCTATTGAACAGTCACACGTAGGTCCAGTAGCGAGGGGGTGACTTTCAAAGCGAGAGAAGCTCGAAATAATAATTTTCATTAAAATAAGAGAGAATAATGACTCAAAGAACTAAGGCTACTCTTCAGTACTCTTTCTATTGTACAGTCATACGTAGGTCCAGTAGCGAGGCGTGACTTTCAAAGCGAGAGAAGCTCGAAATAATAATTTTCATTAAAATAAGAGAGAATAATGACTAAAAGAACTAAGGCTACTCTTCAGTACTCTTTCTATTGTACAGTCATACGTAGGTCTAATAGCGAGGCGTGACTTTCAAAGCGAGAGAAGCTCGAAATAATAATTTTCATTAAAATAAGAGAGAATAATGACTCAAAGAACTAAGGCTACTCTTCAGTACTCTTTCTATTGTACAATCATACGTAGGTCCAGTAGCGAGGCGTGACTTTCAAAGCGAGAGAAGCTCGAAATAATAATTTTCATTAAAATAAGAGAGAATAATGACTCAAAGAACTAAGGCTACTCTTCAGTACTCTTTCTATTGTACAGTCACACGTAGGTCCAGTACCGAGACGTGACTTTCAAAGTGAGGGAAGCTCCAAATAATAATTTTCATTAAAATAAGAGAGAATAATGACTAAAAGAACTAAGGCTACTCTTCAGTACTCTTTCTATTGTACAGTCATACGTAGGTCTAATAGCGAGGCGTGACTTTCAAAGCGAGAGAAGCTCGAAATAATAATTTTCATTAAAATAAGAGAGAATAATGACTCAAAGAACTAAGGCTACTCTTCAGTACTCTTTCTATTGTACAATCATACGTAGGTCCAGTAGCGAGGGGGTGACTTTCAAAGCGAGAGAAGCTCGAAATAATAATTTTCATTAAAATAAGAGAGAATAATGACTCAAAGAACTAAGGCTACTCTTCAGTACTCTTTCTATTGTACAGTCATACGTAGGTCCAGTAGCGAGGCGTGACTTTCAAAGCGAGAGAAGCTCGAAATAATAATTTTCATTAAAATAAGAGAGAATAATGACTAAAAGAACTAAGGCTACTCTTCAGTACTCTTTCTATTGTACAGTCATACGTAGGTCTAGTAGCGAGGCGTGACTTTCAAAGCGAGAGAAGCTCCAAATAATAATTTTCATTAAAATAAGAGAGAATAATGACTCAAAGAACTAAGGCTACTCTTCAGTACTCTTTCTATTGTACAATCATACGTAGGTCCAGTAGCGAGGCGTGACTTTCAAAGCGAGAGAAGCTCGAAATAATAATTTTCATTAAAATAAGAGAGAATAATGACTAAAAGAACTAAGGCTACTCTTCAGTACTCTTTCTATTGTACAGTCATACGTAGGTCTAGTAGCGAGGCGTGACTTTCAAAGCGAGAGAAGCTCGAAATAATAATTTTCATTAAAATAAGAGAGAATAATGACTCAAAGAACTAAGGCTACTCTTCAGTACTCTTTCTATTGTACAATCATACGTAGGTCCAGTAGCGAGGCGTGACTTTCAAAGCGAGAGAAGCTCGAAATAATAATTTTCATTAAAATAAGAGAGAATAATGACTCAAAGAACTAAGGCTACTCTTCAGTACTCTTTCTATTGTACAGTCACACGTAGGTCCAGTAGCGAGACGTGACTTTCAAAGTGAGGGAAGCTCCAAATAATAATTTTCATTAAAATAAGAGAGAATACTGACTCAAAGAACTAAGGCTACACTTCAGTACTCTTTCTATTGTATAGTCACACGTGGGCCGTTCTTGCATTACAAGACCGATAACACGACAAGCAGACATATTCCTGCTTCCCCTCTCCACTCAGACGTTCCAATGTTTCCTACAGCTGGCTCAGACCACGTGAACTGCTAACCAACTGCTAACCAACTACAATTCACACACTTTTTCTACTAACTTAAAATTTCACAATAATTTGCTATTTGTCACCTGTAAACACCAATCTACGTGAAGTACAAATACACAAATATTCAGGGTTGAATGACTTCGTGAAACTGATCACTGAGCTTAAACAGCTGGCAAATTGTCCTCAGCACCGCGGATGTTCGCAGATAAATTATGGAAATGTATCCAGAGCAAATAAAATATTGTTTGTCATGTATTTTCTTGTTTTTCTCCTAAATTTCTTGGGGAACCGGCGCTTCCAGTGTTTCAGTACACATTGCGCAACTATTTGCTGCATACTTGCAGAAACGTAGAGAAATTATTGCATTCTAACCAAAAATATGATGCCAAGATTTGGAGCAGTCCGAAAAAAAGAAGGTTTTTCTCTTTCTACTTCGTTCATTTGTTTGTTCATTTATTTAACCTGGTAAGTGTTAAGGCCATGGCATTACCTCTTCCACTCTATTAAGCAATACAATATAAAATAAAAATTAAGTATGCCTCTTCTTCTTTAACTTCCGTAGTTTTACCACTGTCGTGGTATTAGGCGATTCTTGGTTCTCTACCCCTTCAGCCATAAGGGATCGGGTTGACGAACGCCAACTCTGGAACAGAGAGAAAAATCCAGGGACCTTTTTGTAATTTGCGTCCTTTAACTTCTTTTAAGTCATATGAGTGGAAGTGGTGAAATGATGCTCAAATGAGCCCAGGGTCACAGAGCTTAGAGTTACCTGACATTTGTCTTTCAGGATAAGGGAAAACCCCGGAAACACCTTATCCAGTTAACTCACCTTGAACAAGATTCGAACTCGGGACCTCTTGAACGTGAGGCAGACACGCTACCATCTACGCTACCGAGGCGGGCTAGGGATGGGTGATCAGCTTGATGTTTGATATGAGAGTGAAAGAAACAGAAGAACAGTATGAGGGCGAAGTGTGTGAAAGAAATATATTAATGGAGCGATTGGTGGAATGATGGCGGGGGAAACCAAAGACCCGGAGAAAATCTCACTTTGCGGTCGCCTGGGATCTCATACCGTTTGGTGAGAGTCAAGAGTTCTAACCGCTGGGCCTCGGGGCGGCTCAAATTAATTATACACAGATCTAAAGTTGTATCTACTTTAAAATTTAAAAGGAACTATAAAATGTAGCATAATAAATGATAAACATAACAAACGTCAATGAAATCCTTAGACGAAAACTTAAGTGGTTATTATATAGATGAAACCCATTACTCTTAACTAGTGTGGCAACTTATTGATGGTTAGAAATAATAACAAACATATAATGTGAGCACTTACGTGATTTTCTTCACTCTTCTATAAACTCCTCTAACTCTATCTTTATAAATCGAGGTAAACGATACTTTATTGCTATTTTTCCTGTAGATGCGAGGGAATATAGAAGTACAGTGGACTTCAAATGATAGTCAAATGTTTAAAAGCTGTTCGCTTTGAAATTACATTGACATTCAATTTTTTCGAAAAAGCCAGGAACAAAAAGCGAATAAGAACTTACTTTTCCACAAAAGTTTAACCATTTAAACAGCAACGATGTCTAAGGAAAAACGTAAGGTAACCGGGGGAGAACCGGAGCATTATTTTGAAAATACGACGGCTGTTCAATCAAGAATGATCACATATTTTTTGACAACGTACCTTTACTCATCCTTATAATTTTGATAGTATTTCTCAAATTAGTCTCCCCTGAATGCGATGCACTTGTCCCAGCGTCTCTGCTAGTCATCAAAGTCATGCTGGAAACCATTTTTTGAGAGATCCTTCAAAATCGCCTTTGCAGCCTTCACCACTGCTTCTGATGATGGATAATGCCTCCCACGAAGGCGTTTCTTCAAGTTAGCGAAGAGAAATAGGTCACATGGGGCTAAATCCGGACTACGGGGAGGCTGAGCGATGCACTTCACGTTGACTTTTGCAAGATATTCAGCAACAACATTGGCAATATACGGCCGCGCATTATCGTGGTGCAGCATCCGGCCTGCTTCACGGAAATGTGGTCTTTTGCACCTGATATGGACTTGCAATGTATTCAGGACATCCCTGTAGTATCGTCCAGTTACTGATGTGTGTGCAGGTACAACATGCTGATAAACCATTCCATGAATATCAAAGAATGAGATGACCATAACTTTCGCAGCAGAAGCAACCACTTTTGCTTTTTTGGGGGTTGGTGATGAAGGAGATTTCCACACTGAGCTTTGCTGTTTGCTCTCAGGATCAAAATGATGTAGCCAAGTTTCATCAGCAGTGATTACGTTTGAAAGAAACTCCGGATCTTCCACCAACATCAACTTTAACTAAATGTTACCTCCATTGTAGCGGTAGGCGATACTGAACATGTCTGAACTTGCCTGGTTCTCACAGGCGGGAACCAGGAGAACCGACAATGAACTACTACGGCGTGTTTGTTTCACATTAAGCTAACAGAATATAATAAGATTGAATTTTAATACGAAACATTATGAACGTAAAAACGTTGTGGTCATTCTTTATTGAACAGGCCTTGTATGTACTCGCACTTCTGAAGTTAAGAACGAAAATCTGTAACTCACAAATAATCATTCTGGTTTTAACAAAATTCTCTTACTAAAACTCGCATGTGGTTATTTGCAGCAGATCGCATCTCTCCTCCACTGAACCAGACATTTATTGGAGGAGGGTGCTCTTTGTGCCAAGAAACTTCTGCAACTTTAGCTCGCTATCAATACAGGATATCGAAGACTAAGGGAGCCATAAAATATACGCGACTTACTCTTCATATTCAGGATTAAAACGTAAGGAAACTGTATCCATAACTGAAGCATCTTATGCTCAAAGTCTCCCGACGTTTTCTACTCTTGTACAAACTGTACTTATGGTCATTCCTTTATTCAGTCTGCCTCTACTCATGCAAACCTTAGCCTACCCAAAACTAGTGTGGAAAAAATGATTATTTCCATCAATTTACATGTAAAAACAATATAGTGATTTAACTATTAAGCCTGGGACTTGAGTTCTTTAAGTATAGTAAGTCGCTACAAAAGGTGCGTGTCTCATAGCATATGAGAACTCCTAGTGGTCTACCGGGAAACATACGAGTCAGTTGGAAAATTTAATGTCATGTCTGGGACTTAAGTACTTACAGCATAGTAAGTCGTCACAAAAGGTGCGTGTCTCATAGCATATGAGAACTCCTAGTGGTCTACCGGGAAACACACGAGTCGGTTGGAGAATTTAATGTCATGTCTGGGACTTAAGTACTTACAGCATAGTAAGTCGTCACAAAAGGTGCGTGTCTCATAGCATATGAGAACTCCTAGTGGTCTACCGGGAAACATACGAGTGAGTTGGAGAATTTAATGTCATGTCTGGGACTTAAGTACTTACAGCATAGTAAGTCGTCACAAAAGGTGCGTGTCTCATAGCATATGAGAACTCCTAGTGGTCTACCGGGAAACATACGAGTCGGTTGGAGAATTTAATGTCATGTCTGGGACTTAAGTACTTACAGCATAGTAAGTCGTCACAAAAGGTGCGTGTCTCATAGCATATGAGAACCCCTAGTGGTATACCGGGAAACATACGAGTCAGTTGGAGAATTTAATGTCATGTCTGGGACTTAAGTACTTACAGCATAGTAAGTCGTCACAAAAGGTGCGTGTCTCATAGCATATGAGAACTCCTAGTGGTCTACCGGGAAACATACGAGTCGGTTGGAGAATTTAATGTCATGTCTGGGACTTAAGTACTTACAACATAGTAAGTCGCCACAAAAGGTGCGTGTCTCATAGCATATGAGAACCCCTAGTGGTCTACCGGGAAACATACGAGTCAGTTGGAGAATTTAATGTCATGTCAGGGAGTAAAGTACTTACAGCATAGTAAGTCGTCACAAAAGATGCGTGTCTCATACCATATGAGAACCCCTAGTGGTCTACCGGGAAACATACGAGTCAGTTGGGGAATTTAATGCCACATCTGGGACTTAAGTACTTACAACATAGTAAGTCGTTACAAAAGGCGCGTGTCTCATAGCATATGAGAACCCCTAGTGGTCTACCGGGAAACATACGAGTGAGTTGGAGAATTTAATGTCATGTCTGGGACTTAAGTACTTACAGCATAGTAAGTCGTCACAAAAGGTGCGTGTCTCATAGCATATGAAAACTCCTAGTGGTCTACCGGGAAACATACGAGTCGGTTGGAGAATTTAATGTCATGTCTGGGACTTAAGTACTTACAACATAGTAAGTCGCCACAAAAGGTGCGTGTCTCATAGCATATGAGAACCCCTAGTGGTCTACCGGGAAACATACGAGTCAGTTGGAGAATTTAATGTCATGTCAGGGAGTAAAGTACTTACAGCATAGTAAGTCGTCACAAAAGATGCGTGTCTCATACCATATGAGAACCCCTAGTGGTCTACCGGGAAACATACGAGTCAGTTGGGGAATTTAATGCCACATCTGGGACTTAAGTACTTACAACATAGTAAGTCGTTACAAAAGGCGCGTGTCTCATAGCATATGAGAACCCCTAGTGGTCTACTGGAAACATACGAGTCAGTTGGAGAATTTAATGTCATGTCAGGGAGTAAAGTACTTACAGCATAGTAAGTCGTCACAAAAGATGCGTGTCTCATACCATATGAGAACCCCTAGTGGTCTACCGGGAAACATACGGGTCAGTTGGAGAATTTAATGTCATGTCTGGGACTTAAGTACTTACAGCATAGTAAGTCGTCACAAAAGGTGCGTGTCTCATAGCATATGAGAACCCCTAGTGGTCTACCGGGAAACATACGAGTCAGTTGGAGAATTTAATGTCATGTCAGGGAGTAAAGTACTTACAGCATAGTAAGTCGTCACAAAAGATGCGTGTCTCATACCATATGAGAACCCCTAGTGGTCTACCGGGAAACATACGGGTCAGTTGGAGAATTTAATGTCATGTCTGGGACTTAAGTACTTACAACATAGTAAGTCGTTACAAAAGGCGCGTGTCTCATAGCATATGAGAACCCCTAGTGGTCTACCGGGAAACATACGAGTGAGTTGGAGAATTTAATGTCATGTCTGGGACTTAAGTACTTACAGCATAGTAAGTCGTCACAAAAGGTGCGTGTCTCATAGCATATGAGAACCCCTAGTGGTCTACCGGGAAACATACGAGTCAGTTGGAGAATTTAATGTCATGTCAGGGAGTAAAGTACTTACAGCATAGTAAGTCGTCACAAAAGATGCGTGTCTCATACCATATGAGAACCCCTAGTGGTCTACCGGGAAACATACGGGTCAGTTGGAGAATTTAATGTCATGTCTGGGACTTAAGTACTTACAACATAGTAAGTCGTTACAAAAGGCGCGTGTCTCATAGCATATGAGAACCCCTAGTGGTCTACCGGGAAACATACGAGTCAGTTGGGGAATTTAATGCCACATCTGGGACTTAAGTACTTACAACATAGTAAGTCGTTACAAAAGGCGCGTGTCTCATAGCATATGAGAACCCCTAGTGGTCTACCGGGAAACATACGAGTGAGTTGGAGAATTTAATGTCATGTCTGGGACTTAAGTACTTACAGCATAGTAAGTCGTCACAAAAGGTGCGTGTCTCATAGCATATGAGAACTCCTAGTGGTCTACCGGGAAACATACGAGTCGGTTGGAGAATTTAATGTCATGTCTGGGACTTAAGTACTTACAACATAGTAAGTCGCCACAAAAGGTGCGTGTCTCATAGCATATGAGAACCCCTAGTGGTCTACCGGGAAACATACGAGTCAGTTGGAGAATTTAATGTCATGTCAGGGAGTAAAGTACTTACAGCATAGTAAGTCGTCACAAAAGATGCGTGTCTCATACCATATGAGAACCCCTAGTGGTCTACCGGGAAACATACGAGTCAGTTGGGGAATTTAATGCCACATCTGGGACTTAAGTACTTACAACATAGTAAGTCGTTACAAAAGGCGCGTGTCTCATAGCATATGAGAACCCCTAGTGGTCTACTGGAAACATACGAGTCAGTTGGAGAATTTAATGTCATGTCAGGGAGTAAAGTACTTACAGCATAGTAAGTCGTCACAAAAGATGCGTGTCTCATACCATATGAGAACCCCTAGTGGTCTACCGGGAAACATACGGGTCAGTTGGAGAATTTAATGTCATGTCTGGGACTTAAGTACTTACAGCATAGTAAGTCGTCACAAAAGGTGCGTGTCTCATAGCATATGAGAACCCCTAGTGGTCTACCGGGAAACATACGAGTCAGTTGGAGAATTTAATGTCATGTCAGGGAGTAAAGTACTTACAGCATAGTAAGTCGTCACAAAAGATGCGTGTCTCATACCATATGAGAACCCCTAGTGGTCTACCGGGAAACATACGGGTCAGTTGGAGAATTTAATGTCATGTCTGGGACTTAAGTACTTACAACATAGTAAGTCGTTACAAAAGGCGCGTGTCTCATAGCATATGAGAACCCCTAGTGGTCTACCGGGAAACATACGAGTGAGTTGGAGAATTTAATGTCATGTCTGGGACTTAAGTACTTACAGCATAGTAAGTCGTCACAAAAGGTGCGTGTCTCATAGCATATGAGAACCCCTAGTGGTCTACCGGGAAACATACGAGTCAGTTGGAGAATTTAATGTCATGTCAGGGAGTAAAGTACTTACAGCATAGTAAGTCGTCACAAAAGATGCGTGTCTCATACCATATGAGAACCCCTAGTGGTCTACCGGGAAACATACGAGTCAGTTGGAGAATTTAATGTCATGTCAGGGAGTAAAGTACTTACAGCATAGTAAGTCGTCACAAAAGATGCATGGCTCATAGCATATGAGAACCCCTAGTGGTCTACCGGGAAACATACGAGTCGGTTGGAGAATTTAATGTCATGTCAGGGAGTAAAGTACTTACAGCATAGTAAGTCGTCACAAAAGATGCGCGTCTCATAGCATATGAGAACCCCTAGTGGTCTACCGGGAAACATACGAGTCGGTTGGAGAATTTAATGTCATGTCTGGGACTTATGTACTTACAACATAGTAAGTCGCCACAAAAGGTGCGTGTCTCATAGCATATGAGATCTCCTAGTGGTCTACCGGGAAACATACGAGTCAGTTGGAGAATTTAATGTCATGTCAGGGAGTAGAGTACTTACAGCATAGTAAGTCGTCACAAAAGATGCATGGCTCATACCATATGAGAACCCCTAGTGGTCTACCGGGAAACATACGAGTCAGTTGGGGAATTTAATGCCACATCTGGGACTTAAGTACTTACAACATAGTAAGTCGTTACAAAAGGCGCGTGTCTCATAGCATATGAGAACCCCTAGTGGTCTACTGGAAACATACGAGTCATTTGGAGAATTTAATGTCATATCAGGGAGTAAAGTACTTACAGCATAGTAAGTCGTCACAAAAGATGTGTGTCTCATAGCATATGAGAACTCCTAGTGGTCTACCGGGAAACATACGAGTCAGTTGGAGAATTTAATGTCATGTCTGGGACATAAGTACTTACAGCATAGTAAGTCGTCACAAAAGGTGCGTGTCTCATAGCATATGAGAACCCCTAGTGGTCTACCGGGAAACATACGAGTCAGTTGGGGAATTTAATGTCATGTCTGGGACTTAAGTACTTACAGCATAGTAAGTCGTCACAAAAGGTGCGTGTCTCATAGCATATGAGAACTCCTAGTGGTCTATCGGGAAACATACGAGTCAGTTGGAGAATTTAATGTCATGTCTGGGACTTAAGTACTTACAGCATAGTAAGTCGTCACAAAAGGTGCGTGTCTCATAGCATATGAGAACCCCTAGTGGTCTACCGGGAAACATACGAGTCAGTTGGGGAATTTAATGTCATGTCTGGGACTTAAGTACTTACAGCATAGTAAGTCGTCACACAAGGTGCGTGTCTCATAGCATATGAGAACCCCTAGTGGTCTACCGGGAAACATACGAGTCAGTTGGGGAATTTAATGTCATGTCTGGGACTTAAGTACTTACAGCATAGTAAGTCGTCACAAAAGGTGCGTGTCTCATAGCATATGAGAACTCCTAGTGGTCTATCGGGAAACATACGAGTCAGTTGGAGAATTTAATGTCATGTCTGGGACTTAAGTACTTACAGCATAGTAAGTCGTCACAAAAGGTGCGTGTCTCATAGCATATGAGAACCCCTAGTGGTCTACCGGGAAACATACGAGTCAGTTGGAGAATTTAATGTCATGTCTGGGACTTAAGTACTTACAGCATAGTAAGTCGTCACAAAAGGTGCGTGTCTCATAGCATATGAGAACCCCTAGTGGTCTACCGGGAAACATACGACTCAGTTGGGGAATTTAATGTCATGTCTGGGACTTAAGTACTTACAGCATAGTAAGTCGTCACAAAAGGTGCGTGTCTCATAGCATATGAGAACTCCTAGTGGTCTACCGGGAAACATACGAGGCAGTTGGAGAATTTAATGTCATGTCTGGGACTTAAGTACTTACAGCATAGTAAGTCGTCACAAAAGGTGCGTGTCTCATAGCATATGAGAACTCCTAGTGGTCTACCGGGAAACATACGAGTCAGTTGGAGAATTTAATATCATGTCAGGGACTTAAGTACTTACAGCATAGTAAGTCGTCACAAAAGGTGCGTGTCTCATAGCATATGAGAACCCTAGTGGTCTACCGGGAAACATACGAGTCAGTTGGAGAATTTAATGTCATGTCTGGGACTTAAGTACTTACAGCATAGTAAGTTGTCACAAAAGGTGCGTGTCTCATAGCATATGAGAACTCCTAGTGATCTATCGGGAAACATACGAGTTATTTGGAGAATTTAATGTCATGTCTATGACTTATACACAGCTGTGTATAGTGTGAAGACAGACGGTCCGCAGCTTGCGGCCAAGTAAGAAGTTTTCTCTGTCTTGGTCGAAGGCAGATTAGAACCGGTGGGAAGATCTGTCGGTTTATACGTAAGGAAATAAGTATTATCGAGTAATAAGCATTCCACGTTCAGTCACTCTAAACAGTGATATAATGGTAACCCTTGGTCGGCAACTTCCAGTTTGATGTAATGATAAAAAGAAGCGGTCATTAAACCAGTTTGAAACGGGTATTCCAGTGTCATTAGAACTAACCTTACTCATACATATCCAAGCATACCCTGAGTTAAACCTCATTGCTCAACCCTGAGTTACCTATATTATTCGTGACAAACTGTAGCGTCACCGTGGAACTCTTCGCTAATCTTTTATTGCTTCAATTTACTGTATGAATTAAATACATGTCTGACAATAAAGAAAAAGACACGGGAGAGGGGGAAGAGGTCAACTGATATGTGAAGCAGTAAGACGTTTACGTCAATATTGCACTGAAACACTTTTCACATCACTTATCAACTCAAACCAGGACAAGGGAGATCATATGTAAACATGATGCTGTATATCTTCAGCCCAAAACTGATGCAATGATTAGTTTTATTCCCATCAATAAACAGACAGCACTTTTCTACAGTGCAAAATCATCTCAGAAAAAAACAAATAAAACATTAGAATCTATTATAAAATGTCTGGAACTTCAGCACTCAGCAAAATAAAAAAAAAATCACTATAAATCTAGAATCCACAAATGGTCATAAAAAGATATTTCTGTACTGCAATGATTATATGATTAATAGAAACGTTACATTCAGTGCTCCAAACTTATTTCTTACTGCAATATATTTTCTAATGTCACATATATTGAAATAAACAAATAAAGAACAAAAAATTATAAAAATGATTGAATGAGCAATGATACATTATATACTACTGTTTCAAATGCTAACTGCACCTAAATCGTGAATTGTAAATAAGTTTGTCAGTTCTATAATTATGTCAAAACATTACTCTATTTCTTTCTCTGGCACATTTAAACCTCATTAATACAAAACATCCCTCTAAAAATTCCATGATCCATGATTTGTTTCTAAACACAGTACCTAAAAAAAATATTACAACAACAAAAAGTACTAGGAAAGTGTTGAATATTAGGTTTTCTGCCATTGTTGAACCCTAAAGTAAAGCCACTCCCCAGGATTATGGAGCACAGATCGGCAGATGGTTGGGTGAGCAGGATAAGAAGTAGGGATTAGTAAGGTCAATTTAATAAGTATCTTGATGATGGGAGAGATGCACACTCCCGAAACGTCGATCTTTAGTCCTCTTTTTATCTGGCTTGCTGCCCGAAAAGAAATTGAGCATACGTACAGATGTATTACTTTATCTTGACAGGAATCCTGCGCGGTAGGGATGAGTAGCAACTGTGGTGGGTATAGTGCACCTATCGCCACAATGCGTCACACACGTAAGATTACGAGAGGGGAGGGTGGTGCATAAGGTGTCTAAAAACAAATTTCATTCTCGAAGCCAGTTTTGCAGCTCTTATAAACTAAGTTCTAATTCTTACTATGGTAGTAATCTCCACGCTTTTGTTGGATTTTAAATAATACATAGACATTTGGAACAAAACCCTGTTCTCCTCCAGCAGGCATGATAAACAGCTGTCGGCCTTTCAATATCGCTGCAGAGGCACTGTAACGTATTTCACTCCAGGCATATGGTCCAGTATGTGCTGTATTTATATAAGTTTCATCCATATAAACTATATAAACGTCACTTCGATATCTCCGAATATTTCGTAAATACTTAAGCCTTTTTGCACGTATGGTGCGATGTTCGATTAAAATTTGTCTGTCACGCTTAATATTTTCTTTTCAAATAATCCTAGCCTCAAAAGAACTCTTCTTAATGTTCAGACACTACCTTGGAAGTCAGTAGAATTTTTAGCTTCATAAGCACTTTCTTTAAAGTTTGTCTTTGTTTTTCTGTGCTTTAAAAGTTATTCGTATTTCGCCTAACTACTTCTGAATTAAAACATCCAAATTAGATTTTGTGCATGTTCTTAATCTTTGTTTACTGGGCATAGAGAAGGACGTTGTTGCACTAGCACCAATGGCTTTTCTTTCCTTAATAACTCTCCTAAATTGCTTTCAGACACAACTGTTGCCTCAGATACCCTTCCCCAGATTTTTATAGCAGACCTAGACCAGTGTTCCTTTTTTATAAATCTGTAGACATTGGTTATTACTTCTCGTGATTTTAAATGTAGCACTTTACTTTACTTCCTAATGTTCTGCTAGGAGGTGTCATTTATAAATGCTCTCTTGGAACCAGGAGACAGGCACATTTTGAAACAAGCTGTAGTGTTACCGAGCAGCTGTGCACGTGTTTAGTTGCTCACAACTGGTACGCAACTGACCTGCCCTCCCCTCTAGTTGCAGCCGTTCTGAGGTGGACTCGTCCAGATACCACTGCGCATCGCTCTGCACTTTTCAAGATAAAAAAAATACATCTGTACATCCCGGCCAATTGGAATTTTCATATTTGGTTTCATTTCGGAGATATTTGAGGTCGCAGAGACAGGTGGGACACCCTGTATACAGAGGCCTTTTCGTAACCATGTTTATTTTAACATTTGTTTTAAGTGAAATTCCGATAAGACTGATACTTAATATTCAGCAAGTGTTTTCACTACTTTGTCGTTTTCCCTTCAGAACCAAGCGTATGTCTCCCTGTAGCAACAATGGTTTAATTCACCGTCAGGTATTTAGGAAGATAAACGAGGCATTTGCTCTAAAATAAAAAGCAGCAGGAGATTTTAAGTCAAGCGTCACATTGGTTCAAACCAATTCTTTATTCTGATCCCGAGTACTGAAGCCTATATAGGTGCAGTTGATGCGGAATAAAGGATTTACGCGGCCTGTCAAGCACAAATTAAATCAATTCTACTCGTGAAAAATGTTGCAATGCTACTAAAATATTGTTCGCCTGTTGAAGACCTGCAAGACAAATTGAATTACGAAGCTCAAAATACCGTTTTATTTCTTTGTGTTCTAATGACATACTCTAAGATCTACAGTTGCCAAAAGCAAAAACAAAACACTTTCTAAGGGATGTAACTATGACAATATTCAGCTAAATGTATGTTTTAATCAGACTGAAAGATTTCGTCTAAAATAGCGTTAAGTATCCGTTTCTCCACTACGTTTATGCAGTAAGCTGAACAAAATTCCACCCAAAAAATACAATAATTTAACCGCGCATTCGAGAGCTCCTGAATAAAAATACCTCTTTTAGAAAAAGTATGGACTACGAAAAGCATGATTCAAAACACCGAGCGGGATGGCTAAGGCAGTTTCGTCTCTGACCCGCATTCGGGAGGCCTGCGGACGATTCCCATGGCCGACCTACCTGACCCTTGGTCTTTTTGGGGGTTTTCCCGGGTCACTAGGTGAAGGCTGGATAGGATAATTACATCTCCCGAATTTTCAGCCCCTCCAAGAAGATACCTAAAGTGTTTTGATGCAAACGGAGGGCACTTCGAACATCTGTTGAAGTGACACGGTTTTATCGGACAAGATACTACTGGTGCATTTTCCATACCGGATATAATGCAAAACAATGAAGATTCTGGGGCTATAGGCCACTAGTAAATATGTTTAGAAAAGCGGAACCAGTGTGTTATCACTAATTGTAGCTGTAGTTGTCATTTTACTAGATAAACATACAGAACGCGCATGTTTTCTTGAGCGCTGGATTTACTGTGTGGTGCTGGCAGAGGGAAAGAAGCGAGAGCTAGAGCTCTTTTGTTTCTGCAGTGTGGTCAACCTTGAAAAACACAGTTCAGCAAAATAGCATGAAAGATAGGTGAAGATAACACAAGTAACGTTGCATTCTCTGAAAACATTCCTTAGTTTTGCCCACGCCAGCTCAATTGCATTCAGATCACAGTTATACGGAGATAGACGAATAATAATGTGTCCCCTTTCGAGAGCCATAACTCTCCACAAATGTTCATACAAATATAAATCATTTTCAAGTAAATGCTGATGTACCACACTCATAACAAGGATAAACTGGCAATTCGAGCACACCAAACGAGCCTTTATGAAGGAAGCTTTAACTACAAAGGGATAATGTTATATAATAAACTTCCAAATTCATTTAATCAAGCTGCATCATTAAAACACTTTAAGAATAAGGTTAAGAAATTTTTGTATGCACACTGTTTTTATACGGTTAATGAATTTTTAGAACTGTAACCATGTATATGTTGCCAAGGACGAACTAAAACTCTAATTCTAACATACGATTGTTGTAAACTGGTTAGCTAATCAAACTTTGTTATCTCTATTCTGTGATTGTTTATTAACAATTGAAGACTGATACATACTTGCAATGTAAGCAACACTAGCCATGACATCCTGTAAATAGCATTGCCAAACCAAAGAGTCCCAATAAATTTTCCAAAACACCAAAATAAAAACCCGACACTACTTATGGGACAACCTATTCAAAACTTTGTATTACAAACTACTATCACATTCAAGAGGTGCTGAGTTTGAAGCTCAGTCAGGGTGAGATACCTGGATGAGGTTTCTTCCGGAATTTCCCTTATCCTGAAAGACGAATATTGAACAAATCTAAGCTCCATCCATTTAATTCATCATCCGATATGATTTAACGTTGGAGTACGTAGATTAAAAAACGTACTCTTTAAACCGCCTTGGTAGCGTCGTAAAATGAATGCGTAGTGTTTAACGCCCGCTTTTACTACATACGGCACCGCAGGCGGTGACACTGATGATACATGAGATGAAGATGGAGCACCGGTGGAATGAGATGGCGGGGGAAACAGGAGATCCCGGAGAAAACCCGCCCCAGCGCCGTGTTGTCCACCACAAATCTCACTTTGCGGTCTCCTGGGATCGAACCCGGGCCGCCTTGGTGAGAGCCAAGCGGACTAACCACTGAGCCACGGCGCGGCCTTGTAGCGTCGTGGTAGTGTCTGCCTCACCTTCTAGAGGTCCCCAGTTCGAATCTCGGTCAGCTTGAGTTACCTTGATAAGGTATTCTTCCGGGGTTTTCCCTTATCCAGAAAGACGGATGTCGGGTAACTCTAAGCTCCATGGACCTCGGACTAATTTGAGCCCCATTTCACCCATTCCATTCATCGTACGATATGACTTCACGTTGGAGGACGTAAAATTACACAAAAAAAAAAAAAAAAAAATATTCAAACGAACATTTTTCAAAAATGTTGATTTTTCTAAAAAACGGACATTGGTATTAAGTGGAGAGGAGCTAGCGAAAATTCCGAAGACCCTGGCCTCCTTCCACCCGGGAGGGACGGATGACATCGGAGCTCTTTCCATAGGGCAATACTTGATTTCCTAAATTGTTGTTGTTGTAATTTTACGTCCAACGTTAAGTCATATCGGACGATGAATGGAATGGGTGAAATGATGGTCCATAGAGCTTAGAGTTACCCGACATTCGTCTTTCAGGATAAGGGAAAACTCCGGAAAAACCTTATCCAGGTAACTCACCGTGACCGAGATTCGAACTCGGGACCTCCTGAACGTGAGGCAGACTCGCTACCACTACGCTACCGAGGCGGGCGAATGATTTCCTAAAAAGCCCCCACATCGTCAACATCGTCAAGACGTGATGGAAGTGGATACGGCACTTACGCGCGTCAACCCCGCAGGGAAGACTACCGAATAACCTCGGTAGGGCCACCTGGTGGTCTAGTACACCTTCTACTAGCTCTGCAGGCTGTACGCGGGGCTTATGAGGCAACCCTCTACCCCCTCCAAGCGGTCGTAGCCTAGCCGGAGGTACCCGATTTCCCGCGGGTGTCGGGAACACACTGTCCCCTCGAGTCCAACCCAATCCGAACAAATTCCTGACGGGAGGGGCTCGGCAGTTTGGCACGAGGTTCCTCTGGTAACGTCAGAGGTACCACGAGCGCTAAGGGTCCGCAGCGCCGCACCACGACAGCTGAAGGGGACGGATATCCTCCCCTACGGGAGGACGTTGGTATTAACTAAAGCAAAATGACCTTAACGTATTTTGATAAATAAAATGCTGAAATAAAATTTAAAGTTGGTTATTGGTCCAGGTTGGGAGGCCAATTTTTAGTAAAATATAAAATTTTGTGTTACTGTTTGTCGTGTGATGGGACGCCAAATGAAATAATTATTTCTCCTGTACACCTTTATATCTATTTAAATCGTAATGAAAGATTAAACTGCCATGTTTGTAGACGGAAGTGAAGTTATTAGATGACTCACTATCGTCAAGAGATTTTTCAGGCGCAGGAAGTTATATATCAGAAAATGCTTTCATAAATTGCAGGATGCTTTTCGAGTGCATGTTCTACATACTTAACAGACACCCAAGGGGCTTAGCAAGCACTTCACTACACCTTCCCTTTCCACTGCTCAAGGTGAGAAAGTAAGCCAAAAACAGTTACCTGTTCCCCTTTCCTTATATTTGGTATCAGGAAACAGAGCTATATGACCACTGCGCAGGCATTTGTCCAAGTATCCCATTTAGGGAACAAAAGAATATCTGATACACTAACCTCGCATGGCTTTCTGTACCCTTGTACGTACACACTACTCTAATACGCATTTTACTATCCACCCTATGTTAATTGAGACGAACAATTGGAGGAATTGTCTAATTGCCATTCTTCTTGTGGGTTCAAGAGAATATGAGAATGTATGGGGTGTCGGAGACGGGTGAAATATCTTTGAATACTTTGGCAAGAAGTGGCATATACTTGTACCTTGTAATGCTTTTGTTTGATATAAATAAAAGTAGATGCGTGTGCTCCGTAAAAATTCTGCGTGTGTTCTTTTATACAGGGCTGTTCAATAAAGAATGATCATAATTTTTACGGACATAATTTTTCGCACTAAAATGAAATCTTATTATATTTTCTTAGCTTAATGTGAAACAAACATGCCGTAGTAGTTTCATTGTTGGTACTCCTGGTTCCCGCCTTTGAGAACCAGTCAAGTTCAGACATGTTCAGTATCGTCTACCGCTACAGTGGATGTAACACGCGAGGAACAATATGCTGCTTTGAAATTCTGCTTTCGTCTCAACAAATCTTCAGTTGAAGCCTATACAATGTTACAGGAGGCCTATGGAGAGTCTGTTCTTCCCAACAGCAGAGCTCGAAGATGGTTTAAAATATTTAAAGAGGGTAGACAATCAATTTCAAAGGAAGGTGGTCCCGGTGCACCAGTTACTACTCTTACGGAAGAAAACATCAACACTGCTGCTGCCATTGTGAGATAGGATCGACGAATTACCTTAAGATCACTTTCTGAAATACTGAACATTTCATTGGGTGCCACCCACACGTTGGTGACATAAATATTACACATGAGACGTGTTTGTGAGCGATGGGTTCCAAGACTGTTGATTCCCGAACAAAAGGACATTCTCATGCAGGTCTGCTTGCAGATAAAGTTGATGTTAGAGGAAGATCCGGAGTTTCTTTCTAAGGTAATCACTGCTGATGTAACTTGGCTACATCATTTTGATCCTGAGAGCAAACAGCAAAGCTCAATGTGTAAATCTCCTTCATTACCAACCCCCAAAAAGGCAAAAGTGGTTGCTTCTGCTGGGAAAGTTATGATCATCTCATTCTTTGATATTCATGGAATGGTTTATCAGCATGTTGTACCTGCACACACATCAGCAACTGGACAATACTACAGAGGTGTCCTGAAAACATTAAAAGTCCATATCAGGCCCAAAAGACCACATTTCCGTGAAGCAGGCTGGATGCTGCACCACGATAATGCACGGTTGCATATTGCCATTGTTATTGCTGAATATCTTGCAAAAATCAACGTGAAGTGCATCTCTCACCCTCCCTATAGTCCGGATTTAGCCCTATGTGACCTTTTTCTATTTCCTAACTTGAAGAAACGCCTTCGTGGGACACATTATCCATCATCAGAAGCAGTGGTGAAGGCTGCGGAGGTGATTTTGACGGATCTCTCAAAAATGGTTTCCAGCATGTCTTTGAAGACTGGCAGAAACGCTGGGACAAGTGCATCGCATTCAGGGGAGACTATTTTGAGAAGGACCTTCAAAATTATGAGGATGTGTAAAGATACGTTGTCAAAAAGATTGTGATCATTCTTTATTGAATAGTCCTCATATTTAGCTAAAAACCAGTTACATTATCACCTCAGGACTTCCTCCCCTCACATTTGGGCTTTAAGAATATATATATATATATATATATATATAATACAAAATTCAAATAATAGGGAGTTCTTACCCATATTCTTGGTAGTTACCGTAAACTTTAGTGTCACGTGAGCGATATTCTGCGCATGTGCACGTTTACTGTAAATAGATAACCGATAACCGGACACGTTATAAGTTGAACATTTAACGTGAGGCTTCACGGTTGCATTTCTATTACAAAATGACCCAAGAAAGATTACGCTTTACCATTAGTGATGATCTAATATTGATAAGGCAGATAATTTAAGCCAACCCCTATGAAGATCCAACTGTGTGGAAAGAAATAGTTGCAAACATGGTAGCAGCAACTGGGATAATGATTTCCTTTCATACCATAAAGCAGCACATGTATCACCTTCTCAAACTGTGCCATCTACTAACTGCACCTTCTTATTCATCTTTCAGGATAAGAGAAAACCTCCAACGTTAAGTCATATCGGACGATGAATGAAATGATGTTCAAATGAGTACAGAGTACATAGAGCTTAGAGTTACCAGACATTCATCTTTCAGGATAAGAGAAAACCTCCAACGTTAAGTCATATCGGACGATGAATGAAATGATGTTCAAATGAGTACAGAGTACATAGAGCTTAGAGTTACCAGACATTCATCTTTTAGGATAAGAGAAAACCTCCAACGTTAAGTCATATCGGACGATGAATAAAATGATGTTCAAATGAGTACAGGGTACATAGAGCTTAGAGTTACCAGACATTCATCTTTCAGGATAAGAGAAAACCTCCAACGTTAAGTCATATCGGACGATGAATGAAATGATATTCAAGTGAGTACAGAGTACATAGAGCTTAGAGTTACCAGTCATTCATCTTTCAGGATAGGAGATAACCTCCAACGTTAAGTCATATCGGACGATGAATGAAATGATGTTCAAATGAGTACAGCGTTCACAGAGCTTAGCGTTACCAGATATTCATCTTTCAGGATAAGAAAAAACCTCCAACGTTAAGACATATCGGACGATGAATGAAATGATGTTCAAAAGAGTACAGGGTACATAGAGCTTAGAGTTACCAGACATTCATCTTTCAGGATAAGAGAAAACCTCCAACGTTAAGTCATATCGGACGATGAATGAAATGATGTTCAAATGAGTACAGAGTACATAGAGCTTAGAGTTACCAGACATTCATCTTTCAGGATAAGAGAAAACCTCCTACGTTAAGTCATAACGGACGATGAATGAAATGATGTTCAAATGAGTACAGGGTACATAGAGCTTAGAGTTACCAGACATTCATCTTTCAGGATAAGAGAAAACCTCCTACGTTAAGTCATAACGGACGATGAATGAAATGATGTTCAAATGAGTACAGGGTACACAGAGCTTAGCGTTACCAGAT
This sequence comes from Mantis religiosa, assembly GCA_030765055.1. Classification (NCBI taxonomy): domain Eukaryota; kingdom Metazoa; phylum Arthropoda; class Insecta; order Mantodea; family Mantidae; genus Mantis; species Mantis religiosa. The sequence continues at coordinate 7,998,645 of CM060958.1, forward strand.
ATTCATCTTTCAGGATAAGAAAAAACCTCCAACGTTAAGTCATATCGGACGATGAATGAAATGATGTTCAAAAGAGTTCTGGGTGCATAGAGCTTAGAGTTATCATTCATATTTCAGGATAAGGGAAACACTGGAAAATTTTTTAGAGATAACTCGCATTGACGGAGTTTCAAACTCGGGACTTCTGGAGCATGAGGCAGACACGCTATAGGCAATGTTATAGGGGTGGTCAAACTTATTTGTTCCTCTACTCCACTTGTATGCAGTGGGAAATTTAATATAAGAAAGTCATTTGTGTAAATGTGTGTATAGATATAAGATGTTTTAAAAATGGATTATTGTAGAAGCTGTGGAGAAATGTAAAATATCAATATTTCATAATGGATATAAGCTGATATACATTTAATATTGTAATACGTGTAATACGTGTGTTAATAGGGAGAATGTAGAATATTTCATTTTGTGATTGTCTAAAAGCTATGCGCCTACCCGTATTCAATGAGTACGCAAATCGAAGATAACTTTGAGGTTATGAAACATTGATTCAAAACAGTAGACTGAAAAATCAATGATGGGTGTTCTATTCCGGGCGGCTGGATGGAGGTTGTGTACTGTTGGTGAACCGTGGTTAATTCCTAGACTAGTCGTTCCCGTCATTGACAGTCACCGTTCGATTATCGATAATAATCATCACGTGAATTGCTCCAAATTGTCGTCTGTGGCCTACTGCATTCTTTTGCACCATTCACTTATTTTTAGACATGACAATGCAGTCATTCACGTGGAAAATGTGGTTCTCTGTAGTTTGGGTTGGGACGTTTTTGTTGATGGAGGGAAAATAACATTGAGGTAATATCATTCTCCGAGCCAGAGTTTTATGACCCAAAATGTTTGAAAAATTACTTATAAATGATCTAATTTATTTCGTCAATAACAATCTGTACAGTGTATAAAAGGTTTTCATTAATAAAATATACATGTAATAGCAGTATGAATAGAAAAGGTAGGTATAACGCTGAAGAACCCATCGGTTTTGCTCGAAATCTCAGCAGGCTATTGCACTTGTATAAGTCGTGTATTGGTTCTAGAACACTGACCTTCACCCGTACGAGCCCTCGTCTAACCTTTTCTTCTGTCTTCAACTGCTGTACTCAGCGAACTTATCCCTCCTGTGTGACAGTTCAATGAAGACAGAACATCGTGTGACAACAAACCAAGACAGTTAAGTGAAGTATGTAGTGATGGTAACATGGATGTGTCTAATGTACGTTCCTGGGTGTGACAGTTCAATGAAGACAGAACATCGTGTGACAACAATCCAAGACAGTTAAGTGAGGCATGTGGTGATGGTACCATGGATTTGTGTAATGTACGTTCCTGGGTACGACAGTTCAATGAAGACAGAACATCGTGTGACAACAAACCAAGACAGTTAAGTGAGGCATGTGGTGATGGTACCATGGATGTGTCTAATGTACGTTCCTGGGTACGACAGTTCAATGAAGACAGAACATCGTGTGACAACAAACCAAGACAGTTAAGTGAGGCATGTGGTGATATTACCATGGATGTGTCTAATGTACGTTCCTGGGCGAGACAGTTCAATGAAGACAGAACATCGTGTGACAACAAACCAAGACAGTTAAGTGAAGTATGTAGTGATGGTACCATGGATGTGTCTAATGTACGTTCCTGGGTGTGACAGTTCAATGAAGACAGAACATCGTGTGACAACAAACCAAGACAGTTAAGTGAGGCATGTGGTGATGGTACCATGGATGTGTGTAATGTACGTTCCTGGGTACGACAGTTCAATGAAGACAGAACATCGTGTGACAACAAACCAAGACAGTTAAGTGAGGCATGTGGTGATATTACCATGGATGTGTCTAATGTACGTTCCTGGGTGTGACAGTTCAATGAAGACAGAACATCGTGTGACAACAAACCAAGACAGTTAAGTGAGGCATGTGGTGATGGTACCATGGATGCGTCTAATGTACGTTCCTGGGTGTGACAGTTCAATGAAGACAGAACATCGTGTGACAACAAACCAAGACAGTTAAGTGAGGCATGTGGTGATGGTATCATGGATGTGTCTAATGTACGTTCCTGGGTGTGACAATTCAATGAAACAGAACATCGTGTGACAACAAACCAAGACAATTAAGTGAGGCATGTAGTGATGGTAACATGTATGTGTCTAATGTACGTTCCTGGGTGTGACAGTTCAATGAAGGCAGAACATCGTGTGACAACAAACCAAGACAGTTAAGTGAGGCATGTGGTGATAGTATCATGGATGTGTCTAATGTTCGTTCCTGGGTGTGACAGTTCAATGAAGACAGAACATCGTGTGACAACAAACCAAGACAGTTAAGTGAGGCATGTGGTGATAGTATCATGGATGTATCTAATGTACGTTCCTGGGTGTGACAGTTCAATGAAGACAGAACATCGTGTGACAACAAACCAAGACAGTTAAGTGAGGTATGTGGTGATGGTACCATGGATGTGTCTAATGTACGTTCCTGGGTGTGACAGTTCAATGAAGACAGAACATCGTGTAACAACAAACCAAGACAGTTAAGTGAGGTATGTGGTGATAGTATCATGGATGTATCTAATGTACGTTCCTGGGTGTGACAGTTCAATGAAGACAGAACATCGTGTGACAACAAACCAAGACAGTTAAGTGAGGTATGTGGTGATGGTACCATGGATGTGTCTAATGTACGTTCCTGGGTGTGACAGTTCAATGAAGACACAACATCGTGTGACAACAAACCAAGACAGTTAAGTGAGGCATGTGGTGATGGTAACATGGATGTGTCTAATGTACGTTCCTGGGTGCGACAGTTCAATGAAGACAGAACATCGTGTGATAACAAACCAAGACAGTTAAGTGAGGTATGTGGTGATGGTACTATGGATGTGTCTAATGTACGTGCCTGGGTGCGACAGTTCAATGAAGACAGAACATCGTGTGACAACAAACCAAGACAGTTAAGTGAGGCATGTGGTGATGGTAACATGGATGTGTCTAATGTACGTTCCTGGGTGCGACAGTTCAATGAAGACAGAACATCGTGTGACAACAAACCAAGACAGTTAAGTGAGGCATGTAGTGATGGTACCATGGATGTGTCTAATGTACGTGCCTGGGTGTGCCAGTTCAATGAAGACAGAACATCGTGTGACAACAAACCAAGACAGTTTTTAGGCATCGCCTCCAAAATTGGCATCTCCGTGGGATTTGTGCACACAATCCTGCAGAAGATCTGAATATGCAAAAAGTGTCTTCTAGGTGAGTGCCACGAATGCTCACGGATGATCATAAGGCTGTGCAAGTGGCAAATTGTCAGGCAATGTTGACGCGTGATGACGGCATGTATGGGACATCGATTACACGCTCTTGTTGCAATGAAAACGTCACCATTTTAAATATCAAAACGGTCCTAGCTCTGGTCACTGCCACTGGAGTTCTATACACCGTACAGTGCTGTCATCTCTATCAGTCATTCACAAACCTCCACGTGTATTTAAGAAAATAACAAAAGTTCTTATTTGGCCGCAGTCCTGAAAAATATAGGAGGTGTATGACTTGAACGCACGTCGTATGTTACTGCCATTGAAGGCCATGGCGATCAGGTAAGAGTCTTGCATTATGCGTTTAATTTAAATATTTCTGTGTTCAGAAACCATCGCGTGATCTGTACCGTGAAAGAGATGAGAGATTATGTAAAATGATAATGGACGCACAGGAAATTTGAGTGGTTTAGTTAACCGACCCAGCATTAGCCTGGCGATCCGTGAAAACCTCCCAAAAGCGCATGGGTCAGTTAGATCTCTGGATTTCTAGCTACAGACGAAACTGCCTGAGCCATTTCGCTTGTTTTTTTTTCCTTTGTAATTTACGTCATCCAACGTTAAGTCATATCGGACGATGAATGAATTGGGTGAAATATCGCTCAAATGAGTCCGTGGTCTATGGAGCTTACATTTTCATTTATTTATTTCATTTATTTTGGCTGCCATAGCCTCGGAGAAAAGCTTCGAAAACCGCCAAAAGTGACATATTTTCAAATTCTAAGTCCCTTAATTTTTTTTATTTTTTGTAATGTGGTCAGTCCCCCGTATTTTGGGCCGCTGATTACTCTAAAGTGTTTCGTTCCTCCGTAGCTCTCTTAATTTAGCCGCTACGGCCAAATAACCGCTACTAATAGGGCGTCGGTGCCCCTAGCGGCGGCAGTTTGAGTTGAGGACCAACCATCTTAAGGTCATAGGTAGATCTTGCACGACAAATTCAACGGTACAAGAACCGGGTCACTAGCTATAATAGTTTAGGGGAAGATCGCGAAAAACCGGTTGCGGAAAGCCGAAAAAATGACAAGTCCCACTTTTAGCGGCGCCGTCTAGTGAATCCTAGAAAAATCCTAGTGCATTATCCAGCGAGTACTAGTGATTTATTTAGGGAATCCTAGGCAATTATCTTGTGACTCCTAGTGAATTATTTAGCAAACCTTAGATAATTATCTAGGGATGATTACACTAGAGAACACGTTTTTTGTATCCGAAACAAAAAGGCTAATTCTTATGCAAAATGACTCGCTGATTCCAAAAATGCCTCTGAAAATGCTGTATCACGTAACGTTTTTGAGATATTCCTATTCCTATTCTTTCATATAAAATTACAGAAATGAGGAATGATACCAACTCATATTGAGTTAATTTAAAATAATAGCCATTTTATTATTAAATAATATTTTTATACCTATAAAGAATATGAATACTATTCGAAATAACTAGAACGAATTTCCCATCACGTAAGATTTATCAGTAAAATTAATTTTAGAGTCTATTATAAAAATCGTATTTACATGGGTGTGCCCAATTCAAAACAAATTAAGTTGACAAGCATTTTATAGTGAAAGAGTGGGGGAAAAGGGAAGACTATAACCCCGGAGCAAGCAATGTTAAGTATGTGCCTCCAGTAGAACCAAACAAAGTTCTTCTCCCCCCACTTCACATAGAGCTCGGGTTAATGAAGTTTTTGTTAAAGGTTTGGACAAAAAGGGAAGTACATTTGAGTATTTAAGAAGTATCTTTCCCAAAATAAGTGAATCTAAATTGAAGGAAGGCATATTTGTCGGTCCTCAAATAAGACCACTTCTTAAAGACAGTATTTTTGAATCAAAGCTTAAACGTGTTGAACTGGCAGCATGGAAATCATTTAAATCATTGGTGGAAGGCTTCCTGGGCAATAACAAAGAAGAAAATTATGAAACTTTAGTCTCAGAACTATTTAGGAGCTACAAAGAAATGGGTTGCCGTATGTCACTTAAAATCCACTTTTTGCACTCTCACCTTGATAGTTTCCCTACAAACCTAAGAGCTGTAGTAAGTGATGAGCAAGGTGAGCGTTTTCACCAGGACATTTCTGAGATGTAAAGACGTTACCAGGGTATCGCTGGGATTCAGCCATGTTCGGAGAAACACTTCTGAGATAATTCAGGTATTAGTTTTCATTATTATCTTGTGTTTATTTATTTCAATACAAATAATTAACAGTAATTATTATTTTCAATGTTATTTGGAAATAAAATACCTATTATTTTCATTTAAACAAATATGAGTTATCACATCGCATTTCTGTAAGTTTTCATAAAAAATTATGAATACCTAAAAAAGTTACGTGATACAGCATTTTGAAGGGCATTTTTGAAATCAGCAGATCAGTTTACATAAGAATTTGCCTATTTTGTTTCGGGTCTATGAAAATATTTTTTTTTTTTGTTCCCCAGTGTTATGGGATGATTGCTGACGTTGAGAAGGTGCAGAATTTAAACTTTGGTTTAGATTGCGAAAATGGTCTGGCTCGGAAAGTCTTCTAAACAAACTTACGTGTTTTGGTTCCCAAAAATCCCGGACAGTTCCAAAAACTTCAAAGTTGTTTCCTGGTTTGATTCTCTTTTACTTTAATCTTTAACTTCGTGTTTCCTGGTAGCGTGGTGAATATTTTTTCATCTTCACCAGTTTCTTTTCATTCCAATGAGGTATTCTCCACGGATGCGATGCATACGTCATCTCCCGTATATGGTGACTCCCATTGCGGGAGTCACGTTCGATACACAAATTATGTTTACCCTCTGCACTGTCGTGACTCCTTGGCACGGCTTCCTTTTGTCTTCTCTTGCCTCAGCCTTTCTCCTGGGAGTGCTTCTCTTGAGGGTATATGTATCGGGTTGTTTCATAAATGCGTTCGATTCTTGTTACGTGTTTACGACTAAGAACACCTGAGAACACTGCATGCCCCCATTACTTTTACGTCAAAGAAGTTGCCTAACAATATGGAGTTTGTTTACAAATACAATAATTGAAAAGAATGCTATGAACACAAACCACAGCGGCCTCGCGGGCAAAGGTAAATAGGTCAACTTATGTAAGAATTGGTAACCAAACTTCAGTACCAGTTTGTGGATGCAACAGTGTGGAGTTGTAACTTGTGAATGTTAATATGGAAGGCAAGAAGCAACATTTTCGACATATAATTCTATTTTATTACCGTAAAGGTAAAACAGCTACACAAACTCAACAGAAAATTTGTGCTGTTTACGGAGAAGATGCAGTGATGAACCGGGCATGTCAAAAATGGTTTACTCGATTTCAAGCTGGGAACTTCTCTGTGAAAGACAAACCTCGTTCTGGACGACCTGTGGTTACGGATGAGGAAAGGATAAAGGACATGATTACGAACAACCCCAGAATAACAACTCGGGAGGTAGGTCAGAAGCTAAACTTGTCTCATGCAACTGTAGCCAGGCACCTAAAGAAACTTGGTTACGTAAATCTTCGGGATGGATGGGTTCCGCATGAACTGAGTGAACAAAATTTAGTTCAGCGCGTTTCCATCTGTGACGCATTGATAAGACGCAATAAAACTGCCCCTTTTCTGAGACAGCTGGTTACAGGAGACGAAAAGTGGATTGTGTACAACAACATCCGAAAGTGGAAGTCATGGCGTAAGAAAGGGGAACCACCACTCTCAATTCCTAAACCAGGGCTTCATCCTGTGAAGATTATGCTGTGCATTTGGTGGGACTGGAAATGAATTATTTATTACGAATTTCTTCCTCCTGAGGAGACCATCAATTCAGAGAAATACTGTTCTCAGTTGGATCGTCTGAAGGTTGCCCTAGGAGAGAAAATGCCAGAGTTAGCATCTAATGGTGGAGTCGTCTTTCATCAAGGCAATGCCAAACCACACACTTCTATGGTAACTCGTCAGAAATTACGGGATTTCGACTGGGATGTGTTACCTCACCCACCTTATTCTCCAGACATTGCCCCATCCGACTATCATTTATTCCGATCCCTGCAAAACTTTCTTAATGGCAAACGCCTTACTTCCTTGGAGGATTGCAGACTCGCCGTAGAAGAGTTCGTCAACCAGAAAACTGCAAGATTTTGGAAAAATGGTATTGATAAGCTTCCTGAGAAATGGAGATATGTTTCGTACTGAACAAAATAAAGTTTGTTTTGAAAAATTCATTGCTTTGTTTGCTTTCGATGACCTTGCTTATGTAAACAGATTACCCCTACATAATTAGGCAACTTCGTTGCCGTAGTTGTGATACGGGCATACAGTGCAGGCGTTCTTTATCGTAAACAGGTAACTAGAATCGAACGAATTTATGAGACAAACCAATACAATAGACGGACTTCGGAGTCTGCGTACCGTATCCCCTCCGTAAATTAATATTTCTGGGCTATGCAAGTGTATCCGGAGCTATCTCACTCGATTTGGTTTAAATGTATCAAAACGTACATTTCCGGTAAAAAGTCTAAAATTTGTTTCGAGTGTAACGCTTATTCTGAAGTCCTTTATCCTCTACAAAGAGAAGCGGCTAACAGCTGAAGGTTTATTTCAACCACACGCGCCTCCACTCTCCTGAGTTAAGAGAGACGGGAGTTTATCGGCGTCATCAACATGTCCCATCCATTTCCTCTATCTGTGTGCTCGGTATAAAGCAAGGCGGAAATACCTCAATGAAACAAATGTTCAAAAATCACGCAATAATTGTCAAGACCCTGTAACGGAACTGCAGTAACACTGTCCTCATGCAGGATAAAGAAGAGCACACTCGCGTGACTTGGGGTTGTAAAACGCTACCACCCTTACCGAGAAGGATCTCTTTACGAGAGTACCCCATCCATCAAAAGCATTGTTCTGATAAACTGTAACTGCTTAAGTCAGTAGGGCTTCAATATCACGATAATTGGTTTCTGGAACGACTCGCGTGATTATTATCTGTCAACGAGATAGGAAACTAGGTATGGGACATGGAAACAGGTTAGACGTAATTATTGTGACGGTTGGCCAGCATCTACTTACCAAACGCTACCTCCCAGTTGAGGTATATACGGGGGTGGTCTGAAAAGTTTCCGACCTCAACATGAAGATGGCAGCACTCGTAAATAAGAGCTAGTGAAATTCGTTGTTCATCTGTTGACAGATACTCACTAAAGTTTCAGCCATTTTAGACGCTCAGTTCTTACGTAACAGTCGTTTGATTGAGCTGATGTCACTGTTTTAATGAAAATGGACATTCGAGTATCGAGCTGTCATTAAATATTTGATTTTGAAAGGCAACATGCCTACGCAAATCAAAGATGAGCTTGATTCTGTGTATTTGGACTCTGCACCAGCATTTACCACATTGATGCACAGAGGATCTGCCCAAAATTCCGGAGACCCTGGCCTCCCTCTACCCGGGAGCAATGGATAACTTTGGAGCTCTTTCCATAGGGCAATACCTGGTTTCCTAAAAAGCGCCCCCTCCATCGACAACAACGTCAAGACTAGACGAAGGTGGATACACCACCTACGCGCGTCAAAAGCGCAGGGAAGACTACCGAAAAACCTTGGTGTGGCAGCTTGCTGATCTAGCACACCTTCTACTAGCTCTGCAGGCTAGTACCAGGGACTTTTGAGGCAACCCTCTACCCCATCCGGGCTGCCATAGCCTGGCCGGAGGTACCCGATTTTCCGCGTTTATTGAGAACACACTCCCCATCGAGTCCAACCCGATCCGAACAACTCCCCGATGGCAGGCGCTCGACAGTTCCGCCCGGGCTTCCTCTAGTAACGTCAGAGGTACCACGAGTGCTAAAGGTCCTTAGTGCCCGCACCAAGGCAGCTGAAGTGGACGGATCCCCTCCCTACACAGTGAAATTTTGGGCAGCTGAATTTAAACGTGGTCGTAAGAGCTTGGGAGACGATGAACTTTCGGGAAGTCCAAGAGCTGCAGCTACCGACGAAACCATCGCCAAAGTTCACAAAATGGTGTTAGACGACCGCCCAATTAAAGTGACAGACATAGTAAAGACTATGAAAATGCCAAAAGAACGTGTTTGTCCCATATTAAATCAACATTTGCACATGAGGAAGCTGTCCGCGCGTTCAGTGCCACGTTTGCTCACGTTACACCAATAACGTGTTCGAATGAAAATTTTCCAACGCTCTGTTGGCGCAGTATAGGCGTAACAAATCCGAGTTTTGGCGCCGATTATTTTCTGTAGGCAGCACTTGTATGGAATGATGCATACCATGCATTATTACTTGACAAGCTGAAGGTAGAGCTTTCTGTAATACGGCCACATTTGCAGAAAAAGAAAATCCTTTTTCACCAAGACAACGCGCCGTCCCACACCTCAGCGGTTACAATGGCGAATATCCACGAATTACGGTTTGAACTGCTTGACTCACAAGATCTAGCCTCAAGCGACTTCTTTTTGTTCCCTCATCTCAAATTTGCGCTCGGAGGACAGAGATTTTCGTCAAATGAAGAGGCAATCACCTACGTGAACAATTATTTTGCAGAGATAAACGCCGAGTGCTATTTGGACGGATTACAGAGATGGGAACATCGCTGAGAGAAGTGTTTAGAGTTACAAGGAGACTATGTTGAAAAATAAAGGAAAATTCTAAAAAAATCCACGAATTACGGTTTGAACTGCTTGACTCACAAGATCTAGCCTCAAGCGACTTCTTTTTGTTCCCTCATCTCAAATTTGCGCTCGGAGGACAGAGATTTTCGTCAAATGAAGAGGCAATCACCTTCGTGAACAATTATTTTACAGAGAAAAACGCCGAATACTATTTGGACGGGTTACAGAGATGGGAACATCGCTGAGAGAAGTGTTTAGAGTTACAAGGAGACTATGTTGAAAAATAAAGGAAAATTCTAAAAAAAAAAAATCTTGTATCTTTATTAGTTCGGAAACTTTTCAGGCCACCTATATATAATAAGCAGAGCTAGGAAGTACGATACGTGCCGATTTCCTTGAGCAGTGTAAGAGCTGCCAGTCATGGCTATACCACGCAGCGCTACTAGCAAGAGCAAGATTCATCGTAGAATACAACTCATTACTACAAAACAGGTGTAACTGCATGACACAGAGCACGTTTGTATCAGGAAGACATTTGAATAACATCTTAGTTGTACTTCAAAGATGAGCAACTAAATTTGCTGTACAACCGTCGTATGTTTTCTAGAAGTGTACTTATTCATGTCCTTATTTACTTCATTATTTACATTTACATTTCAGTGGGATACTTCAGCAAACATGGAAAATAGAGAAGTCAGATCGAGAAACTAAATTACTTGAAATCGTTAACGAATTTGCAACAGATTATCAATCAACTAAATGAGTTTTTCATTTGAAAGGCTTCAGAGATACATTATTGTTTTCAGTAATACGGCCGCAGATGAGTAAATATGTAGTTAATATCCTGCTTTGGCATTTTGTCTAGTAAGAGTCTTCAGATATTTAAGAAATTAATTTTATTATTTTGATATTGTTTTACGTTTGATTAGGAAATGTTACAATCTGCGTTATAATTGCTTGCGTATTCTTACAATGTGCCTATTTAAATAATGAGATCAGCCAGAAACAAGCCCGTATGTACTATATCTGAATTTGTATGACGTATAATGATCTAAATAGATGTGCATTTAGGAATGTCTCATAAGTCATTTGTTTTTCTCTGGGCAACCGGTTTCAATGCCTCTCCGCTTTGTGCTCTTATCTATGACTTGTTTGGATGCCAGAAGAGGGTTAGTCTCAGCCCTCATAGGGAATGGTGAGCAGTACGAACTTCCTAGCTCTGATAATAAGTGAAATACACAAGTACTAACATTGGAGTAACGATGTTCATTTGTTTCTCAGACCGTTCCTATCACTAGTTTCTAGGGCTCAAGATAAAATGTAGCATTAGTACACACTTCACAAACTGCTTCAACTAATCCATCACCATGGAATAACTTATTCTAATTCACTCTAATAACACTAGGGAACACGTTTTTTTGTACCCGAAACAAAATAGGCTAATTATTATGCAAAATGACTCGTTGAGTCCAAAAATGCCTCTGAAAATGCTGTATCACGTAACGTTTTTGAGATATTCTTATTCTTATATATAAAATTACAGAAATGAGGTATGATACCAACTCATATTGACTTAATTTAAAATAATAGCCATTGGCTGTTCTAAATACAGCTTAAAGCCAGTGTTGCTTCATAATGGCAATTTACTACCTTTAATACCTTTATTTCATGCCATAGGAATGAAGGAGACATACGATTCCATGTCCATCATTTTAGATGCTATTAGTTATCAAAACCATGGCTGGGAAATTTGTAGTGACCTCAAGGTAGTTGCATTGCTAACGGGACTGCAGGGAGGTTTCACAAAATATTGCTGTTTTTTGTGCTTATGGGACAGTAGGGCAACTGACAAGCATTTTATAGTGAACGAGTGGGAGAAAAGGGAAGACTATACCCCTGGAGCAAGCAATGTTAAGTATGTGCCTCCAGTAGACCCAAACAAAGTTCTTCTCCCCCCACTTCACATAAAGCTAGAGTTAATGAAGAATTTTGTTAAAGGTTTGGACAAAAGTGGAAGTGCATTTGAGTATTTAAGAAGTATCTTTCCCAAAATAAGTGAATCTAAATTGAAGGAAGGTATATTTGTCGATCCTCAAATACGACTACTTCTTAAAGACAGTGTTTTTGAATCAAAGCTTAAACGTGTTGAACTGGCAGCATGGAAATCATTTAAATCAGTTGTGGAAGGCTTCCTGGGCAATAACGAAGAAGAAAATTATGAAACTTTAGTCTCAGAACTATTAAGGAGCTACAAAGAAATGGGTTGCCGTATGTCACTTAAAATCCAGTTTTTGTACTCTCACCTTGATAGTTTCCCTACAAACTTAGGAGCTGTAGTAAGTGATGAGCAAGGTGAGCGTTTTCACCAGGACATTTCTGAAATGGAAAGACGTTACCAGGGTATCGCTGGGATTCAGCCATGTTGGTTCCTCAAACGGGAGAGTCAATACAAAAAAAAATCAACAGTGAAACACTTCTGAGATAATTCAGGTATTGGTTTTCATCATTATCTTGTGTTTATTTATTTTAATAATAATTAATAATAATAATTATATTCAATGTTATTTGGCAATAAAATACCTATTATTTTCAATTAGTCGAATATGAGTTATCACATATTTCTGTAAGTTTTCATAAAAAACTATGAATATCTAAATAACGTTACGTGATACAGCATTTTGAGGGGCATTTTTGGAATCAGCAGAGCAGTTTACATAAGAATTTGCCTATTTTGTTTCGGGTGTATAAAATATTTTTTTCCCCAGTGTAATTATGTGAGAGTTAATATAAATGGCAACATTAACTCTAGCTAATACGACAAACCTGCATACAGATGTTTTAATGAAATTCATCGACTGGAACACAAAACTCTTTGCCTCTGGTAAACAGATATTCTTTAGCTGACGGCTATTGTTTATTGTTTACATGGCAAAAACCCGCTGAAAACTGCATGTCCGAAACCCCAGGTGTATACCCCTGGGGCGTTGCACAATATTTCAACAGGTGGTTGTATAATGACCCTAAAACCAACTGCATTTACAAGCAGAAATATCTCGATTAACGTTCCTAAAGGCAAATACACCATCATTGTTTACTAATAAACTCACACGACTTTCTCCACCCACGAAATAATCATATATCTCTTATATATTACAGTCTACCTTTACGAGGGCTCTTCAATAAAGAATAATCACATTTTTTTAACAACGTAACTCTACTCTTCCTCATAATTTTGATGGTCCTTCTCAAAATAGTCTCCCCTGAATGCGATGCACTTGTCCCAGCGTTTCTGCCAGTCTTCAAAGACATGCTGGAAACTTTTTTGTGAGATCCTTCAAAATCGCCTCCGCAGCCTTCATCACTGCTTCTGATGATGTATAATGTCTCCCACGAAGGCGTTTCTTCAAGTTAAGGAATAGAAAAAAGTCACATGGGGCTAAATCTGGACTATAGGGAGGGGGAGGGATGCACTTCATGTTGATTTTTGCAAGATATTCAGCAACAACATTGGCAATATGCAGCCGCGCATTATCGTGGTGCAGGATCCAGCCTGCTTCATGGAAATGTCTTTTGCGCCTGATATGGACTTGCAATGTTTTCAGGACATCCCTGTAGTATTGTCTAGTTACTGATGTGTGTGCAGGTACAACATACTGATAAACCATTCCATGAATATCAAAGAATGAGATGAGCATAACTTTCCGAGCAGAAGCAACCACTTTTGCTTTTTGGGGGTTGGTGATGAAGGAGATTTCCACACTGAGCTTTGCTGTTTGCTCTCAGGATCAAAATGATGTAGGCAAGTTTCATCAGCAGTGATTATGTTTGAAAGAAACTCCGGATCTTCCTCTAACATCAACTTTAACTGCATGTTGCCTCCATTGTAGCGGTAGGCGATACTGAACATGTCTGAACTTACCTGGTTCTCACAGGTGGGAACCAGGAGTACCAACAATGAAACTACTACGGCGTGTTTCACATTAAGCTAACAGAATATAATAAGATTGAATTTTAGTGCGAAAAATTATGACCGTAAAAAATTATGATCATTCTTTAGGTGAAATAGACGATTAGAAATCGACGTTTCGGTGGCGTACATCAGGATGTTTTATGAAATGTTATAATCACAAATGTATCACTGGATATAACACAACTATAAACAAAGACAAAACACTATCAATACTTGAATCACTAAACAAAAGACTGTTTTCAGTAAATTATATGCCAGGTCTGGAGATTGTATTGTATTGTATTTATTTCATCCTATGGAACATAATACATATGTTATAGGACACGTCAGTTCAAGATACAAAGATAAATATAAAAAGTTACATAACGTTAAAAACTGTAACAGACACAGGATCCAACAAAATTCTAAAGTAGAAAAAGCAAATAAATATTGTCAATAGATATTACAAACTAATTTATATAGTTAATTACACCATTAGAAACTAATTCTAAACATGATCTCTTAATCAGCTTAATGAATTTATCACTTTCAGGTATAATTAAAGCTGCAATGTCATAATTCATTTAAGTTATATAAACATTTATTTATGAGAAAAGCCTTTAACTTCCATATAAACTGCTGTTTTGAGATACTAGCTATTGATTTAATATCAGATGGCAGTTTATTGTAAAGCTTAATTCCTAGTATATGTACATCTCTATAGTAATTCATATAGGTTCTGGTGTTATGTGGATTACACTTGTCCACAATAAACATTATAGCCGTATAAGCATACAGAGAGTAGATGGTGATTATTTTTTTATTTATAAAGGTATCCCTGCAAGATTCTCTTGCTTTTAGATTATACATGACCCCAACACATTTGTTTTGGTAAATAAGCAGCTTATCCATGTGTGTTTTGGCTGCTGAACTCCATATTTCTATTCCATAGATTAGATGTAGATAGATACATCCATAGTATATTCATTTTAGGATATTTGTATTGTTGTACTTGCTAAAACATCTTAAGAGATATAAAGATTTACTAATCTTTCCGCCCAAGTTAGTCAATTATCTAACACAATACCCAAAAAATTATGTGTTTTCACTTCTGACACAATGTCACTCTGTACTTTTAGATTTATATTACCATCATATTTTTTTTTAGCAAGTTGAAGTGCATCATATTGGTCTTTTGCATATTACATTGTAGTTTGACAGACTGAAAATAGTTCAGCAATTCAAAGGTAGTGTTGTTTAGAGTGATGTTCAGCCCTTCTATTGAGTTATTCCAGCATATGGCTGTCGTATCATCTGCATAGGTTACAACAGTAGTCTTTGGTGGGATTTTTATGTCATTAATATATAAAATAAATAATAATGGACCCAATACAGAGCCTTGGGGTACACCAAATTTAACAGTATCCAATTCTGATTTTACCTTTTTTATGTATTTCCCCTTATGTGCTATCTCTGTTAAATGTGTTCTGCCCACCAGGTAGGAGTGAATTAGATCAAAGGGAAGGCCCCGTATGCCGTAGCGCTCAAGTTTTCTAATTAAAATATGGTGGTCAACACTGTCAAACGCTTTAGACAAATCAAAAAATAAGGTGCTAACTTTCTCATTGCTTTCCAGTTTCCCAATTATTTCATGTATGCATTGATTAATGGCTCAAATCGTAGATCGACCCTTCCTAAAGCCATGTTGAGAGATGGCTTGACTATAGAAAAAGTGTCAAAGAAACGTAACTACTTAACTTGATTATTAAAGTGTACTGATCTCTGCTCCTTAAGTCGACAGATTTTCATTTTTAAGGCCGATTTCCAAGAGGAGCTGAACTGAAATCCTGCATTACGATTAAGCGTCTGATAAGCCTACCGCTAGAGCCTGCATCACGTTTATCGGCAGAATCAGCAGAATTCTCGCCAAATACAACATCAGGACCATCCACAAGCCACCTCCGAAGATTAAACATCTGTTGAGACCAGTGAAAGACAAACTGGACTTCCAATTTCCGGTAGTGTACCGCATTCCCTGTGAATGTGGTACACCGTATATAGGACAAACCGGAACGACCATCGCTACTAGAATAATCGAACATGAACGGAGCATTCGTTTAATGCAACCTGAGAAGTCTGGGCTAGCAGAGAATTGTTTTGATAACGACCATACAGGCCAATTTTTGGGAGACGACCATTTTGGCATAATGCAACAGTTACTGGGAGCGGAGAATTAAGGAGGCTTTGGCGATTTTCTCTGAAAGGAGCACGCTTAATCGTCATGCTGGATATGAGTTGAGCTCCTCTTGGAAACCGGCCTTAGAAATGGAAATCCGTCGAATTAAGAAGCAAAGGTCAATACAGCTTGATGATCAAGTTAAGTAGTTACCTTTCTTTGACACAATTTTCTATACTCACGCCATCTCCTGACCTGGCATTTAATTTACTGAAAGCAGTCTTTTGTTCAGTAATGCGAATTTTGTTACTGTTTTGTCTTTGCTTATGTTTGTGTTATATCCAGTGCTTCGTTTGTGGTTATAATATTTTATAAATATCCTGATGATGGGAGAGATGCACACTCCCGAAACGTTGATATCTAATCATCTTTTCATCTGGCTTGCTGTCCGAGGAGAAAGTGGGCGGATTCGTCACCAGGAAAGTTTCTGGTCTTATTTTTCAATGACTTTGATATGTAACACTCATCGTGTACAAATATATGAAATTGCTGACCTAAGATTTATTCGTTGACTCAGGTGCCCTGGCTATAAGCCTTTGGATTTCCTGAGCAGCTTGGTGTCATTACTTCTTGACCTTCACTTCTTTTAACCTAATCCACTTTTCTCTTAACTTATATAAGGATTCTCCTATACATCTATTTTTCTTTTCACTTATCCCCGTTAACATGCGTGACTTTGTGGGTTCATGAAATTAAAACTCCAATCACACAAACTCAAAAATGTTCTTTATTTCCAACGACTTACAGTTGAGCACTTGCCAATTACACAGAATTACGTAATGCACACAATTACAATTCACCAGTTCGACCGTTATAGTTCCACTGCACGCTCACAGTTTCGTACACTCTTCCAATGCACGTACACAGTCTTCTCGTCCGTTCACTAGCTCGTCAAGCACTGACTCAATTCACTCACTGCAGCCCTTTTTATAGGAATATCGCCGTTTTCTCGAAGCCTTTAGTTTCAGTGAATCACCGCGAAGCTTCCAGACGGCAGGGAAGGAGGGGGAAGAGGCGGCCAGCGACAAGTGACACTTCCCTAATCATCCCCTCAGTTAGTGACTGAGATTGATGGGTGGGTGTGGCTTGGATGCCTCTGGTCCCTTCTCAGCTGTCGTTGGTCGGGCTTTCCGATAATTGGGTGACAATACGTAACGTCACTACCTCTTTGTTCACTCTGTCCTATTTCTTATCTCATATTTTTCTCCTGTAATTTGTTAACTCCTTACATTCTATCAGATAATGAACAGTGCTCTCTTCATCTCCACAAAATTCACATATGCCTACCTCATTACTTCTCAACCCTTTTAGATATATTATTCCTACTTTCATCCATGCTATGCCTTGTCTTCCAGTTTTGTCACATTGATCTATATATTATTCCCTACCCCATTCTCTCTTTAATTGCTTATAAAATTTCAAAGTTTCTCTTCTTCTATACTTTCTCAAATGCCCTGCCTATCTATGTCTTGTACTCTGGTTCTCACTTCCTTCCAAAAACCCCTATTATTGAGTACCCTACTCTCCATAAATCTCCCATGTCTATCCTCGATACCATTCTTTCCATTTCCGACCATCAGCTATTTGTGTCCTCTCGGAATAAATGACCAAAGCCTCCTTAACTCTTCGGTTCCAGTAATGTTGCATTTTGCCAAGATGGTCATCTGCCGAAATTGGCTCTATGGTCGTTATCAAAAATGTATCAGGACCATCCACAAGCCACCTCCGAAGATTAAACATCAGTTGCGCACAGTGAAAGACAAAACTGGACTTCCAAGTTTCGGGAGTGTACTGCATTCCCAGTGAATGTGGAACACCGTATATAGGACAAACCGGTAGGACCATCTGTACTAGAAGAAACAAACATGAACGGAGCATCCGTTTAATACAAACTGCGAAGTCTGGGCATTGTTTTGATAACGACCATAGAGACAACTTTCGAGAAAGTACCATCTTGGCAAAATGCGAGAGTTACAGTCCAGCAACACAAAGAACGTCCCTGGGAGGTATGTGCAGCCTTACGCACTGGGATAAGTACAGCGAATATGTGTGGCAGAGAACCTCTGCTACACAAGGAGCAGACCCTCATAAAAGCATGCGCCCTTGTATACTAAAATCGAGAAGAATCATTCATAAAAGCAGAAGCTGTCAGAATGTTTTTGAGTGGTCTGTAACTGTGTTGACATGGGGTGTCATAAACCTATACAGGGAACCTTCGCCAACCCTCCTGCGTCTCATCCCTCGGAGACTATCTGTCCTGTGTAGGACAGTACTGGGAGCGGAGAGTTAAGGAGGCTTTGGCCATTTCCTACAAGAGGAGCACGCTTAATCGTGATGCTGGATTTCAATTCAGCTCCTCTGGGAAACCGGCCTTTAAAATGGAAATCAATCGGCTTAAGAAGCACAAATCTATAAAGCTTTATCATAAAATTAGGTAGTTACGTTTCTTTGACGCAATTAATTTTCTATGCTATTAATTTTCTAACTCTCCAACAGGCCCATGGCTCAGGTAGGATAATGTGCAAGACAGGGAATATAAAAAGAGTGCGGGTAACGAGGTGGCAGACCTGAGGGGAAACACATCTTATTCAATGCACATCATAACCCCTCCCTTTGAAAAAGGCAATACCACAGTCTCTGCAGACACGTGTCGAAGCTCCCTTGGGCCTATCATACAAACAGAAGTACATTTGCCTTGTCAAGTGACGAAGCAAGATGATATGTAATAGGAATGTAGGCTAACTGTCCGCCACACGGTAAATCCGTTGCTGCTAATGTGACGAGGGAGAAAAAACTTCCCAACTCTTACTATTCCCTCTTGCAGCATCGCTAGTGATGAGGTAATTTTATTTTTGGAGCCAGTTAAAGATAGAATGGTAATGCTGCTTCACTTATGGGGAAACACTTAATGCTTGCCTCATTTCAAGCAACACACACGCCGCTTCCTACGCATCATTGTGGAAATTGTTTGAGATTGTCTGATTCGCCGAAAAATCACTAAACCCTCCTTCAGTTGATGAGGGAGGCGGCGCGTGTGCGCATGTGCTGGGGGCTATTGCATCCTCCCCTTTAAAAGGCCATCCGCATCCTGGCCGATGCCGCGGGGGTGGAGGAGGAAGGACTTCAAATTGTCACATTGACACACACGGAGTACAGTCAATCACAAAAGTGCGGCGTTTCCCCCGGGAGATGAAGATAGAAAGTGATTGGAAATTGCGGGAAACACTTTCATTGTCACTAACTCCGTCCCTGTCAGGTACAAACCTTACTACTGTGCCAAGCTTCGATGGCTGCCAAAAAATGTACAGTTCAGTTCCTCCCAAACATTCTTAAAAATAGAACAAGCTTTTTAGTTGTCAATTAAAGTATCCAACTGTTTTAAGGTTAAAAGTTTTAATAATTTTTCAACCATAAAGTCTACTCGTACAAGTAACACAAATTGCCGAGTAAAATTAAACATGGATTAAAAATAATTTAGAATTATAAATGCCTAAATGATACTTAACCAGAAATAGATTTGTTCCCTAGCACATACATTTACGATATCTTCAAAGCTAGACTTCGAGGTCATTCTTCTCAATGGACATTACAGCTAACGAACTTAGAACTTAGAAATTAAAATACTTGACTCTGGTTAGAACTGAAAAATCGATTTCTGTGGTGCAGTTTGAATGGTCTAATTTCCATATTTGCTGTGTTCAAAACTGTAGGATTTGAGAAATAGTATTCAAAATCAAATCATAACACCACTTCAAAACTTATTTTTTATTAACTCAGTCGTTATCAAAGGTTCAGGTGTTCTGTTCTTAAATCCGAGCATGAATAATGATGAACATTCAATCCGTTGAAGGAAATAATCATTTCTTCCACACTAGCCTTGTATTGGCTAAGGTTTGGATAAGTAGAACCAGACTGAAAAATTCAATGTCATAGCCGGGATCTCAGCCACGAATCTCGCGCTCTCCGTGCGGTTGCTCTAAACCACTGAGCTACTATGGCCAACATGCCGAAATGCCATTAAATTCTGCAACTCACTCATATGTTCCCCAGTTCCGTGGTTCAAATACCGGCTATGACATTGAATATTACAGTTTGTCTCTACTCATTCAAACCTTAGCCTACACACGGCTACTGTGGAAGAAATGGTTATTTCCACCAATTTACCTGGATAACATAGTGGTTTAACTATGAAGCCTGGGACTTAAGTACTTACAGCATAGTAAGTCGTCACAAAAGGTGCGTGTCTCATAGCACATGAGAACTCCTAGTGGTCTACCGGGAAACATACGAGTCAGTTGGAGAGTTTAATGTCATGTCTGGGACTTAAGTACTTACAACATAGTTAGTCGTCACAAAAGGTGCGTGTCTCATAGCATATGAGAACTCCTAGTGGTCTACCGGGAAACATACGAGTCAGTTGGAGAATTTAATGTCATGTCTGGGACATAAGTACTTACAGCATAGTAAGTCGTCACAAAAGGTGTGTCTCATAGCATACCAGAACCCCTAGTGGTCTACCGGGAAACATACGAGTCAGTTGGAGAATTTAATGTCATGTCTGGGACTTAAGTACTTACAACATAGTAAGTCGTCACAAAAGGTGTATGCCTCATAGCATATGAGAACTCCTAGTGGTCAACCGGGAAACGCACGAGTCAGTTGGAGAATTTAATGTCATGTCTGGGACTTAAGTACTTACAGTATAGTAAGTCAGCACAAAAGGTGCGTGTCTCATAGCATATGAGAACTCCTAGTGGTCCACTGGGAAACATACGAGTCAGTTGGAGAATTTAATGTCATGTCTGGGACTTACGTACTTACAACATAGTAAGTCGTCACAAAAGGTGCGTGTCTCATAGCATATAAGAACTCCTAGTGGTCAACCGGGAAACGTACGAGTCAGTTGGAGAATTTAATGTCATGTCTGGGACTTAAGTACTTACAGTATAGTAAGTCAGCACAAAAGATGCGTGTCTCATAACATATGAGAATCCCTAGCGGTCTACCGGGAAACATACAAGTCAGTTGGGGAATTTAATGTCATGTCTGGGACTTATGTACTTACAGCATAGTAAGTCAGCACAAAAGATGCGTGTCTCATAACATTTGAGAACCCCTAGTGGTCTACCGGGAAACATACGAGTCAGTTGGACAATTTAATGTCATGTCTGGGACTTAAGTACTTACAGCATAGTAAGTCGGCACAAAAGGTGCGTGTCTCATAGGCATATGAGAACCCCTAGTGGTCTACCGGGAAACATACGAGTCAGTTGGAGAATTTAATGTCATGTCTGGGACTTAAGTACTTACAGCATAGTAAGTCGGCACAAAAGGTGCGTGTCTCATAGGCATATGAGAACCCCTAGTGGTCTACCAGGAAACATACGAGTCAGTTGGGGAATTTAAAGTCATGTCTCGGACTTAAGTACTTACAGCATGGTAAGTCGCCACAAAAGGTGAGTGTCTCATAGCATATGAGAACCCCTAGTGGTCTACCGGGAAACATACGAGTCAGTTGGAGAATTTAATGTCATATTGGCATGTTGGCCATAGTAGCTCAGTGCTTTAGAGCAACCGCATGGAGAGCGGGAGATCCGAGGCCCAAATCCCGGCTGTGTCATTGAATTTTTTAGTCTGGCTCTAGTCATATAATTCAATTATTTATTAGTTTACCCCTAAACTTTGACAGACAGAACAATATTAAAATATGAAAAATCCATATGCCGTATATTATTTTTTCCTTTTGTTTTTACAAATGAGCGTATGCAGGACCACACAAAGTACTTACAGACGTTTCTTATCTCTTCCATAAATGCAAATTTGTGTCATTCTTTGGCTATGGAATCTGTTCCTCTGGTCTGCCCACGTTGTTGCAGTCAACTTGTCGATTATGCACCTTCATTTGTCTAGGATATCGTCTTGAGTGATCGTCATTTTTTACTTCAGCAATCCATTTCATATTGTCTACTTGTGTTTTACATTTCTGTAATATTTTGTGAGCCTATTTAAAGTTAATCATTTAATATTTCCATAACATTTTAACCTTCCTTTCCTAATATCAATATGGATGTCTGTATATTTTTAGTTCTATTTTACTTGGAAGTCTATATCCTTTACTTATGAGTGGTGGACCTAAAATTTTTCTAAAAATTTTACCTTCGCCTTTTGCTAGATTTTTGATATCTGTTTTTCTGTTCAAAATTAATATCATTGCTCCATAGAGGTACTATGGTCTTAGTTAATGGATGGAAAGAAATCATTTCTCCACACTAGCGTATATAGGCTAAGGTTTTTGATAGAGTCAACATGGAAAATTCAATGCCATGGCCGGGATTTGAACCACGGCTCTCCTGGTTTCCGTCCAGTCGCTCTTAACCTTTGAGCTACCATGGCCAGCGTGCCGTCCTGACATTAAATTCTCCAGCTGACTCGTATATTTTCCCGGTCTGTTTATAGAGTTATAGTGTCTTAACTTTGTATATTTAAACATGCATTTTATTATATATATATACATATTTATTTATTTATTTATTTATTTATTCAAGGGGAAGAACTGATGCAGTGATAATTGACTTTTCTAAAGCTTTTGATGTAGTTGCCACATAGTTTACTTATTTGTAAGCTAGCTATTGCAGGAATTGACAAACGCGTAGTATTATGGGTTAAACATTTTTTGAAAGGGAGAACGCAAAAAGTTAAAGTAGATAAAGAGCTGTCCGTTAGGGGAACCGCAAGTTCGGGTGTGCCGCAAGGCTCAGTACTAGGACCTTTAGTGTTTCTCGTTTTTGTAAATGACATTGCTGTTAATATTAACTGCCAGATAAGGTTGTTTGCAGACGATTGTATCATTTATAATAAAATTCGGAATACAGTGCATGAAACCGCTCTTCAGGATGATTTAAATGAAATCTGTAATTGGGCTTCGGCTAACAAAATGTCAATTAATGCCAAGAAAAGTAAGTCCATTGTTTTTAGTAGAACTAAGGGTAAAATTATTGTTAACTATCACATGGGAGGTGTGCAAATTCCACAGGTGGACAGCTGCAAATACTTGGGAGTGTACCTGGCAAGTAATGCTGGATGGGACGAACAAGTAAATTCCACATCTAGGAATGCGTGGAAGGCATTACATTTCGTAATGAGAATATTGAAAAAGGGGAGCGCTAGGTCCAGGGAAATTGCCTACAAGGCCTTAGTGCGGCCGGTTATGGAATATGGAGTAGCATGCTGGGACCCGTATAGAGCTAACCAAATCGATCCATTAGAAAAAATACAGAAGAGGGCAATAAAATTCATAAAAAGAGGCAAGTATTTTGGGCCTATAAAAGGAGATGAGACTAAATGGGAGGAATTAAGAATTAGGCGTAAAAACATAGGTTGGTAGCGTTATTCAAAGCTAATGCTGGTGTAAAGGCATGGGTGGACGTTAGTGTAAGGTTAGATAATCCGGATTATTATGGACGAAACGATCATAGGTATAAAATTAAGAGTAGAAGATACAGAACCGACGTAGGAAAATTTTCTTTTGTTAATAGAAACATTGAAGAATGGAATGAATTGCCTGTAGCAGTCTTTCAGGGCTGTTCCCTGTCGCGGAATAAATTTAGAAGAAATCTAGATGGTTATAGTTTAACTTTTAAATTATAATGGTATATAATATATAAATAGAGAAGTAATTAGATATGTTTTAAGTGACTAAAGTAAAAATAATATCATGTTTGTATTGTTTATTGTGTTATTGCTGTAAATCTAGTATTTGTAATTTGATCTGTATTCTTAACTCTGCTACCGGGTAGTACCCAATTGCAGTGAATAAATACATACATACATATATATTGAGTAAGGCGATGTGCCGTTTACATTTGTAGGTATCTGCTTTTGTTTGCTTTAGTTTAGATAACATTTTCATGAATTATTTTCTCAAGATATTTAATTCCTAAAACTCGTTTAATTTTTCCATATTTGGTTTCCATGAATTTTGCCATGATGTGGTTAACAGGATGTATCACAAAGCACATATACACATCGAAATGGGGGACCTGTCACACAGACAGGGACGAATTATATTTATCGAACTCCAGACATGTTTACAGTTATATTTTGACATCTGTGTTGTGGTGGAATACAATATTCCTGCATTTATTTCTGTAGAGCAAGTAAAAGTGAAACGTAATTGTTTATTCTAAGTTCAGCACTTACACAGAAAGGAATCCAAAATTTTACCAGTCGATTAATTTAATTATTTAGTTAAAAACAGGATTAATTAATTGAAAACCTTGGAAATATTTCTTTCCTTTTATATTGTATAATCAATCATTAAACGATGTGAAAGATCCTAGTTTCGTAAAGGACATTATTTAAGTGTCTACCTAAGGTCTTCCAGAGCAATAGTTCATTTTAAAATCGGGCTGACTCACTGTGTTCCGCACCCTCCCTACCGTCACATCTTTCAGTGTCTGTAGAGGTCATTGCTACCCCGCTTGCCTCCAGTAGTAATCGATTTATCTCTAACTTCAGCCAATGAGAGGCACCAGAATATTTTGGAAGTTAATTGTTCTTTTACACTAGCCGTGTGTACGACAAGAGTTGGATACACTGAAAAATTCAATGAACTATGGATCTCCTGGTCTCCAACACTTGAGCTACCATGGCATAACAATAATCATGGCTACTCTGGAAGATCAGTTAATGTCCATCTTTTGACATAATAGTGCTCTGACTATGAAGCATGGTACACTAGGGCCGTATTCATAGTCAGACTTGGTCCGTACCAACTTTCTACTTCCTGTGGACTAACGGTGGACCATCGATTTTCTTATTCATAAACGGGATTAGTGATAATCGGTGGACCAAACACGTTAGACGGGTTCAATATTTGGTCCACCTCCGAGGGGTAGATGAAAGTCGGACTATCTCCAGAGGTCCAGAGGTAGTCCTAGTCGGGCGGGGCTATTCTTTTTTCCCCGTCCTAGTGTCTTATGCCGCAGTACCTAGCCGTTTTGCAGCTTAACCTGCGAAATGAGCTAGTAATTGGTTTCATGTTCCTCTGAGGTGTTGGATTTTTGTTTTGTTTTTTGTTTTGGAAATTTGGAATGATATGTCCTTGTTTAATTCTCATAGGCAGCTGCACTTAAGCGTTCCCCCGTTTTGGGAGACCAGATTTAAGTTTTTGCTCCGTTTTGGTTACGGGTTGTGTATCACTTGATCCATCAGGCGTAAAAATTGGTCCAAGAGTTATCTGGGGTTTCACTTGGGTTAACCAAGGGGCCCCAAGACGTCTCTTGGCAGCCTGAAGGATGGCAAGCGTCTTTGATCCCTCTGGTCATACCTGCCCAGGGAGTTCACTAAAGGGTTGCGGTGATTTTAGATTTTTTTTCGTACACTGATCGTGCCCTCTCGCGGATGACATCGACAATGTACGGGATCTGGAAGTGCTCATGTAGGACATGAGCAGGGAATCTCCAGTCTGTATCGTGTATGATGCGAAGTGCCTTGTTCTGCAGCGTCTGGAGCCTGACGAAAGTGGTATTAGCCACTGTTCCCAAGATCTCACAGCCGTACAGAATCATAGGCGGAATGATCGCCCGATACAGCAG
The DNA here is from genome assembly GCA_030765055.1 of Mantis religiosa. Classification (NCBI taxonomy): domain Eukaryota; kingdom Metazoa; phylum Arthropoda; class Insecta; order Mantodea; family Mantidae; genus Mantis; species Mantis religiosa. The sequence continues at coordinate 8,024,377 of CM060958.1, forward strand.
GAGTTTGAGTCGTATGGGCATTGTTCATCGGAAAATAGGATATAGGCTCCGGCGTGCGACGTGCCCCAGCTGGACCTTGCCCTTGACGTGCGGAACGTAAGTTAACTTACGGTCCAGCGTCACTCCGAGATACTTCGCCGTTTGCACCCATGGGATTCTACGGCGCCGTAAAACGAAGGCGGACTATCTTTGCAACATGGACGACAATGAAGTGATGAATGTAGCTGTAGTGCGTAGAATTCGTGAAATAATACGACGGAGGAAAACTTATCTACTAAGAACAGAAATTATTTGGAAATACGACGATCTAAACTTCAAAAGCAGATACATGTTTAGTAAAGCGAACGTCAGAAAGCTGATAGAAATGATTCGTCCTAACCTGTACGTCAGGGACGATAACCGAGGCCTGACACTCAAATCCTAACATCACTTCGGTATTATGTAAGAGGAGGATATCAAGACAACACTGCTGACCTGCATCAGTAAGCTGCATTATCAACAAACTCGTTATAAATTTCCCTCCATGCCTCCTTCTTTCTCATATTTGTATTCGTCGACACGGATTTATTTGTTATAATGTTCATTTTTTTCGTAGTAGAGAAAACATTGATCTTCCTCTGACCAATTGATACCACGCTTCTTCAAATTATCCATATTCACAGCACACCAAACTTTGTTACCGAATCTCAAACAGCAGCAGCAACCGTAAGAATGATTAAGAAACAGCTGCGAAACTACCACAGAGATTTATAAACTTGTAGGTACACTGTCGTTTGTTTACCACTCTATGGGACCCACGCATGCGCAGAAGAACCTTTCTACGTCATGTGACATTTGCTCCATGCTGGTCCTAGGCTTTTTATCGTCTATGAATACCAAAAAGTTAGACTGCGTTTGGTCCGGACCAAGTTAGTCGCAAGATAGTCTCACCAAAGTAATAACTATGCTAGTGTCCAAAGGTTATGCATAATGCCATATGTTGCTACCAATGCATCACTCTTGATCTGGAGTGCAATAGAGTGAGAAATAGCAGATAACTTTGACCTCGGGATACCTCTTTTACACAGGCACAAAATCTGATGATCACTTCCACAATGACAATGATGGCGATGAGAAAAAAAAAAAATTCAAAACATTCCTGGTCCATATTCCTCACCCCAGTTGTCTCTGCATCCTCTCTCCCCCTCTTTTCACCTCTCATACTAATTCTTGCTTCCTTAGACACTTCCTGCACTGGGTTTTCTGTTTCCTTTACTCTTGATGCATCAATGTTTTCAAAGGCACAGTGAAAATTAAAATCTGATTCCAATCCAAGTTCCCCTTTTAGTAGCACCATATCACAGCATCCATCACACCAAATTTAATAGTTTTACTGCCAACATACACAGATTTTGGAACTCTTTCCAGATTAGGTGATTGAAGCTCTGGTTTTTGTTTTGCGTACGACCACGTACCCTTTCATATTATTTCTCTTTTCTCTTCTGCCCATTCTTTTTTGTACTTGTACAACACACTATAGCTTTTTCACTTGCACACCTTGTCCATATTGTGACTTTGTGGGTTCGTAGAATTAAAAGTCCAAAGTCCGAAATTCTAAATGTTCTTTATTTGCGCAGAAACACACTCAGTAGCAGCGGAATTACATCACATATCACAATCTACAACACCAAGGTCGATGACAATAATAAACAACGTTCAGTTTACATCAACATACTCAGCTGTTCTCTGCTTACTCACTCTGTTTACAACTAACTCTTCCTTAAATATCTCCTGATAATTTCTAGATTATTCGAAAATAAACCAGAACCCAAATAGTCTCTATCAGTCAAGAAGTAGCTAGAAATTTCCATTTATTTCAGTTTGTTTGTTTCGGCAGACCCTCATCTGCATGTTATTTTGTCCGCGCGCTCTTGGTTTTCACACTGCTCACCTATCAGTTCCTTTTGTATACACAAGCCGCGCGATCATAGATACGCGTTCGCGACAAAATATATTTGCTTCTTGCACCCTTAGAAAACCTTTGGAGTCCCCATCTCTTAAATAATTCTGCTTGTTATAAGCAGCAGAGTAAATGCAGAGTAAAAAGGGGGCAACTAGAGTACTCAGGTAGGCCATTCCGGAGAGTCGCGCTGCCATTGGCTAACGCGCATGACGTCACTGAGAATACAGTTCAATCGCGAGAGTTAAACACTAGCCCCTCAGTATGTGCTATTTAAGCTCTGCTACGTGTAAAATCGGAAGGAATAAACATCCACTTGTGTATTATAATGAAGGTTCTTTCTAGCAGTTGTATTAAGAGTTTAAAACATGTTATTATTCATATGTATTTACTCAGTGTAGCTCAAGAAGATGACGAAGTAACCCATTGAAGATTTTTCTTTGCTGCAAGTTTCCTGATCATTTCTGCCTTCTCTCTTTTGTTTAAGTGCCTAATTCTAATGAAGGTTCTTGTCCTCACATTAAGAGAGATCACTTTGTGATGAATTTCGGAGAACTTGGAACTTATTATAGAAATTAAGTTTTGCATCACTCCATTACACTTCGCAGCACTTTGTCCATGGAAGCTACAAAATATTACTTCTGTACCTTGTTCTGCCGTTTCAAAACACTGTTTTCTTTCTTCAGGGCTTGCATCTGAGTCTTTAGTCCAATTATTTCCTCTTCAGCAACAACAGAGTGGTCAGGACCTACCTCCGTGCTGGTCGACGGGTCAAATTTTGTTCTTTTGGGATATAAAGATATTACAGTAGACAGCGCCCTCTTTCGCACGGTCCTAACTTCGCACCGGCGATCTCTTGCTGATATTGTGAAGTGATCGGAACAAATCCTTGCATTATTCACATTAACCGGATCAGCCCTTTTACAGCGTAAAACCCACTTGCGCTGTAGTTCTCGATCTTTAGGCAAACAATGGAAAATCACATTCGTAGTTTTATACTAAGCATGTTTGCTTTCAGCAACAGCGCAATGGTTTTCATTATGTTACGACAAAAAACACAGCAAATAACTACAATAGCTCATAAGCAACTGCATCTCGTTTATTTCATTAGAAGGATTGTGGAATTTGCATGCATCAGCGCCTTATCTTATCTTATAATGTGCAATCATAATATTGCATTACGCACATTCACGTGTAAGCGCTCTTGCGTTGTATTCTCAGTGACGTCACGCCCCTCAGTCAGCAATGACAGTGTTTTGCGCGGGAAGGCGGGAATGGCCTGCCCTGGGCGTGATAGACTGGCCACCATATTTAAAACTCCATTTAAATACACTTAATTACCACAAACACACAAAACCTTATAAGTGGCATGTTCTCCAAACCATGTAGATTAATATTAAACAAAAATCCAAAAATCCATATTACATCCAAAATCACTACAGCGTGTCCTTAAGGTACGATTGAAGTTAAGACTAGTCGGTTATACAGCATCGTGGACTCAGTAATGCTAGTACCAGCCCTGGGGCAATCTAAGGTCTCCTAAAACAATACGAGAGCGTGTTTTGTTTGTGTAAAAGCAAGTGCTGGCCACTTAACACGCAACATTCAACGCTGGACATAAAATGGATTCATGTCCTGAGATATCGCAGAACACTAGCCTTTTTATAGGCAGAAAAGACCAACAGTTAGGAATTATCTGATTAATTAGAAAAACAAGTCCCCTTTATTACGGATGTCTGTTGCATAACTAGTAAACTGTAAGAAATAAACAAAACCCTACTGACAGAAAATGTAGATTTTGTAAGCGAATATTTTTCACATAAAATACATATTATACACATAGATGCTCTAAAAGGTTTCCGATCTAATAAAGATACAAAACATTTTTCAGACTTTTTTTTCTTTCAAAATAATCTCCTTGTAACTTTACACACTTCTCCCAGCGATGTTCTCATCTCTGTAACCCGTCCAAATAGTACTCGGCGTTTTTCAACATAGTCTCCTTGTAACTCTACACACTTCTCCCAGCGATATTCTCATCTATGTAGCCCGTCCAAATAGTACTCGGCGTTTATCAACATAGTCTCCTTGTAACTCTACATACTTCTCCCAGCGATGTTCTCATCTCTGTAACCCGTCCAAATAGTACTCGACGTTTTTCAACATAGTCTCCTTGTAACTCTACATACTTCTCCCAGCGATGCTCCTATTTCTGTAACCCGTCCAAATAGTACTCGGCGTTTCTCAACATAGTCTCCTTGTAACTCTACACACTTCTCCCAGCGATGCTCCTATCTCTGTAACCCGTCCAAATAGTACTCGGCGTTTTTCAACATAGTCTCCTTGTAACTTTACACACTTCTCTCAGCGTTGCTCTCATCTCTGTAACCCGTCCAAACAGTACTCGGCATTTTTCAACATAGTCTCCTTGTAACTCTACACACTTCTCCCAGCGATGCTCTCATCTCTGTAACCCGTCAAAATAGTACTCGTCATTTTTCAACATAGCCTCCTTGTAACTCTACACACTTCTCCCAGCGATGCTCTCATCTCTGTAACCCGTCCAAACAGTACTCGGCATTTTTCAACATAGTCTCCTTGTAACTCTACACACTTCTCCCAGCGATGCTCTCATCTCTGTAACCCGTCCAAACAGTACTCGGCATTTTTCAACATAGTCTCCTTGTAACTCTACACACTTCTCCCAGCAATGTTCTCATCTCTGTAACCCGTCCAAATAGTACTCGGCGTTTTTCAACATAGTCTCCTTGTAACTCTACACACTTCTCCCAGCGATGTTCCCATCTCTGTAACCCGTCCAAATAGTACTCGGCGTTTTTCAACATAGTCTCCTTGTAACTCTACACACTTCTCCCAGCGATGCTCTCATCTCTGTAACCCGTCAAAATAGTACTCGTCATTTTTCAACATAGCCTCCTTGTAACTCTACACACTTATCCCAGCGATGCTCTCATCTCTGTAACCCGTCCAAACAGTACTCGGCATTTTTCAACATAGTCTCCTTGTAACTCTACACACTTCTCCCAGCGATGCTCTCATCTCTGTAACCCGTCCAAACAGTACTCGGCATTTTTCAACATAGTCTCCTTGTAACTCTACACACTTCTCCCAGCGATGCTCTCATCTCTGTAACCCGTCAAAATAGTACTCGTCATTTTTCAACATAGCCTCCTTGCAACTCTACACACTTCTCCCAGCGATGCTCTCATCTCTGTAACCCGTCCAAACAGTACTCGGCATTTTTCAACATAGTCTCCTTGTAACTCTACACACTTCTCCCAGCGATGCTCTCATCTCTGTAACCCGTCCAAACAGTACTCGGCATTTTTCAACATAGTCTCTTTGTAACTCTACACACTTCTCCCAGCGATGCTCCCATCTCTGTAACCCGTCCAAACAGTACTCGGCATTTTTCAACATAGCCTCCTTGTAACTCTACACACTTCTCCCAGCGATGCTCTCATCTCTGTAACCCGTCCAAATAGTACTCGTCATTTTTCAACATAGTCTCCTTGTAACTCTACACACTTCTCCCAGCGATGCTCTCATCTCTGTAACCCGTCCAAACAGTACTCGGCATTTTTCAACATAGTCTCCTTGTAACTCTACACACTTCTCCCAGCGATGCTCTCATCTCTGTAACCCGTCAAAATAGTACTCGGCATTTTTCAACATAGCCTCCTTGTAACTCTACACACTTCTCCCAGCGATGCTCTCATCTCTGTAACCCGTCAAAATAGTACTCGTCATTTTTCAACATAGTCTCCTTGTAACTCTACACACTTCTCCCAGCGATGCTCTCATCTCTGTAACCCGTCCAAACAGTACTCGGCATTTTTCAACATAGTCTCCTTGTAACTCTACACACTTCTCCCAGCGATGCTCTCATCTCTGTAACCCGTCAAAATAGTACTCGGCATTTTTCAACATAGTCTCCTTGTAACTCTACACACTTCTCCCAGCGATGCTCTCATCTCTGTAACCCGTCAAAATAGTACTCGTCATTTTTCAACATAGTCTCCTTGTAACTCTACACACTTCTCCCAGCGATGCTCTCATCTCTGTAACCCGTCCAAATAGTACTCGGCATTTTTCAACATAGTCTCCTTGTAACACTACACACTTCTCCCAGCGATGCTCTCATCTCTGTAACCCGTCCAAATAGTACTCGGCATTTTTCAACATAGTCTCCTTGTAACTCTACACACTTCTCCCAGCGATGCTCCCATCTCTGTAACCCGTCCAAATAGTACTCGTCATTTTTCAACATAGTCTCCTTGTAACTCTACACACTTCTCCCAGCGATGCTCTCATCTCTGTAACACGTCCAAATAGTACTCGGCGTTTTTCAACATAGTCTCCTTGTAACTCTACACACTTCTCCCAGCGATGTTCTCATCTCTGTAACACGTCCAAATAGTACTCGACGTTTCTCAACATAGTCTCCTTGTAACTCTACACACTTCTCCCAGTGATGTTCTCATCTCTGTAACACATCCAAATAGTGTTCGGCGTTTTTCAACATAGTCTCCTTGTAACTCTACACACTTCTCCCAGCGATGCTCTCATCTCTGTAACCCATCCAAATAGTACTCTGCGTTTTTCAACATAGTCTCCTTGTAACTCTACACACTTCTCCCAGTGATGTTCTCATCTCTGTAACATATCCAAATAGTACTCGGCGTTTTTCAACATAGCCTCCTTGTAACTCTACACACTTCTCCCAGCGATGCTCTCATCTCTGTAACACGTCCAAATAGTACTCGGCGTTTTTCAACATAGTCTCCTTGTAACTCTACACACTTCTGCCAGCGATGCTCTCATCTCTGTAACACGTCCAAATAGTACTCGGCGTTTTTCAAGATAGTCTCCTTGTAACTCTACACACTTCTCCCAGCGATGTTCCCATCTCTGTAACCCATCCAAATAGTACTCTGCGTTTTTCAAATTAGTCTCCTTGTAACTCTACACACATCTCTCAGCGATGTTCCCATCTCTGTAACCCGTCCAAATAGTAACGGCGTTTTTCAACATAGTCTCCTTGTAACTCTACACACTTCTCCCAGCGATGTTCCCATCTCTGTAACCCATCCAAATAGTACTCGGCGTTTTTCAACATAGTCTCCTTGTAACTCTACACACATCTCTCAGCGATGTTCACATCTCTGTAACCCGTCCAAATAGTAACGGCGTTTTTCAACATAGTCTCCTTGTAACTCTACACACTTCTCCCAGCGATGTTCCCATCTCTGTAACCCATCCAAATAGTACTCGGCGTTTTTCAACATAGTCTCCTTGTAACTCTACACACATCTCTCAGCGATGTTCACATCTCTGTAACCCGTCCAAATAGTACTCGGCGTTTTTCAACATAGTCTCCTTGTAACTCTACACACTTCTCCCAGCGATGTTCCCATCTCTGTAACCCGTCCAAATAGTACTCTGCGTTTTTCAAATTAGTCTCCTTGTAACTCTACACACTTCTCCCAGCGATGCTCACGTGCATCTTATTATAAAAAAGTTATTTCTGGTCAAAAGGAACACGAATTGAGTAGATATCATTTGGTTGCTCGTTTACATGAAATAAGCCATATAAAGAAAGCTGCCTAAATGCTTGTGGTCATCGTGTCACATTTACAACTGACAACGAAGCGCAACGGACCTCGTTTGCCCTAGAGGCAGCGGATTCTTTGCAGGAACCAGCCACGTTAACAAACTTTTTGTTACATTCTTTGTATGCGGCTCTTTTTGTAACTGAAACAAAACACATTCCTAAAGCGGTTGTTCAAAATCTTTTTAAACATTTACCTGCAGCAATGTAATGCAGGAAATTCCTTATAAAAGTGGTAGGTGACTTTCGATTTTTGTTCAACTCATGTATAGTATTAGTGCAGAAGTGAATCTTTAGGTTCAAGACATATATTTTGCTGTATAGAATGGGTTATGTTCTTTAATATACGGGAACAATGGTTTATTTATGGTATATACGCAATCATCAAGGCATTCTAACTTCTTTTGTTATTGTAACTTTTATTTTAACCATACTGCAAGGAAAAATCGAATGATCTATATTATCATGACTAGAGCCCACACTTCTACGTATAATGCTTATAGATGCATTAAATGGTGTTTCTTTTTGCTGAAATACGGCGTTTGCTTGCTTATTTTATGCTGTTTGATTAAAATTGCTTATTTTATGAAAATCATATTAATTTAAAAGTAAATTTTCAGTCCTAACCATCATCGTCTCGCCGAAAGGGTCAGGAGACGATATAAAAACGCGGATCTTCTTGTCTCTAGCGTAAAGAAAGTGTACTGTCGCCGATTAGAGTTAAATAATTTAAAGAAGTACTTCCAAATTTGTCTTTACCTCCTCAGTCAATTTTACCTCGATCGGGTTCTTGGTTAAAGGCTGTGTCATTCTACACAGAACATTTAAATGAAATAAAACAATAGTGTACTCCTTAGATGCCCCCCCCCCCCCATGGCCTACTTCGGTAGGTACGGGTTTGGCGCACCCGGGGTCCCGAGCCAACAGTCTCTCTCGTGTGGGCTCCTCTTCGTGGTTGAGGGAGACGGTCAACAGGCCCACCCAAGTGTAGGCCGTGCGTGGAGACCCGTGTCGGTGGAAAGGTGAAGAAAAAAAAGGTGAAATAGGTGAACGAAATTTTTAGTAGGTTTTGACAGATTTTTTTATGTACTTGTACATTTAATAGGTTTTGTATAGTTTTTAGAAAGTTTTATATCTGGCTTTTGCCATGACTAGTTTTCTAAAGGGCGCTGATGACTGCCGTAGTTGAGCGCCCGTATATATATATATCATCATCATCATCATCATCATCATCATCATCATCATCATCATCATCATCATCATCATCACCATCACCATCATCCTTAGATGCCGAAACAACATCGTCACAGCACAAGAATGTTCTGTTAATACTGGCATCCAAGATAAGATAGAGTACATCCATAACTGCTTCTCCAAAATACCTGCTATTACCAGTGCTGTTCAATAAAGAATGATAATTTTTTACCGTCATAATTTTTCGCACTAAAATTCAAACTTATTATATTCTATTAGCCTAATGTGAAACAAACACGCCGTAGTAGTTTCATTGTTGGTACTCCTGGTTCCCGCCTATGCGAACCAGGCAAGTTCAGACATGTTCAGTATCGTCTACAACTGCAACGGAAGTAACACGCGAGGAACAATATGCGTCTTTGAAATTCTGCATTCGTCTCAACAAATCTTCAGTTGAGGCCTATACAATGTTACAGGAGGCCTATGGAGAGTCTGTTCTTCCCTACAGCACAGCTCGAAGGTGGTTTAAAATGTTTAAAGAGGGGAGACAGTCAATTTCAAGGGACGGTGGACCCGGTGCTCCAGTTACTACTCTTACGGAAGAAAACATCAACACTGCTGCTGCCATTGTGAGAGAGGATCGACGAATTACCTTAAGATCACTTTCTGAAATATTGAACACTTCATTAAGTGCCACCCACACGTTGGTGACTGAAGCATTACACATGAGACGTGATGGGTTCCAAGACTGTTGATTCCCGAACAAAAGGACATTCATGTGCAGTTAAAGTTGATGTTAGAGGAAGATCCGGAGTTTCTTTCAAACGTAATCACTGCTAATAAGACTTGGCTACATCATTTAGATCCTGAGAGTAAACAGCAAAGCTCAGTGTGAAAATCTCCTTCATCTCCAACCCCCAAAAAGCAAAAGTGGTTGCTTCTGCTGGGAAAGTTATGGTCATCTCATTCTTAGATATTCATGGAATGGTTTATCAGCATGTTGTACCTGCACACACACTATAGTAACTGAAAAAAAATACAGATATGTACTGAGAACATTGCAAGTCCATATCAGGCGCAAAAGACCACATTTCCGTTGAGCAGGCTGGATGCTGCAGCACGATAATGGGCGGCCGCATATTGCCAATGTGCATCCCTCAGCCTCCCTATAGTCCGGATTTAGCCCCATGTGACTTTTTTCTATTCCCTAACCTGAAGAAACGACTTCGTGGGAGGCATTATCCATCATCAGAAGCAGTGGTGAAGGCTGTGGAGGCGATTTTGAAGGATCTCTCAAAAATGGTTTCCAGCATGTCTTTGAAGACTGGCAGAAACGCTGGGACAAGTGCATCGCATTCAGGGGAGACTATTTTGAGAAGGACAGTCGAAATTATGAGGATGACTAAAGCTACGTTGTTATTGAACAGTCCTAATATGTAGAATTTGAATGAACAAATAAAAGAACGTACAGTTTGTCCGGCCGTTCTCCGGCTCTGACATTTCTTGAGAGGGGAAAGCGGACTGTTGCCAGTTCTTTAGAGGGAATTTCAGGCAGAGGAACATGCGTATTTTAAATGGTTCACGCATTTGCATATTTCACGTACCTGAAGCCATATTATTATAATAGAAATAATAATAGGACTTACAGACACTAAAAATCGCAATTCACGCACACACATAATAACAAACAGACTTCAACAGCGCAAGCACCAAAAGCAACTGAAGCCTCGTGGCGCAAAAAAGAAAATTAAACTGGCAACACCGTTTTGGATTTAGAAGCCACGCCTAACAATACAATGCTGATTGGCGCTAGCAGACAGTTCTAACTTCCTGACCATGACACTGGTACTGCCAACAGAAGCAACTAATGCATGTAAAAGTTGTGAAAGGAGTATTCGAATACAGTCCCCGTAGGGGAGAGGATACGTCCCGTTCATGATGATGATGATAATATGTGTATAAGAGCGCTGAGCTGCAGTGGTCATCAGCGACCTTACAAAACACTAATAGCAATGGCCAGGTATAAATTATTCAAAATTTTAAAAACAGATCAAAACAAAATGACAATAAAATAAATAAGCCCAAATGGGTAAAAAACAACAAATGAAAACTATAAGTACCTAATAAACACAAAAATGCATAAAAATACTACTTTAAGTATCAACTTGCTATGACAAGAGCTACCTGCCCAGAGGTGGTCGAACCAATTTGTTCCTTTTCTTTGGGGCAGGGCTAGCACTTTCAGCAGGTTTTTCCTGCCTTTTCCTCACTGTCGTTTGGGCAGTGAGGACAGGATCCACCCGCTCCACATCCTCAATGGAGGAGAACGGTTTCCGTACTAGTAACTTCGAATCCAGTCTCTCGACAGGATCGGAAACTGCGACCGGCGAAGGTGGAAGTCGCCGATCGGCGTCTTCTTCAGATGAGTCCTCAGATGTTGACGGAGATGTTCGTGGACTTTTGTACTGGCTAGCTTTCTTTTCACTGGTTTTACTATTTACCTTGAGGAAGTCCGTTCCGTCATAAGTGGTCTTGGCCGCGCCGTGGCTCAGTGGTTAGACCGCTTAGCTCTCACCAAGGCGGCCTGGGTTCGATCCCAGGCAACCGCAAAGTGAGATTTCTGGTGGAAAACACGGCGCTGGGGCTGGTTTTCTCCGGGATCTTCGGTTTCCGCCGCCATTTCATTCCACCGGTGCTCCATCTTCATCTCGTGTATCATCAGTGTCACCGCCTGCTGTGCCGTGTTTAGTAAAAGCTGGCGTTAAGCACTACACACACATACACACACATAAGTGGTCTTAAATTTCCTTGGCGATACATTATATATTACCGGTTCACTTGTTCTTGAAGTAGATGCTTTCGGCGGTGACTTGGCTGAAACCTTCTTCTTAGGACTGGACTTGGTCGGCGCGCTCACTGTTGTTCGTGTTGGTGATTGTTGCTTTGGCTGTTATCTTGGTGTAATTGATCTTTCAGATATTACTTCCCCGTTTGTTTCGCAGGTTTGTGTTGCGATTTCACGTCTAGGTACCGGCTTAGCTGCAACTGCACTATAAGTAACGGTCCTAGGTACAGAAGGCTGGCGAATACGAAAGAGTTTCCGGACTTCCACGAAGGACACCCTCTCTCTGACACGGATCTCTTGGATCCCCTGCTCCTCCATAAAACGGGGACATTCTCTGGATTTTGCTGAGTGATTACCACTGCAGTTAACGCACTTTGCTGGTGAAGTGCATGCATTGTCATGCTTGACTTCCCCGCAGTCAACGCAAGTGGCAACTCCATTACATGAATCACTTGTGTGGCCAAAGCGTTGGCATTTATAACACCTCAGTCGATTTGGTATATACTGCCTCACTTCAATCCCGTCCCCTTCAGCTGCCCTGGTGCGGGCGCTGCGTACCCTTAGCACACGTGGTACCTCTGGTGTTACTAGAGGAACCTAGGGCTGAACATTCGAGCCCCTCCCGGAGTTGTTCGGATTGGGTTGGACTCGAAGGGGTAGTGGTTACCGATACCGGTGGGAGATCGGGGACGTCTCCGGACGGGGTTGATTTAAGCCATATATTCCCGTGTACTAGTCTGTATAGCTAGTATAAGGTGTGCTAGCTCACCAGGCGGCCCCACCGAGGTTAATCTGTAGATTTCCCTGCAGGGTTGGCGCGCGTAAGTGACGTATCCACTTCCACCCCGTCTTGAGTCCATAGGACCAGATGGGGCCCTTGTTAGTCTCTAGGTCTTGCCCTATGGACAGCCCCACGCAGGCACCGGGCGCCCTTTTGGGTTAGCTAGGTAACTCCCTGGTCATTAGGGGAAAGCTCAGTCTTCACTTTGTATGGATTGCCCTGGCAGATACTTCCGGGCTTATATATTCGAATAGAGTCGTGCTGTAGTGAATCTCTTGCATGATAATGAAATTACAAGTTGGATTCCAATGTATTAATTTTATATAGTCCTATATCCTAATTCTAAAGATAAGTTTGAGGATATTTTGGTATTGTGACTTTGTGGGTTCGTATATATAAAACTCCAATTTGCCGAAATTCTAAATGTACGTAGAAATATACTCCGTAGCAGCGGAATTACATCACATATCACAATCTACAGCACCAAGGTCGATGACAATAACAAACAGCTCTCATTACAACACCAAAACAGCTGACTCTTGTTGCACAACTTGCAACTCTCTGCAGTTCTCCGCTTACCTTTCCCGCGACTGTTTTACAACTTACAACTCTCAGATGTTTTGTGCTCACTCACTCTGTTTACAACTCATCACTTCCTTAAATACCTCCTGATATTTTCTAGATTATTCGAAAATAAACGGGAAACCGAACAGTCTATCAGTCAAGAAGTATAATAGCCCTACTCAAACGGTTACCATGGCGGCGTCAAAGGATGCGATAAGATTTAGATATTCAGTTACGCAGAGATAAGATGTGTCAACCCGCTCGCTGTGGAGAAAACAACGTTGTCGTGTTTTCTTTAAGTTGTCAGCATTGCAAACATTGACATTTATTTCTTAGAATAATTAGCAAGTAGCAATAAGATTAGCAAGGTTCTTAAGTCCAACTGCACCATGCTAATACGAGGGCTATCCAGAAAGTAGATTACGTTTTCGTCTGTTTCCGCTAGGGGCGGGGCTAGCGCGGCCATCTTGGGGTCAGAGCGTTGCGCAGCTCAGTCGGCATCTAGCCGTGCTAGTGAGAGGTTCGTGCTGTGCTCCGTTCAGATACTGTGACGGTTTGAAATGTCTGCGTTAATTGAAAATCCCGCGAGCTGCGAGGTGCGTGCAGTAAAAAGGTTTCTGACTGCAAAAAACTGTAAACCGATAGAAATCTATCGACAGCTTTGTGAAGTGTATGGGGACAACATTATACTGAAGGTGGAGTGCGTCAGTGGGTCATCAGATTTAAAAATGGCCGAACCAATGTTCACGACGAAGATCGAAGTGGGAGACCCAGCATAGTGACTGCCGAACTTGTCGAAAAAGTCGATGCTAAAGTCCGTGAAAATCGAAGGTTCACAATAACGGAACTTTCTTTGAGTTTTCCACAAATTTCGCGAAGTTTGTTGCACGAAATCATCAGCGAAAAGCTTGGTTACCACAAGTTTTGTGCAAGATGGATTCCAAAAATCTTGACAGAGGATCACAAAAATCAGCGAATGGCTGCAGCGTTGAACTTTTTGGACGTTTACCATAAGGATGGTGACTCTTTACTCGATCGCATCGTTACTGGTGACGAAACATGGGTGAAACACGTGAACTGTGAAACTAAATTGCAATCAATGCAGTGGGGGCACACAAGTTCTCCCCAAAAACTCAAGAAATGCATGCAAACAATGTCGGCAAGGAAGATGATGGCGACTGTTTTTTGGGACAGAAAAGGTGTGATTTTGGTGGACTTCCTGGAAAGAGGCACTACAATAAACTCTCAAAGGTATTGCCAAACTCTCCAAAAACTCAGAAGAGCCATTCAAAACAAGCGCAGAGGAATGTTGAGCTCTAAGATCTTGTTGATTCACGACAACGCCCGGCCCCACACGGCAAATGTCACTCGTGAAGTTCTTGAATCTTTTAAGTGGGAGTTGTTTCCTCATCCGCCGTACAGTCCCGACCTGGCACCGAGCGACTTCCACCTATTCCCAGCAATGAAGAAGTGGCTGGCTATGCAGCGTTTTGATGACGACGCACAGCTGTAAGAAGAGGTAACGAAGTGGTTGAAGGCGCAGGCGGCCGAATTTTTCGACGAAGGAATTTCCAAGCTCGTACATCGCTACGATAAATGCCTTAATTTGAATGGTGACTATGTCGAAAAGTAGTATTTGAGTGTGGCTTTCATCTGTATATAATAAAATTTGTTTCCTATACTTTGTTTACTTTTTATTCCAAAACGTAATCTACTTTCTGGATAGCCCTCGTAATATCAAAGTATACATTCTACTCACATTACGCTCTTTCTTCGCCTTCCTCGCTGTCACTGCCACTTTCACTCACGTGTATAACGAACGAAGCATTGTCGTGTGAAACATCCCGCAGTTGAAATTTTCGTTCTTGTTGCTGAACACATCTTTCCCATACACTCGAATCTATATCTGATACACATTCTCTCATCACTTTGCACACACTGTCACTTACAGAAAGAGTTACATTCCGCTTTCTTACGGCATGTTTAAGGCGTGCCCATATCAACTCAACCGGATTGAGACAACATTTTTATGGCGGTAGCCTGAGAACTTCATGACCACGATATTTTGCTATTTTGTCTATTAAATACACTTTTTGTTTATTAGCTTCTCGAATTTTCTCCAAAAGCACGGATTTTACAGGAACTGGACTGGGTATTTCTAAATTATGTTCTAACATGAAATTAATCATTTCGTCCTTTTTGCTAGACATGGTGGGAATTTTTATCTTTAGCCGTGAATGATAACTAGCGTTATCTAAGACAATCACACACTTAGGAGGAATGTTTTCCAAAAGTTTGTTCCTAAACCAAGCATCAAATATTTCGGCATTCATCTCGTGATGAGAATCGGCCAAGGATTCCCGAATACTTTTAGAGGACAAATATAAGCAGCTCTCAATCCAACCCTGGCTACCACCTGCATGCAGAATCAGTATTCTTTTTCCACGTGACACGGGGTCTGGAAGGCAACAAGAGCAACTGCCGACATCCCAACCTTTTCTTACGACATCATGAGTATCGTACCAAGACTCGTCTAAATAAATTATACGATACCCTTCCTGCCTTAAATAGTTTAGCCTGCTCAAGTACTTGTATCTCCATACCACAATCCTTGCTGATTCCATAATCACACGCCTCTTATTTAACGTGCGAAAGCGGAAACCTAACTTCACTAACAACTGCTTAAGTGAATCCTTTTTGTAAGGAAAATCGCAGACGGTTTGAAGTTTATGCAGTAATTCCAAAACTGTTGGTGATTGCCCTTCTTTATAAAATCTGTACACCTCCCTACGAACTGTGTCGCAGGTGAAATTATCAACCTTACCTAACTTTAGTTGCTGGTGCCCTTCTTTTTTTGGCGTAATAGGTAGTCTCTTCGCAACTTTACTAACTGTATGTCTGCTTAAGCCTACTGCTTTAGCAGTTTCAGTAATAGGTCCCTTTCCTATTTTATTGGCTTCCATATACTTAAAAACATTACATATTAATTGATGGCACTGTTTACTGAGCGTTCCTAAAGGTACCTTGCTTCTTTTACTCTTGCTTCGTTTGTTGTCCCACCAGCGACACTAGAAGTAGAAACAACATTATTACTAGCACCACTAATATTATCACTACGAGATAAACTGGCTGGATTACTGACACTATTTCTACCATCAAAGCTAGATACGTCCCAAGGTCTCCAAATATTTAAGAATAGCTAGGAAACACCACTTGCACCAATGAAGTTGACAAGAAAACTAACAGAATGAAATGAAGGATGAATTAAAGAGAAAACAGCGAAGATATTGCAACTCTGTGTTTTACTGCACGTGGACATAACATGTATCTGTCATTTGTGATTCCTGCACATTCATTGGCTGAAGCGCTGCGTTCATTGGTGCTTAGCAGATGTCCGAGAAACGCTTCAGTAACCATCTCACCTTTCGGAGAATAATCAGTGCGTTATCTGAGAGGTTTCTATCAACAAAGATAAATCCATGGAAAGCGTTTCAGCAACGCTGTAATAAATAGAAATTTCCATTTATCTCAGTTTGTGACAGCTGGATAGCATGGCTCCAACGTGCACAGAATAGAGGACTTAGGTCTATATATTCTGTGGGATGTTATTTTCCCACCAGGTTGCTTCTCGAGGCCTCGAGTCTTCCATACGTGGCGGATGAAATTAGGCGCCAGGCATCAAAATTATACGCAAGTTTACGCAACCAAAGAAGCGCCCTTGTCAGATCCTTGGGAGATTATGACCCCACTAGACGTCGTTCTAGAAGCACCGGTTACGCCGCATTGCTTGCGGGCATCCGAGATAACCCAGGAGCTAATCCGAACAGCAGCTAAAGCTGAGCTCTACATAATCCTTCCAAGATGCTTGGCAGCAAAATTATTCCCCAAAGTATAAACAAATAAAACCACCAGGATGCAAGGTGTTGCATCCTGTGCTTCAACCCCAAGGTACATCTTGTAACCTCATAAATAACACCAATCTAAAAACCCACATTTGACCAGATAACATCCCGAAATCTACCTTACCTGCGGTAAAACGCTTAACGGGTGGGCACGTAGCAAAAACCTTCTGGCTATATACAGCCAGCCAGCACCACATGACATGGCATGGCCTCCTACAACGTAAAAACAACGACGGTACCGTAGAAGATTCCAAAACAGCTATTAAAAATGGAGCAACAGAAACTAAATCTGAATAAGCAACGAATTTGAGAGAGGAATAGTCAATAGGCGTAAACCATGAACAGTTAACTCGATTTTTTTCTTCTTAAAATGTTAGGGAAGCTCAAACGATGAACTTCCATTGTAAGGTGTTTTCAAACGTTTGTATGGAATGCATGAGTGGTCATGTATATTAGATCAAAACTAAATTCTGTATTTCTGTGTACCGAAAGCTTTACAAAGCCCACTGTACCAAATACCAGTAATCTCAGTAGTACATACAAATGAAGTAAATCTGATTTTGTGTTAACTCCTGAGGCGTTTGCTAGAGCTAAACCTTCTTTGAACTTGGAGAACAATAATTCATATGGCTGTTCCCTTGCAAGGTTCTATATATATCTCCCGTGTTGGAAGTTGCTGAATTTGGAGGCAAAATCAATGCCTGACCCTTATAGACAGTCTGCAGTAAACTTTAAAGGCTGTTCAACAAAAGACTTATCAGGGGTCGTTTTATCCGTTTGTTGTTACATATAGGAGGGTGGTCTGAAAAGTTTCCAACCTCAACATGAAGATGGCAGCACTCATAAATAAAAGCTATTGAATTTCGTTGGTCATCTGTTCACAGTTACTCAACAAATTTTCAGTCATTTTGGACGCTCAGTTGTTATGTAAAAGACGTTTGAGTGAGTTGATGAGTTTTCATGAAAATGGACAAAATCGAGTATTGAGCTGTCATTAAATATTTGTTTTTGAAAGACAATACGCCTACGCAAATCAAAGATGAGTTGGATTCTGTGTATGCGGACTCTGTACCATCATTTACCACAGTGAAATTTTGGGCAGCTGAATTTAAACGTGGCTGTAAGAGCTTGGGAGACGATGAACGTTCGGGACGACCAAAATCAGCCAATATAGAAGAAAACATCGCCAAAGTTCACCAAATGGTGCTAGACAACCGCCGAATTAAAGTGAGAGAGATAACATAGGCTATGAACATGTCAAAAGAACGTGTTTGTCACATATTACATCAACATTTAGACATGAGAAAGTTGTCCGCGCGTTGGGTGCCGGGTTTGCTCACGTTAGACAAAAAACGTGTTCGAATAATTAGGCGCAATAAATCCAAGTTTTGGCGCCGATTAATTACTGTAGATGAAACTTGGATACACCATTATACGCCCGAAACAAAAATACAGACCAAACAGTGGACCGCAAAGGGAGGACCTGCTCAAAAAAAGAAATAACTGTCTTTTCGGCTGAGAAAGAGATGGCGAGTGTGTTTTTCTTTCTTTCTTTTTTTTTTTCCTTTTGTTTTTGATAGTCATGGAGTTATATTAATAGATTAAAAAGAAACATTACAGGAGCATACTACGCATCATTACTTGACTTACTTTATGTCCATCATCGCCCTACTTCTTTCTACACCACACATTGGAACATATATTTTTATTTTCCAGTTCTCATAAACACATGAGACAACTACCTTAATGGCGACTTACAACATGTAAGTACTTTAAGGCCCGGGCTTTATAGTAAACCACTAGGAGATCTCATAAACACATGAGACAACTACCTTACTGACGACTTACTATGCTGTAAGTACTTTAAGGTCCGGGCTTTATAGTAAACCACTAGGAGTTCTCATAAACACATGAGACAACTACCTTAATGACGACTTACTATGCTGTAAGTACTTTAAGGCCCGGGCTTTATAGTAAACCACTAGGAGTTCTCATAAACACATGAGACAACTACCTTAATGGCGACTTACTATGCTGTAAGTACTTTAAGGCCCGGGCTTTATAGTAAACCACTAGGAGTTCTCATAAACACATGAGACAACTACCTTAATGACGACTTACTATGCTGTAAGTACTTTAAGGCCCGGGCTTTATAGTAAACCACTAGGAGTTCTCAAAAACACATGAGACAACTACCTTAATGACGACTTACTATGCTGTAGGTACTTTAAGGTCCGGGCTTTATAGTAAACCACTAGGAGTTCTCATAAACACATTAGACAACTACCATAATGACGACTTACTATGCTGTAAGTACTTTAAGGCCCGGGCTTTATAGTAAACCACTAGGAGTTCTCATAAACACATGAGAACTACCTTAATGACGACTTACCATGCTGTAAGTACTTTAAGGCCCGGGCTTTATAGTAAATCACTAGGAGTTCTCATGAACACATGAGACAACTACCTTACTGACGACTTACTATGCTGTAAGTACTTTAAGGTCCGGGCTTTATAGTAAACCACTAGGAGTTCTCATAAACACATGAGACAACTACCTTAATGGGTAGGTTAACTACATCCCCGAAATGTCTAGGATCTTCATTTCATCTCCATTATCATTTCACATCATCTCTCCTTTGGTGATCTCTTTCAGGGTAGAAGTGTCGGCGGGAGTATCGGCGGTGCAAGCAGGATGATATGCTCTGAGTGAAATACTCCTCCTATCTCTTCCCACCAACTATTTGAGTTGTCTAATCTATCTTGCTGTCTGATTGCTTTCACTATTAATAACTTAACTTTCTGTAAAATGAGTAACAGTTTATATTATTACAACGATTTTGTAATAATGTGGACAAACAAAACGTGCAGAGCTTCGCCTGAGAATCGCCTGGATTTGTTTTGATTCCGTATTCTTCACAGCGCTCCATGTCAGAACTTGACGGCAATATCTCATTCAATGTAAATTGACGTAAACAAGTGGTCCGTGAAGGGTTGATAGGGGAATGAAAGAAACAGATGAGTTTCAGCAAGAAAGCTTTTTCTGATGAAATCCATGGCGTGCTCCATCAAAACGAGGAGAATAGGAATATGATTTGTTACTACATTTTAAGCTTACTGAGGCATTATGAGTTAGAACGAATTATTGATAGAATTAAAAAGGAAATTTGATGTGTTTCACTCAAATGATTTTATCTACCAACTATTCCTACAAAAACCGCATTGTAATGTCTACTTATTGATACATTTTCGTTACAGTTTACGCATTTCTTTGTAGCATACAAAACGAGAGTTTAAGTATTAAAAATTCTTTTGACTTAGTTGAAAACATTGTCAATGTTATATTGTCTAAAACTGATAAACTTGCTTCTTTTTATGTAGCTGCCTCATTTCTTAGATTTCCTAGAGAAAAATCGTTGATTTATTTAAAAATTGCTTGAATTCAATACATTTACATGAGGACTTAATAGTTGATTTTGTTAAACTTAATAAATTTTGTTTATATCAAAATGTTTTCACGTTTAATGGTGAATATTTTCAACAGACTTATGGCGTAGCAATGGGTAATCCCCTTTCACCTTTTCTTGCTGATCTATTTATGAGATTTTTCGAAATGCAAGTCACTAAAACATTCCCTTTAATTTTTAAAACCTCGTGTAGTTATGTTGCTGCTATTTTTGCTATTCTTCCTGATTAACTCATAAATGATGCTTTAAAATTACTACATTTGTAAGATAAAGCTACATAATTCACATGAGACACTGAAATTAATTGATTTATTCCCTTTCTAGAATTGAAGGTAATAAGACATATTAATAAATTAAACTTTTGTATTTATTATTGATTAGTCTATTTATTATTATTTATTAGTCCACTTATATTGATAATTATTTAAAAATAAAAGTTTTAACCCTTTGAACATAAAATTGCTGTTTTCAATAGTATGATTTATAGATTAATAAATATACCCCTGAATAAAGAGGAATTTAATAAAGAATTTAACATATTATTAATACTGCTTTAATTTATGGCTTTAATAAAGACTTTATACGAAACAGATTGACACATTTAAATATCAAAATACTGTTAATGATATTTATATCATGAAAAATATAGATTAGATTAGATTAGATTGATTTGTGTTCAGTGGGTTCACTTGTAGCCAGAAAAGGCTGTGAAAATTGAACATGTCCAGAGGTATAAAGTTTAATAGCATATATATGTACAAAAGTTAACATAAGACACATATTATAGTACACAGGCAATATGAACAACATTATGGAAAACAGAGCAGGGATAATTATATATGATACAAAATGAAACACGTTTAAATCGGCTTTCACTTGTCTTATGCCAGTACGTCTCAACCTTTTTGCAATGGATACCATTCTTGTTATTTATTAAGTACATATACATTAAAAATAAACTTCCAACTTGCATCAAACATTTATTAGTAATGATTTGTCATTGGAATATTTAGATACTACTTATAGAGCTACAGAAGCATTATCAGGATAATTAAAAGCACCGAAATTATCAATTTTTTTTCTTTAATAACATTAGGAAGTGCGCCAAATACTTTGATAGTTTCATAATGCACACCTTTCTGGAAGCAAGAAAGTTTAGCACAGGGATAATGGATATTATACTTTTGTCTAGTGCTTATTTTGTGAATTACAGTATTTGTTGCAAATAAGGCACGATTGCATACAAAGAATTTTAGGATCGAAAATATTGTGACTTTGTGGGTTCGTGAAATGAAAAGTCCAATTGTACCACTCAAAAAATGTTCTTTATTTCCACCGACTTACAGTTAAGCACTTGCCAATTACACAGAAATACGTAATGCACACAATTACAATTCACCAGTTCGTAAGTTAACGTTCCGATGCGCGTACACAGTCTTCTCGTCCGTTTGCTAGCTCGTCAAGCACTGACTGACTGCCCCTTGCACGACGTGTCGCTTATATAGGGTCCGCTTGCCCATCTAGAAGGTTCTCGATTAAATTGAATGTCCCGTAATTTCCAGACCCTAGTAGAAGGGTAAAGAGACGGCTCAGGGGCCCGACCCCTCTCCTAACCATCCCTTCAGTTAGTGACAGGAGACAAATGAGTGGGCGTGGCGTGGCCTCCGGTCCCTTCTCAGCTGTTGTTTGTGGTGCTTCCCGATAATTGGGTGACACTGCTCCCTCCTCAAAGCTGGTCGTCCCGAACAGCACCATCGTAGCGGGCTAGACGATCCAGGTGTACCACCAACATCTTCCCTCGGGGAACCTTCTGGATGCGGTAGACCACGTCGTTAATCCTCTTCACCACCCGGTACGGTCCTTGCCATGGCTGCTGGAGCTTCGGGCAGCGTCCCTTGGTCCGGGTAGGACGGTACAACCAGACTAGGTCACCTTGCTGGAACCCTTGGCTGTTGGCTTGCCTGTCATACCTGGTCTTCATGCGGTCGCTCGCCTTCTGGATGTTCTGGCGAGCCATCTCGTGCATGTCGTGGAGATGGTCCACCAAGTTCTCCACATACTCGGTCGCTGGCTGTTTCGCTTCCGGAGGGCTTCCAAAAGCCAGGTCACAAGGGAGGCGTAACTCTCGGCCGAACATTAAGCTGGCTGGCGTCATCCCAGTTGTGTCGTGTGTAGACGAGCGATAGGCCAGCATGAACAGTGGCACCTTGACGTCCCAGTCTCGCTGATGGCTGGCCACGACCTTCCTCAGGTGTTCCTCTAAGGTCTTGATGTACCTTTCGACCATGCCATCCGATTGGGGATGTAGAGGCGTAGTGCGAGTCTTGTTCACCCCAAGCCTTTGTAGTGCCTCCTTCATTAGGTTGGACTCAAAGTTGGTACCCTGGTCACTGTGTAGCTCTAACGGCACCCCAAATCGACAGAATACTTGCTCCACGAGGCAGTCTGTGACTGTCTTTGCCTGTTGGTTTGGGATGGCATACACCTCCGGCCACTTGGTGAAGTAGTCCACGACCACCATTAGGTACTTGTTGCCTCGGTCGGAAACTGGGAACGGTCCAGCAATGTCAACGGCGATCCGTTCGAATGGCGCTCCGACGTTGTACTGCTGCATGCGACCCCGGCTCCTAGTCTGAGGGCCACGACTCGCCGCGCACACGTGACACTGACGGCACCATCTCTCAGCATCTGCTCGGAGTCTCAGCCAGTAGTAGCGCTGCGGTAGTTTGTCAATTGTTCGGTTCGCTCCCAGGTGTCCTCCCGAAGTACCGGCGTGCACTTCCTCCAGGACTTCCGGGACCTTACTCCGGGGAAGTACCAACTGCTCTCTCTGCGTCTTCCCATCGGGTGATTCCCATACCCGGAACAGCACGCCCTCTCTGGTCTTCAACGAGTCCCATTGGGCCCAGTACGACTTGTAGGTGGTGCTCCTCGGTGCGATGTCCTCCCAGGTTGGTCTCATCCCTGCCTCCACTTCCCTCAAGAGTGGCCCCAAGTCTGCGTCCGCCAGCTGCTCCCTCCTCAGGCCTGCGCTATCCCAGCCTTCTGCAGGCACTGCCACAACTACTCGGACTGCTGCGGCACGCTCCTTCTCTTCCACCCTTGTGCACTGGCCGCACTCTTCTGGACAGGGTCTTCGGGACATGGCATCTGCGTTACCGTGGCTCTTCCCTCTACGATGTTCCGAGGTGAAGTCGTACTCCTGCAGCCTCTGGACCCAACGTGCTGTCTGGCCTTCCAGGTTCTTAAAGCTCAATAGCCAGGTTAGGGCGGAATGGTCAGTCCTCAGGTGGAATGGCTGACCGTACAGGTACTTGTGGAAGTGCTCCAATGTCTTTACTACCGCCAGTAACTCCCGTCGGGTGACGCAGTAGTTCTTCTCTGCCTTGGATAGCGTCTTGCTGTAATAGGCTATCACCCGCTCATGGCTATCCTGGATCTGCGATAGGACACCTCCAATGCAATGGTCGCTGGCGTCGGTGTCCACAATGAAGGCGCCACCCGGTTGTGGGAAACCCAAAATTGGAGCACTGCACAGGGTCTCCTTTAGGTGCTGGAAAGCGTTTTCTGCGTCCTCCGTCCACACATAAGGCCGGTGTTCCTCTGTCAGGTGGGTGAGGGGTTTTGCGATGTTGGAGAACCCCTTTATGAAGCGCCTGTAATAACTGCACAGCCCCAGGAAACTGCGCAATTCTTTCTTATCCTTTGGGCGAGGCCAATCTCTCACAGCCTGTGTCTTCTCCGGGTCTGTGGCCACTCCGGTTGCTGAGACTATGTGGCCCAAGTAGTTAACTTCCTTACGGAAGAGCTGGCACTTCTTCGCGTTCAGCTTCAAGTTGGTCGCTTGCAGTCTCTGTAGCACCTTACTCAGATTCTCGAGGTGATCTTCGAAAGTCTTCCCGACGATGATGATGTCGTCCAGGTATAGCAGGCAGGCATCGTAAGTCAGCCCTCTCATCACTGACTCCATAAGGCGCTGGAAAGTAGCTGGTGCGTTGCAGAGGCCAAAGGGCATAACCGTGAACTGCCAGAGCCCTTGGCCCGTCGAGAATGCGGTCTTCTCCTTGTCTCTCGGGTCTAGAGCTACCTGCCAGTAGCCTGACTTAAGGTCCAGGGTCGAGAACCACTGTGCACCAGCTAGCGTGTCCAGGGTGTCGTCAATGCGGGGTAAGGGAAAACAGTCCTTCCGGGTGACGGCGTTCAACTTTCTGTAGTCTACGCAGAAGCGCAGCTCGCCGTTCTTCTTTGTCACCAAGACTACAGGGGAACACCAAGGGCTGTCAGACTCTTCAATCACTCCCCTGGATCTCATGTCCTCCAGCATGTCTCGTACCGCCCCTTGCTTCGCCAGCGGAACGCGTCTATGTGGTTGCCGAATAGGCCGGGCGTCCCCGGTGTCGATGCGGTGAAGCACTTTGTCCGTGCGGCCGTAGTCACTATCACCTTGGCTGAAGACGCGCTGATACCGCCTTAGCAGTTGTCGAACCTTCTCCAGCTGTTCTGTGGTCAGGTGGTCGGCCGCCCTCTCCACCAAGCTTTCTAGCCGGGGCCCCAGGTGTTGCTTCAGCGCCGGCACCTGGGTCTCGTCGATAGCTGTTACGCTCACCACGGGCTCGCACATTCCCAACTCCGTCCCGGCCTGTACGTCGTGATCGGCGTCCGTAGGATTTAGCAGTCTCACGGGCACCTCCTCTCGGCACGGCAGCAATGCCCTGGCTACACACAGTCCGTTTACATGCGTCTTCTGGTCCAGCATCATGTTCCTGGTTCTCTGGCCCTCCAGTCGCGCCGTCACCACCACCTCGCTCCTCGCGGGGACAACCACGTCTTCGTCCAAGACGACCCTGCAAATTCCAAGGCGCTCTTCGGGTTGACGGAGTATAACCTCTTCTCCGTTAAGCCGCAGGACCTTCTTGCCGACGTCGACCGTCACCTCGTGGCTCCTGAGGGCATCCAGTCCCAGGATCACCTCCTCAGCCCCCTTCGCGACGAACACCCACAGACGCACGGCACTCCGTCCCAAGTTCAGCTCCAGCAGGGCCTCCCTCTCCACAGGCAAGGTGTCGCCCGATACCGTTACAAGCTGGTATGGCCGGCTTGGCTTCCTTGTCGGCAAACCCTTCGCCACGTCAGGTCTGATGATGGTCACGGCCGCCCCGGGGTCCACCAGCACGCGGCACGGCTTTCCTCTTATCCAACCGTCCGCGATGAGGCTGTCATCCATACGCCGGCTGACGGCACGCAGTGTCACTGGAGGGGATGGTGGTGATGGCGCCGACGTGCCCCTCTCCACGACGGCCCTTACTCGTTTTCCGACTGCTCTTCCTGGCGTGGGCAGTCTCTCTGTAGGTGTCCGGGCTGTCCACACCCCCAACACAGGCCACTAGGTGTTCGCCGGCGTCCCTCAGCTGGTCTTCTGTCTCCGGCATAGCGGACGCTCCTCGTTCTCGACGTCGGGAGGGATGTTATTTTGGCCGCCTCCATCCTTAATGCCGCTGTCAGCGCCTCGTGGATGGTTTTATATTCGCCGAGCATTAGGCGCTGACGAATCTCCGTGTCCCGTACCCCGTCGACAAAATTGTAGGCGGCTTCCCGGGATACGAACTCCAGTGGCAGGTCAACCAACGCCTTGCTAGCCAGCTGCTCGGTGGCTATGGCGAACTCCTGCAGCGTCTCCCCCGGCTGCTGCGACCTTGCCTTTAGCTGGCTTCGGTATGCTGCGGCTAAGCGGTGGTTCCCGAAGCGATTCTCCAGGGCCTCCCAGATGTCCTTGGGCGCCGCCATCGTCTGCACCGCGTTTAGCACTTCCGCGGCCCGTCCCTGGAGGCTGGCTATTAACTGTGTGGCCTCCTCCTCCGGTGACCATCTGTTGTGCCTGGCCACTGTGTCGAACTGGCGGCGGAAGACTTCAAACGTTGACGCGCCGTCATACTTGGGAGGTTTGACGCGCGCAGATGTTGTGTCGCGTCCCAGCGCGTCGGCCTTCAAATCCTTCAGCTTCCTGCCGACGACGTCCTCCACCATGGCGTTCAGGGACTTGACGCTGCTGTCGGCCTTTCCCTCCAGGTTGTTAACGCGGTTAGCAAGGTCTTCGACGTCTTCCACCACGGCGTTCAGGGTCTTGGCGTTAGTGTCGGCTTTTTCCTCTAAATCATTAAGGCGGTCGTCTACTTGACCCATCCGCTTGCCCAGGTTCGTGACGTCATCCCTCATGCCGGCCAACTGTTCCTCAAATTTGGCGGCGAGGACCTCGTTCGCTGCCCTCATTTCCGTGGTCAATTCGCTCTTAATTTCTTCCATCTTCTCGGTGATGTTGTCGTTGGCCGTCTTCATTTGTTTCAACTCGGCGGTGATGTTGTCGTTGGCCGTCTTCATTTGTTTCAGTTCGGCGGCCAGGTAGTTATTTGCCGCTTCCGTTTTCTCTGTTAATTCGGCCTTCATTTCTTCCATCTTCTCGGTGATGTTGCCGTTGGCCGTCTTCATTTCTGTCAGTTCCGCCTTCATTTCCATCATCTTCTCCAAAATTTTCTCCAATGCCGCGTCCATGGTTGTAATGTTCGGTGATGTTATCTTCCCGCTTCCTGACACCAGTGTGACTTTGTGGGTTCGTGGAATAAAAAGTCCAATTGCACCACTCAAAAAATGTTCTTTATTTCCACCGACTTACAGCTAAGCACTTGCCAATTACACAGAAATACGTAATGCACACAATTACAATTCACCAGTTCGTAAGTTAACGTTCCGATGCGCGTACACAGTCTTCTCGTCCGTTTGCTAGCTCGTCAAGCACTGACTGACTGCCCCTTGCACGACGTGTCGCTTATATAGGGTCCGCTTGCCCATCTAGAAGGTTCTCGATTAAATTGAATGTCCCGTAATTTCCAGACCCTAGTAGAAGGGTAAAGAGACGGCTCAGGGGCCCGACCCCTCTCCTAACCATCCCTTCAGTTAGTGACAGGAGACAAATGAGTGGGCGTGGCGTGGCTTCCGGTCCCTTCTCAGCTGTTGTTTGTGGTGCTTCCCGATAATTGGGTGACAATATATTCATGCAAGGAAGCGTTAATATCTTCAATCTTGTAAAAAGATCTTTACAGGAGCATCTGTTGTGGGTGTTAGTATTGATTCTTATAACCTTCTTTTGCATAAGAAATATTTTTTATACTTTCTACTGAGTTGCCCCAAAATAATATTCTACAATCCGATTATAATTTTAAAAAAATTAACTTACTATCCGAGTTAATAAACATTTTCAAAAAAGTTTAATGAGTTTGGTATAACTTTAGTTCCTCAAAATTAATATAGTAATGAAATTTTATTACATTTCTCTAAAAAGGTTAAAATTCCTAATAATGAAAATTCTGGTATTTATCAATGTAACTGTTTCGATTCTGATAAAGTTTATATTGAAAGACAAAACGTAATTTGGAAACCAGAATTTATTTTCCTAACTTTAAGTAATAAACAAACTGATAAATCGGTCATAGCAGATCATTTTTGGGCATTTAACCATAAAATAAATCCTGAAGTTAAATTATTAAAACTATTAAATGGACCGCTAGATTTAGAGGCTTGGGAAAGGATACTTATTTTAAAAAATGAACATCGCGTAATGAATTTTGAAATACCAGCGGTCAGTTTTGTTTTTAAACTTTTTTTTTTCATTTTTATATGTTGGTAGTACTGACAAAAACATAGTAACCTCTAGTGAGCATGACCTTGACAACAAGGCTGTTTGAGGCTTTAGCTGAAGATGTGAAAAATTTAAGTTAATTGGTGGAAATTAATCATTTCTTCACACTAGCCGTATCTAGGTTAAGGTTTTGGATTAATAGAGTCGACATGAAAAATTCAATGCCACAGGCGGAATTTGAACCACGGATCTTCTGGTTTCCGTCCAGTCGCTCTAACCCATTGAGCTACCATGGCCAACTTGCCGTCCTGACATTAAATTCTCCAATTGACTCATATATTTCCCCGGTAGACCACTAGGGGCTCTCGTATCCGAGATACACCGTTTGTGGCGACTTACTATCGTAAGTACTTGAGTCCCAGTCTTCATCATTTATCTCTTATTATTTTAGTTAATTGATGGAAATTAATCATTTCTTCACAGTAGCCATATACAGGCTAAGGTTTTTGATAGTCGACATCAAAAATTCAGTGCAACGGCCGGGATTTGAACCACGCGTCTACTGGTTTCCGTCCAGTCGCTCTTACCCATTGAACTACCATGGCCAATGTACTGTCCAATTGACTCACATATTTCCCCAGTAAACCACAAACGGTGTATCTCGGATGCGACAGCCCCTAGAGAATTCAATGTCATGACGGTACGTTGGTTATGGTAGCCCAATAGGTAAGAGCGACTGGACGGAAACCAGTAGATCCGTGGTTCAAATCCCGGCCATGGCATTGAATTTTTCATGTCGACTCTATCAATGTGAAAAATTGTTTCACGAAATCGTGATCCTCATCAATTAATAAGAAAACTTTCATAATTTCTTATAAGATATGTGAAGTTTTATGTTACAAATTGTTATATTTGTATATATTGCTTTGCTTGACTGTTAATAGTTTCATATTTTATGTATTAAAGTGATAGATTATATCACTAGCCAGCGATAAAATTCCTGCCTTCAAAGTTTGAATGTGTTTGAGGTATTTTTAGCATGCTGAAATCAAATTCAAAGCCAGAAAGTTCGTATCACGTACCATTTTTTCACATTTTCAATTTTTTCTTTCCTTATAGCGTAATTTTCTTATGTTTGTAGGAACTTATAACGTCATTATATATAGTGTAATGCTTTAACCTGTGTAGTTTTATAATTCCAGGATTTGAAAATGAAATGTTTTTAAGATTGTTCATGGTAATAACGGAAGGCACCGGAGGTTTCTTATCTGATATGAAAATTTAGAGTGCACTAACCTGCTACCTTGCCAATGGTGAATGTTTATTTGTGGGAGATAACTACTCTATGGGTGCACTCTCTTATCTAATGTTTGTGAGCACATACACATGCGGTGTAGTGTCTCTCACACTTCTTTACTCTGTGTTTCATCTGGAAACAAAATCAGTTACAGGCTTTATCACGGAGTAGAATGTTGTGATCTATTAGTTCAATACGAAAGTACACTCCTGGAAATGGAAATAAGAACACATTGACGCCGGTGTGTCAGACCTACCATACTTGCTCCGGACACTGCGAGAGGGCTGTACAAGCAATGATCACAAGAACGCCACAGCGGACACACCAGGAACCGCGGTGTTGGCCGTCGAATGCCGCTAGCTGCGCAGCCTTTGGGCACCGCCGCCGTCAGTGTCAGCCAGTTTGCCGTGGCATACGGAGCTCCATCGCAGTCTTTAACACTGGTAGCATGCCGCGACAGCGTGGACGTGAACCGTATGTGCAGCTGACGGACTTTGAGCGAGGGCGTATAGTGGGCATGCGGGAGGCCGGGTGAACGCACCGCCCAATTGCTCAACACGTGGGGCGTGAGGTCTCCACAGTACATCGATGTTGTCGCCAGTGGTCGGCGGAACGTGCACGTACCCGCCGACCTGGGACCGGACCGCAGTGACGCACGGATGCACGCCAAGACCGTCGGATCATACGCAGTGCCGTAGGGGACCACACCGCCACTTCCCAGCAAATTAGGGACACTGTTGCTCCTGGGGTATCGGCGAGGACCATTCGCAACTGTCTCCATGAAGCTGGGCTACGGTCCCGCGCACCGTTATGCCGTCTTGCGCTCACGCCCCAACATCGTGCAGCCCGCCTCCAGTGGTGTCCCGACAGGCGTGAATGGAGGGACGAATGGAGACGTGTTGTCTTCAGCGATGAGAGTCGCTTCTGCCTTGGTGCCAATGATGGTCGTATGGGTGTTTGGCGCCGTGCAGGTGAGCGCCACAGTCAGGACTGCATACGACCGAGGCACACAGGGCCAACATCCGGCATCATGGTGTGGGGAGCGATCTCCTACACTGGCCGTACACCTCTGGTGATCGTCGAGGGGACACTGAATAGTGCACGGTACATCCAAACCGTCATCGAACCCATCGTTCTACAATTCCTAGACCGGCAAGGGAACTTGCTGTTCCAACAGGACAATGCACGTCCGCATGTATCCCGTGTCACTCAACGTGCTCTAGAAGGTGTAAGTCAACTACACTGGCCAGCAAGATCTCCGGATCTGTCCCCCATTGAGCATGTTTGGGACTGGATGAAACGTCGTCTCACGCGGTATGCACGTCCAGCACGAATGCTGGTCCAACTGAGGCGCCAGCTGGAAATGGCATGGTAAGCCGTTCCACAGGACTACATCCAGCATCTCTACGATCGTCTCCATGGGAGAATAGCAGCCTGCATTGCTGCGAAAGGTGGATATACACGGTACTAGTGCCGACATTGTGCATGCTCTGTTGTCTGTGTCTATGTGCCTATGGTTCTGTCAGTGTGATCATGTGATGTATCTGACCCCAGGAATGTGTCAATAAAGTTTCCCCTTCCTGGGACAATGAATTCACGGTGTTCTTATTTCAATTTCCAGGAGTGTATTTACCATGTCGCATCGCACTTGTATAAATGATCCAGACCACTTTTGTTATATATGTGGGAAATACACATTGTCTAAGCAGAGGCGTAATATTACAGATTTTGTGAAAAAAAGCATATCTCACCTACTTTGGAATTAAACTTTGAGACCGAAGTAAAGCTTGGGCACCACACAAGGTATGTAGAGCATGCATTGAAGGACCTCGTCATTGGGTCAACGGCAGAAGACCGTCGCTCTCTTTTGGAATACCTATGGTTTGCTACAGAACGTGGGTGCTTTAACCAGAGTGAATTAAATGACTTAGTGAGGGATCTTGCTCTCTCTAAAGAGTTAGCTGAGTTGTTAGGCTCTAGACTCAAAGAAAAGAATCTGCTTTGCCCTGAAACATCATTCTATTGGTACCGACAACGTGAAAGAGATGTTAAACCCTATTTCTCCGAAGATGGCTATCTTGTATACTGCAATAATGTGAAAGAGCTTATTCTACAACTTGGACTTCCAAACTATGACCCAGGTGAATGGAGACTATTCATTGATGCTACGAAGCAAAGTTTAAAGGGTGTCCTCCTACACAACGAAAACGGTTTTGGTTCAGTGCCTGTTGCCTATTCAGTGGTCCTCAAAGAATCATATGCAAATTTGCAACTGATGTTATTGCGAGTGAATTACAGTGAACACAACTGGCAAGTATGTGGCGATTTAAAAGTTATTACTATGCTGATGGGTCAACAATCTGGGTTTACCAAATTCCCATGTTTTCTTTGCCTGTGGGATAGCAGGGCACGAGTTCATCACTGGACCAAGAAAGACTGGCCACCTCGAGAAAATTTGGAAGTCGGCTCTAAGAACATTGTGCGCCAGAACCTTGTGAGTCCTTCTAAATCTCGGCTGCCACCTCTCCACATTAAGCTTGGCTTAATGAAACAGTTTGTTAAGGCTTCAGATAAGGAAAAAGACTGCTACAAGTATATATGTGAGAAATTCCCACTTCTCTCTGAAGCAAAATTAAAAGAAGGTATATTTAATGGCCCGGATATAAGAAGATTGATGTCTGATGCAGCATTCAAACACACCATGGATGAAAAGGAGAAAGCTGAATGGATATCCTTCTGTGAAGTTGTTTCAAAATTTCTTGGTAACTACAAGGAATCCAATTACCGAAACATTGTGGCTAATATGCTTGAAGCATATAAGGAACTTGGTTATAATATGAGTGTGAAAATTCATTTCCTGTTTTCTCATTTAGATTATTTCCCCGAAAATCTAGGATTTCTTAGTGAGGAGCAAGGCGAACGATTTCACAAGGATATGGAGCAGTTCGAACGCAGGTACCAGGGACGATGGAGCATAAGTATGCTTGCTGACTATTGCTGGATATTTAAGCGTGAAATACCTGAGGACAAACAGAAAAGGAAAAGGACCAGGAGAGCTTTCTCAACTAAGAAGCAACGGGTGTAAAATGCGTGTGATGCATTCCAATACTCGAGGAGATAAGGCAAAATAAAGCAAAGTAAATAAGACTAAACAGAACAAAAAAAAAACTCTAGTCACATGTATGAATAACCATACTCATAATTTCAATAAGTTCTGTATATTATTTATTGTTTTCATTTAAAATAAAAAAGGATAATGTGAAAGTCTGTGGTCAATTTCACTTAATTCTACATATATGTATAGTGATTTCGCAAGAAAACCTTACGTGATAGAAATAAATGGATTGAAAATTCTGATTCAGCACGTCAACATTATACAGAATCACATTATTTAGTTTAGGCAACAAACAAAAAGTTTTAATTCGCAGGATAGTGATTATTAAAAACCAGTTGATTAATTGCTACTAGTGATGTATTTTTAAAGTTTCTGAGAATTTAAGACTGAATTGGACTATGCTGTGGAGGGGATTGGGCACGTAGGTCCAAACTTGGTCTATTGTACCTATGCTCCCAAGTGGGGCAGTCCTCGTATAAGATCTGAAGCTTTCCTGGCGACGAATATGCTGAATTTCTTCTCAGGCAACAAGCCAGGTGAAAAGAGGATTAGAAATTGACGTACATCTCTCCCATCATCAGGATATTTATTAAATGTTATAACCACAAATGAAATACTGGATATAACACAAATATAAACAAAGACAAACCTCTATCAACATACGTATTACTGAACAAAAGACTGTTTTAAGTAAATTAAATGCCAGATGAGTTGGCGTGAGTATAGAAAATTAATTGAGTCAATTAATTTTAATCGTATTTTTACGTGACTTGCTGCCCGAGAAGAAATTGACCATTGAATTAGATTGTTCGCGTAGAATTAAAGTAAAAAAGGATTGTATATAGATAGATTAGATGAGTTGATTTGCAAGGTTACTGGAATCCAATAATCTGTAGGTTTATATTTGAGTTTGATTTATGAGTCACTATGTTTACACTCAAACTTCACTTACTTGTTGTTGTATAATTGAAACGTTTTCAAGATCATTCGATCTCATCCTCAGCTGTTTGGTGACTAAATGAACCTTCCTCTTCTTCCACTACTACGGAGCTCCGATCACTCTGCCATCTGGTGTTAGGGGCACTAAGTTTTAATACTTCATTTAATGCCGGGATTTCAAAATTTATAACTTTATCACGGTTTTTGTTTATGAATATTTTTCCCCAAATATCCAATTCTATGGGTGTACTTAAAGATTTTAACAGTTTAATGTTGTGGCCAATGTTGTGGTTTTCTGTCCAAAAATGGTGTGAAACTGCAGATTTTTCTATTTGTTTCCTATGTAGCTTTTTTCACAGGTTTCACAATTAATCTGATAAATGCCTGATTTCAAATTGTTGGGGATTGTATTTCTTAGTGGTTTATTTAGCAGGTTCCTCAGACTGAATTTGTTTTTGGGGTGCTAGTTTTAAGTTTAGTCTTTTGAAGATTCGTTCAAATTTTCTAAAAGCCCATGGATGGTAGGTGAATTTTCTATATTGCCAATTTGTGTTTTTAAGTGGTGTGAGAGTGGTATTTTTTGATATTATCTTCAGTTTTTCTTTTCTCTTCATCATGTTCCTTATGATGGCTGGGTTGAATCCATTTAATACTGCTATGTCTTTTATGTGTTGTTGTTCTCTCAAAAATTCATCCATACTCAGTGGGATGTTGTATAGCCGGTGAATTAGACTTCTAAAGGCAGCTAGTTGATGTGAAACTGGGTTGTATTCATTTTTCTTTATGTAATTATCTATGTGTGTGGGCTTCCTGTATATTCCAAAATCTACACCATGACGATTTCTAGTTATCTTGAGGTCCAAAAAGGGTAGGGTGTTGTCTCTTTCTACTTCCATAGTAAATTGGATGTGATTATCTTGCAGGTTTAGTAATTTTAGAGAATCTTCTCTAAGTTTTTCCGGAATGATAGCAAAAAATTCATCAACATATCTCTTTGCCAAAATTTACAAATCTGTGGGAAGGCCTTTACTATGTGTGTTTCAAAATAGCTCATGTATAGGTCTGCTAATATAGGCAAACGTGGGCTCCCCAAAGCTAATCCTTTTGATTGTCTGCAGAATTTTTGGTTAAACATGAAGTAATTATTCCTTATGCATAAATCTGTAAGACTGATAATGTCATCTATTTCTCTGGGGTCCTTTGTAGTCTGGGTTAGCCATTTTTTGAGGAATGTAGGTATTTTTTCTACTGGAATGCTTGTAAAAGGTGCCTTAACGTCAAAAGAAACTAGTATGTGATTTTTTGGGCATCTAAGAACTGCAACTACCGACGAGAACATCGCTAAAGTTTACCAAATGGTACTAGACGACCGCCAAAGCAAAGTGATAAAGAAAGCACAGGCTATGAACATGTCAAAAAGAACGTGTTTGTCACATATTAAATCAACATTTAGACAGCAAAGAGCTGTCTGCGCGTTGGGTGCTGCGTTTGCTCACGTTAGACCAAAAAACGTGTTCGAATAAACACATCCAACACTCTGTTGGCGCAGTTTATGTGTAGTAAATCTGATTTTTGGCGCCGATTAAGTACTGTAGATGAAACTTGGATACACCATTATACACTCGAAACAAAAATACAGTACAAACAGTGAACTGCAAAGAGGAAACCGGCTTCAAAAATAGCAATAACTGTTTTTTTCGGCTGGGAAAGAGATGTCGACTGTTTTCTGGGATAGTCATGGAGTTATTTTAATCGATTATCTTAAAAAAAGGAAAAACCATTACAGTATCATACTGCTCATCGTTGCTTGACAAGCTGATGCCAGAAGTTGCGAAAGAACGGCCACATTTGCAGAAAAAAGAATCCTGTTTCACCAAGACAACCACCGTCTCACACCTCAGCGGTTGCAATGGCGAAAATTCACGAATTATGGTTTGAACAGCTTGACTCACC
Organism: Mantis religiosa; assembly: GCA_030765055.1. NCBI lineage: Eukaryota > Metazoa > Arthropoda > Insecta > Mantodea > Mantidae > Mantis > Mantis religiosa. The sequence goes on from CM060958.1 coordinate 8,059,635, forward strand.
AGATATAGCCGCAAGTAACTTCTTTTTGTTCCGTGTTCTGAAAATTGCGCGCTCGGAGGACAGAGATTTTCGTCAAATGAAGAAGCAGTCACCTTCGTGAACAATTATTTTGCAGAGAAAAACGCCGAGTACTATTTGGACGGGTTAAAGAGATGTGAGCATCGCTGGTAGAAGTGTGTAGAGTTACAAGGAGACTATGTTGAAGAACGCCGAGTACTATTTGGACGGGTTACAGAGATGAGAGCATTGCTGGGAGAAGTGTGTAGAGTTACAAGGAGACTATGTTGAAGAACGCCGAGTACTATTTGGACGGGTTACAGAGATGAGAGCATCGCTGGTAGAAGTGTGTAGAGTTACAAGGAGACTATGTTGAAAAACGCCGAGTACTATTTGGACGAGTTAGAGAGATGAGAACATCGCTGGGAGAAGTGTGTGGGGTTACAAGGAGACTATGTTGAAGAACGCTGAGTACTATTTGCACGGGTTACAGAGATGAGAGCATTGCTGGGAGAAGAGTGTAGAGTTACAAGGAGACTATGTTGAAAAACGCCGAGTACTATTTGGACGGGTTACAGAGATGGGAGCATCGCTGGGAGAAGAGTGTAGAGTTACAAGGAGACTATGTTGAAACCATGACGATTTCTAGTTATCTTGAGGTCCAAAAAGGGTAGGGTGTTGTCTCTTTCTGCTTCCATAGTAAATTGGATGTGATTATCTTGCAGGTTTAGTAATTTTAGAGAATCTCTCTAAGTTTTTTCGGAATGATAGCAAAAACATCATCAACATATCTCTGCCAAAATTTATAAATCTGTGGGAAGGGCTTTACTATGTGTGTTTCAAAATAGCTCATGTATAGGTCTGCTAAAATAGGCGAAAGTGGGCTCCCCATAGCTAATCCTTTTGATTGTCTGTAGAATTTTTGGTTAAACATGAACTAATTATTCCTTATACATAAATCTGTAAGATTGATAATGTCATCTATTTCTCTGGGGTCCTTTGTAGTCTGGGTTAGCCATTTTTTGAGGAATGTAGGTATTTTTTCTACTGGAATGCTTGTAAAAAGTGCCTTAACTTCAAAAGAAACTAGTATGTGATTTTCCGGGATGTTGTACTTCTGTAGGTTTAGTTAGTTAAGGTAGGAAGTAAGTAGGAAGTAGATTAAGTATATTTAGTAGGTATAAGTAGTAACCTGATACAATCCTACATAACTAACAGAACACAATATGTACAACTGAAATGTAAACAAGGTGACTTTATTACAAAACCTGTAAAGGTACAGTCTGGCGTGCCCCTGGAGTCTATTTTAGGACCTTTATTGTTTATTCTGTATATTAACGACATAAAAACTGTGTTAAGGGTAATGTAGCTTTAAGTTTGTATGCAGACAATGCCACACCGGGTTTCAGCAACAGCAACCTACTAAATCTAGAAATCGATGTAAATTTGACCTCCAATATCGTGGCACAGTACTTCAATGATATCAGACTGTGTACTAATGCACAAAAAAGCGAATTAATTCTGTTTTATTTTATGAGACGTTCTTTCAAACCTAAGCTTAATGTAGGCAATAGTCTAGTCTAGTGTGTAAAAAGTGTAAATATTTTAGGTTTAATCCTTGAAGACAAGCTAACTTGGAACAACTACATTGAGAAACTAGAAAGGACCTTTTGTGCTGCGATATTTAGCCAATTTTCTCTCAGTAGTTTCTACTAAGTGAGGATACTTTGCATTAATATTGGTTTGTTTCATTAATTCATTCGCTTCTTGTTACGTGTTTACGACAAAGAACGCCTGCACTGTATGCCCGTATCACAACTACGACAACAAAGTTGCCTAATTATCTAGGGGTAATCTGTTTACATACGCAAGGTCATAGAAAGTAAACAAGGCAATGCACTTTTCAAAACAAACTTTATTTTGTGCAGTATGCACCATTATTATCAATAACATATCTCCATTTCTCAGGAAGCTTATCAATTCCATTTTTCCAACAACTTGCAGATTTCTGGTTGACGAACTCTTCTACTGCGAGTCTGCAATCCTTCAAGGAAGTAAGGCGTTTGACATTAAGGAAGTTTTGCAGGGATCGGAATAAATGATAGTGGGATGGGGCAATGTCTGGAGAATAAGGCGTGTGAGGTAACACATCCCAGTCGAAATCCCGTAATTTCTGACGAGTTACCACAGAAGTGTGTGGTTTGGCATTGTCTTGTTGAAAGACAACTCCACAATTAGATGCTAATTCTGGACTTCTCTCTCCTAGGGCAACCGTCAGACGATCCAACTGAGAACAGTATTTCTCTGAATTGATGGTCTCCCCAGGAGGAAGAAATTCGTAATAAATAATTCCTTTCCAGTCCCACCAAACGCACAGCATAATCTTCTCAGGATGAAGCCCTGGTTTAGGAATTGAGAGTGGTGGTTCCCCTTTCTTACGCCATGACTTTCTCTTTCGGATGTTGTACAGAATCCACTTTTCGTCTCCTGTAGCCAGCTGTTTCAGAAAAGGGGCAGTTTCATTGCGTCTTATCAATGCGTCACAGATGGAAACGCGCTGAACTAAATTTTGTTCACTCAGTTCGTGCGGAACCCATACATCCCGAAGATATACGTAACCAAGTTTCTTTAGGTGCCTGGCTACAGTTGCATGAGATAAGTTTAGCTTCTGACCTACCTCCCGAGTTGTTATTCTGGGGTTGTTCGTAATCATGTCCTTTATCCTTTCCTCATCCGTAACCACAGGTCGTCCAGAACGAGGTTTGTCTTTCACAGAGAAGTTCCCGGCTCGAAATCGAATAAACCATTTTTGACATGTCCGATTGGTCACTGCATCTTCTCCGTAAACCCCACAAATGTTGCGTTGAGTTTGTGAGGCTGTTTTACCTTTACGGTAATAAAACAGCATTAAATGTCGAAAATGTTCCTTCTTGCCTTCCATATTAACATTCACAAGTTACAACTCCACACTGTTGCATCCACAAACTGGTACTGAAGTTTGGTTACCAATTCTTACATAAGTTGACCTATTTACCTTTGGCCGCGAGGCCGCTGTGTTTTGTGTTAATAGCATTCTTTTCCGTTATTGTATTTGTAAACAAACCCCATATTGTTAGGCAACTTCTTTGACGTAAGAGTAATGGGGGCATGCAGTGTTCTCAGGTGTTCTTAGTCGTAAACACGTAACAAGAATCGAACGAATTATGAGACAACCCGATATATTCACACATTTCTTATGACATCGAGCTGTGGGGACACACTTCCAAATTAAACTTTAACAGAATTTTTCTCTTACAGAAAAGAGCTATCAGATACCTGGCAAAAATAACACGTACGAATTCATGCAGGCCGTATTTTAAACAATTAAACGTACTTACTCTTCCCTGCATATTTATTCTGCAAACAATACTTTTTGTACATAACAGGAATATAACCTCCACAAATGCCAATGTCCACACATATGAAACAAGGGGAAAGAATAACTATGTAGTTAAAGCGGACCAGCAGTCCAGCAGAAGAGTCGAGTCGCCCAGGTTTACCTGGAAGGAGTGTTTGCTGCCCAGCACCTAGCCGCTTATTGCGGCTTTATCCGGGCAGTATAAAAGAGTCATCTTTTGTCTCAGGCGATTGTTTTCGGCAGTGGACATATCTAGCCTTGCGCGCGCTGTTGCTCCGTGGGGGGAATGCGCCCAGTGCTGGCTGCGCTCTTCCGCCTGCCTGGGAGGCATCTGAGCACAGTCCGCTTGACAGGCTAGAGGGAAAGGAACCGTGTTTAGGTATTGAATTTACCAAGCCCATTTCTGGGCTTGGGGGGTAGGAGTTAGGGGAATGTGACCCTGTTCAGTTCTAGTTACCCAAAGCGTCTTTGGGCGACCGGTAGCTCGGTCGGCGGCGATGAACCCTGTGGTCGTAACGGAAAGGGTGTTCACCAGTATGTTTGGATGTGAGTCCAGCTTATCGTAGATGGTGCGGGATCTCTCCCGCACCACGTCCACGATGTACGGGACCCCGGAGTAGGTATGAAGGATGTGGGACCGGAATCTACGCCCGTTATCGTAGATCATGCACAGTGCCCTGTTTTGGACGCGCTGTAGTCTGCGAATAGTGGTGGGAGCCGCTGATCTCCAGACTTCGCAGCCGTACAGAATCAGGGGCGGTATAATCGCCCGATACAGGCGTAGTTTGAGGTGCGTTGCCATGTTAGATTTGAGAATTGAGTATAACTGCGTGAGTGCTGCATGCCCTTGTCCGGCTTTGACCCGGACGTGAGGTGCGTAGGTGAGACCGCGATCGAGGTGGACGCCAAGATATTTGGCAGTGGGAATCCAAGGGATTTGCCTGTGCCTTAACCTCAGCGACCAATCCGGTCGCCCAGCTCGGACCTTAGCCAGGAGAAGAGCAGAGCTCTTCTCGGGGCTAATAGCCATCCTCCACTTCTCACTCCAAAGGCCAATGGCTCGGAGCTGGCGCTGCAGCGGAGGATGACAATATCTTAGGTTTTTGTTACGCGCCATTATGAGGACGTCGTCAGCATATTGGCACGTAACAGTCTATGGTTCTAAGGAGAAGTCAGACATGCAGGCCGCAAAGAGTAACGGGGACAGTACACTGCCCTCCGGGACATCCGTCCTTCCACTCTCACCCTGAACGTGCGGTCTCTGAGGAAACTACTAATCAGGGCGAGATAGGGAGGAGGTACGTTGGCCTCCCTGAGTTTGTACAGTAGGCCTTGCTGCCAGGTTGTGGCAAAGGCTTTCTCTACGTCTAGCAGCACCGCGACTGTCTTGAGGTTTTGCTGGAATCCCAGGGCTGTCCTCTCGGCCAGACGCAGTAGCTGTAGGGTCGATGAGTGTCCATGACGAAAACCAAACTCACAGACTAAAACTTTTTTAACATAAGCCACAATAATTTGGTCCAAAACTACTTAATAAGCTTCCGGAAAGCCTTAGAAATACTGTGTCATCTGCTAAGTAAATCTAAACTGACTAAATTCTTGTCAAGCAGAGCCTATTACAGTATAGATGACAACTTGGATGTTTTTGAATAATTATGTTTTGTGTGTGTGTGTGTGTGTGTGTGTGTGAGAGAGAGAGAGAGAGAGAGAGAGAGAGAGAGAGAGAGAGAGAGAGAGAGAGAGAGAGAGAGAGAGAGAGAGAGAGAGAGAGAGAGAGAGAGACAATGACAACGTCTTTGGCATTTCTAATCGTTTAATTTTAAGAGAGAGTATGTATTACAAATAAAATGTCTTCGATGTAATCAAACACTGTATTAAGTTGCAATAAACATGTATATCTGTAAAATTTGTAAATTGTGTTGAGCAATTTGATTTAAAAATGAATAAACTTAAAAATGAACTTTGCATAATAAGACCTGGTATAGAATCCAGAAAGCGGGCAGTTAGATATGCAGATTTTCTTTTATTTTTGTTATTTTAAGAGATTTGTTCTTGTGAAGAGTTAACTGACAGTTGACACACGATTATTTTCTTGTATACTGTTAATGTACAGCTACCACATTCCTGACAATTTCTCAGGATTTGTAATCTTTTACTTGTGGCAATCATATTTTGTGATTTTAAAATAAAATAAAAATTGTAGAATCACTTACTTAAGTATCGGAAAAGTACCAAGCGAATTACATCGATACCTTGCAAGTATTGGGAATATCGAGTATCGCAAATACTGAAAAACCATCCCTAAGATACATCTTCCATTTGGCACGCAGACATTTAAAACATAAAAATTAAAAAAAAATCTATGTAAAAGTTAGTTTGAGTTAGGGGATTTTTAGAATTCTTTGCAGCATATCTCTGAAAATGCCAACTTCGGTGTTCAGGGTTAAACCTCGACATCGAATTTTTGGAGTGGAATGTAGATTTACGAATTAGGTTAGGTTAGTAATGACGTCATCATGACATGAGTGGGGGCAGGCCGTCATCGGTGTGGCTCGACATAACTAATTGGGCTGCACCGGAAGTCGATACATGTGAAGAGGCCTAGAGCTTGGTCTAGCTCACTTGTCACGTACGTGGGTAAGGCCGTCATCTACCAACCTCTCCTTTCTATTACATCCCATCCAAAAATTTCATATCCAAGTTTTCACAGCATCTCAATCTCCACAAATTTTGTTTTTATAGAAGGTTTTATTTAAAAAATACGCTATTTTCATAAACACTGTCAATTATTTTTTTCAAAAAATCAAAGTTAAGAAAATATATTCTCTGTGAGACATAGTTTGGTGCGAGGCATTTTTTGGATTACCTTAATAGCACTTACAGGAGGTTGCTGAAATTATAGAGTAAGTGCGCGTCTACAAAATAACTATTCGTTAATATAGTAGATAAGATAAGGGGCTTCCAGCACAGACTCAAAAGGGCAAGATGGCGGCCGTGCTCAATCTATGAAATTAAAGGATTTATTGTCCTATTTACTTTATTTTTGTCCACTTCGGAGTTGCATTTAGTGGGTTTCTGATGTATTTAGAGGCTTTTGAATCATATTTAGAAGCTTTTGGGATATATTTAGTGGTTTTGGAATGCATATAGGGGCTTCTTGGGGTACATTTAGAGGCTTTTGGGACGTATTTACTGGCTTTTTGAATGCATTTAAGGGCTTATTGAGGTATTAGAGGCTTTTTGGTGTATTTAGAGACTTTAGGGCTAATTTAGTGGCTTTGGCATGCATTTTGGGGCTTCTTTGGGTGTACTTAGACGCTTTTAGGCGTATTTAAGAGCTCCTGGAGTATTTATGGGCTTGAAGATGCGTTTACGGAGCTTTTGGAATGAATTTAGGCGCCTTTGGTTTATTTAGAGTCTTTGAGCGTATTTAGTGATTTCGAGATGCATTTCGGAGTCTCTCCGGGTGTATTTAGAGACTTTTAGGCATATTTAGGAGTTTTGGACGTATTTATGGCCTTGGAGATGCATTTATGGAGCTTCTTGGAATGAATTTAGGCGCCTTTGGTGTATTTAGAGGCTTTGAGCGCATTTAGTGGCTTCGAGATGCATTTCGGAGCCTCTGGGGGTGTATTTGGAGGCTTTTAGGCATATTTAGGAGTTTTGGACGTATTTATGGCCTTGGATATGCATTTATGGAGCTTCTTGGAATGAATTTAGGCGCTTTTTTGGTGTATTTAGAGGCTTTAGGCGTATTTAGTGGCTTTGGAATTTATTTAGGGTCTTCTTGGTGTATTTAGAGCATTTTAGGTACATTTAGTGGCGTGGGAATTCATTTAGGGGATTTTTGGCCTTTCGCGCGTACTTAGGGGCTTCGCGGAACTTATTTAGTCTTTTGGTGTATTTATTTTGGCGTATATAGTGGATTTGGTAAGCATTTAGTGGCTTTGGAATGTATTTACAGGCTTTTGGGTTTATTTAGAGGCTTCTGCGCGTATCTAGTGGCTTTGGGACGCATTTAGAGGTTTTCGATGCGTACTTAGCGGATTTTTGGTGCGTTTAGAGGTGTTTGGGGTGTGTTTAGAGGCTGTGGAATGCATTTATAGATTTGTTGGACTGTGTTTACTGTCTTTTGGATGTAGTTAGTTGACTGACTGTATTTGACTTTCTGTAGTTCATGATGGTTTTAATAATTTCAAACATCATGAACTACATCTAGTCAAACACATCGGTCATTAAATATTTGTTTTTGAAGGGCAATACTCTTATGCAAATCAAAGATGAGTTGGATTCTGTGCATGGGGACCCTGCATCATCATTTAGCACAGTGAAATTTTGGGCAGCTGAATTTAAACGGGGCCGTAACAGCTTGGGAGACGATGAACGTTCTGGGCATCTAAGAACTGCAACTACCGACGAGAACATCGCTAAAGTTTACCAAATGGTACTAGATGACCACCCAATTAAAGTGACAGAGATAGCAGAGGCTATGAACATGTCAAAAGAACGTGCTTGTCACATATTAAATCAACATTTAGACAAGAGAAAGCTGTCCGCGCGTTGGGTGCCGCGTTTGCTCACGTTAGACCAAATACGTGTTCGAATGAACATTTCCAAAGCTCTGTTGGCGCAGTTTTGGTGAAATAAATCAGAGTTTTGAACCGATTAATTATTGTAGATGAAACTTGGATACACCATTATACGCCCGAAACAAAAATACACAACAAACAGTGGACTGCAAAACAGAACCGACTCCAGAATAAAAAGGCAAATGCAGTTTCTTTTCTTTTCTTTGGCTGGGAAGGTGATGGCGACCGTTTTTTTTTTGGGGGGGGATAGTCGTGGAGCTATTTTAATCCATTATTTTCAAAAAGGAAAAACCATTACAGTAGCATACTGCTCATCGTTGCTTGACAAGCTGATATCAGAAGTTGCGAAACAACGGCCACATTTGCAGAAAAAAGAATCCTGTTTCACCAAGACAACCACCGTCTCACACCTCAGCGGTTGCAATGGCGAAAATTCACAAATTACGGTTTGAATTGCTTGACTCAACAGATCTAGCCGCAAGTAACTTTTTGTTCCGTGTTCTGAAAATTGCGCTCGGAGGACAGAGATTTTCGTCAAATGAAGAAGCAGTCACCTTCGTGAACAATTATTTTGCAGAGAAAAACGGCGAGTACTATTTGGACGGTTTATAGAGATGGGAGCATCGGTGGGAGAAGTGTGTAGAGTTACAAGGAGACTATGTTGAAAAACGCCGAGTACTATTTGGACGGGTTACAGAGATGAGAACATCACTGTGAGAAGTGTGTAGATTTACAGGGAGACTATGTTGAAAAACGCCGAGTACTATTTGGACGTGTTACAGAGATGAGAACATCGCTGGGAGAAGTCTGTAGAGTTACAAGGAGACTATGTTGAAAAACGCCGAGTACTATTTGGACGTGTTACAGAGATGAGAACTTCGCTGGGAGAAGTGTGTAGATTTACAGGGAGACTATGTTGAAAAACGACGAGTACTATTTGGACGGGTTACAGAGATGAGAACATCGCTGGGAGAAGTGTGTAGAGTTACAAGGAGACTATGTTGAAAAACACCGAGTACTATTTGGACGGGTTACAGAGATGGGAACTTCGTTGGGAGAAGTGTGTAGAGTTACAAGGAGACTATGTTGAAAAACGCCGAGTACTATTTGGACGGGTTACAGAGATGGGAACTTCGCTGGGAGAAGTGTGTAGAGTTACAAGGAGACTATGTTGAAAAACGCCGAGTACTATTTGGACGGGTTACAGAGATGAGAACATCGCTGGGGGAAGTGTGTAGAGTTACAAGGAGACTATGTTGAAAAACACCGAGTACTATTTGGACGGGTTACAGAGATGGGAACTTCGCTGGGAGAACTGTGTAGAGTTACAAGGAGACTATGTTGAAAAATGCCGAGTACTATTTGGACGGGTTACAGAGATGGGAACTTCGCTGGGAGAAGTGTGTAGAGTTACAAGGAGACTATGTTGAAAAACGTCGAGTACTATTTGGACGGGTTACAGAGATGGGAGCATCACTGGGAGAAGTGTGTAGAGTTACAAGGAGACTATGTTGAAAAACGCCGAGTACTATTTGGACGGGTTACAGAGATGGGAGCATCGCTGGGAGAAGTGTGTAGAGTTACAAGGAGACTATGTCGAAAAACGCCGAGTACTATTTGGACGTGTTACAGAGATGGGAACATTGCTGAGAGAAGTGTGTAAAGTTACAAGGAGACTATGTTGAAAAACGCCGAGTACTACTTGGACGGGTTACAGAGATGAGAACATCACTGTGAGAAGTGTGTAGATTTACAGGGAGACTATGTTGAAAAACGACGAGTACTATTTGGACGGGTTACAGAGATGAGAACATCGCTGGGAGAAGTGTGTAGAGTTACAAGGAGACTATGTTGAAAAACACCGAGTACTCTTTGGACGGGTTACAGAGATGAGAACATCGCTGGGAGAAGTGTGTAGAGTTACAAGGAGAATATGTTGAAAAACGCCGAGTACTATTTGGACGGGTTACAGAGATGGGAACTTCGCTGGGAGAAGTGTGTAGATTTACAGGGAGACTATGTTGAAAAACGACGAGTACTATTTGGACGGGTTACAGAGATGAGAACATCGCTGGGAGAAGTGTGTAGAGTTACAAGGAGACTATGTTGAAAAACACCGAGTACTATTTGGACGGGTTACAGAGATGGGAACTTCGTTGGGAGAAGTGTGTAGAGTTACAAGGAGACTATGTTGAAAAACGCCGAGTACTATTTGGACGGGTTACAGAGATGGGAACTTCGCTGGGAGAAGTGTGTAGAGTTACAAGGAGACTATGTTGAAAAACGCCGAGTACTATTTGGACGGGTTACAGAGATGAGAACATCGCTGGGGGAAGTGTGTAGAGTTACAAGGAGACTATGTTGAAAAACACCGAGTACTATTTGGACGGGTTACAGAGATGGGAACTTCGCTGGGAGAACTGTGTAGAGTTACAAGGAGACTATGTTGAAAAACGCCGAGTACTATTTGGACGGGTTACAGAGATGGGAACTTCGCTGGGAGAAGTGTGTAGAGTTACAAGGAGACTATGTTGAAAAACGCCGAGTACTATTTGGACGGGTTACAGAGATGGGAGCATCGCTGGGAGAAGTGTGTAGAGTTACAAGGAGACTATGTCGAAAAACGCCGAGTACTATTTGGACGTGTTACAGAGATGGGAACATTGCTGAGAGAAGTGTGTAAAGTTACAAGGAGACTATGTTGAAAAACGCCGAGTACTATTTGGACGGGTTACAGAGATGAGAACATCGCTGGGAGAAGTGTGTAGAGTTACAAGGAGACTATGTTGAAAAACGCCAAGTACTATTTGGACGGGTTACAGAGATGGGAGCATCGCTGGGAGAAGTGTGTAGAGTTACAAGGAGACTATGTTGAAAAACGCCGAGTACTATTTGGACGGGTTACAGAGATGGGAACATCGTTGGGAGAAGTGTGTAGAGTTACAAGGAGACTATGTTGAAAAACGTCGAGTACTATTTGGACGTGTTACAGAGATGGGAACATCGCTGAGAGAAGTGTGTAGAGTTACAAGGAGACTATGTTGAAAAACGCCGAGTACTATTTGGACGGGTTACAGAGATGAGAGCATTGCTAGGAGAAGTGTGTAGAGTTACAAGGAGACTATGTTGAAAAACGCTGAGTACTATTTGGACGTGTTACAGAGATGAGAGCATCGCTGGGAGAAGTGTGTAGAGTTACAAGGAGACTATGTTGAAAAACGCCGAGTACTATTTGGACGTGTTACAGAGATGAGAGCATCGCTGGGAGAAGTGTGTAGAGTTACAAGGAGACTATGTTGAAAAATGCCGAGTACTATTTGGACGGGTTACAGAGATGGGAGCATCGCTGGGAGAAGTGTGTGGAGTTACAAAGAGACTATGTTGAAAAACGCCGAGTACTATTTGGACGGGTTACAGAGATAGGAACATCGCTGGGAGAAGTGTGTAGAGTTACAAGGAGACTATCTTGAGAATCGCCGAGTACTATTTGGACGGTTACAGGGATGGGAACATCGCTGGGAGAAGTGTGTAGAGTTACAAGGAGACTATGTTGAAAAACGCCGAGTACTATTTGGACGGGTTACAGAGATAGGAACATCGCTGGGAGAAGTGTGTAGAGTTACAGGGAGACTATGTTGAAAAACGCCGAGTACTATATGTACGTGTTACAGATATGGGAACATCGCTGGGAGAAGTGTGTAGAGTTACAAGGAGACTATGTTGAAAAACGCCGAGTACTATTTGGACGGGTTACAGAGATAGGAACATCGCTGTGAGAAGTATGTAGAGTTACAGGGAGACTATGTTGAAAAACGCCGAGTACTATATGTACGTGTTACAGAGATGGGAACATCGCTGGGAGAAGTGTGTAGAGTTACAAGGAGACTATGTTGAAAAACGCCGAGTACTATTTGGACGGGTTACAGAGATGAGAACATCGCTGGGAGAAGTGTGTAGAGTTACAAGGAGACTATGTTGAAAGCGCCGAGTACTATTTGGACGGGTTACAGAGATAGGAACATCGCTGGGAGAAGTGTGTAGAGTTACAAGGTGACTATGTTGAAAAACGCCGAGTACTATTTGGACGGGTTACAGAGATAGGAACATCGCTGGGAGAAGTGTGTAGAGTTACAAGGAGACTATGTTGAAAAACGCCGAGTACTATTTGGACGGGTTACAGAGATGAGAACATCGCTGGGAGAAGTGTGTAGAGTTACAAGGTGACTATGTTGAAAAACGCCGAGTACTATTTGGACGGGTTACAGAGATAGGAACATCGCTGGGAGAAGTGTGTAGAGTTACAAGGAGACTATGTTGAAAAACGCCGAGTACTATTTGGACGGGTTACAGAGATGAGAGCATCGCTGGGAGAAGTGTGTAGAGTTACAAGGTGACTATGTTGAAAAACGCCGAGTACTATTTGGACGGGTTACAGAGATAGGAGCATCGCTGGGAGAAGTGTGTAGAGTTACAGGGAGACTATGTTGAAAAACGCCGAGTACTATATGTACGTGTTACAGAGATGGGAACATCGCTGGGAGAAGTGTGTAGAGTTACAAGGAGACTATGTTGAAAAATAAAGATATAAAAAAAATCTGAATTTTTTTTGGTATCTTTATTAGATCGGAGACTTATCAGACCAAACTGGTTTCGCTTGATCACTTAGAAGAGTGTTTTTGTGGCGCTTATTTTTATATGATAATTTTCTCTGTGTGACTTCCCCTTCGTTCGCTGTCTTCTCAGTGTTGTTCTAGGCCCGTGGTGTACGGCGGTGCGGACAATCGACGCGTATGTATGCGGAATTAATATGTTTTATGTCTCGTTTTTGCTCTGAATCCTTTTCTTCAAAGAGTATTATTAGGAACATATATAACAAGGGGTTCTCCCTTCTTGATATTTAAAAGAATTTGAATTGGAATCTTAGAAAAATGGGATAGCATTGGGCAGTGGAATACAATATTTCACCAGGTCAAAAGTTCATCTTCGCAGCATAATCTGTAAGCTTCATCATCTGTTACGTGTTTCAAATGGGAAGGTGTCTGTCCTTTAGCGCTACTAGGTGACCAACATATCGAGTTCTGCGATGTTGTCTTACTGCATTTCCCCTAAGTGGTGTGTGACGAGCTACAAACTAAATAATCTGTATGAAATACTAATCGCGCTATGAGAAATTTTCAGAATTTGCCGAAACTGATCCATGTGGAAGGTAGAGAGTAATGTATTTAATATAACCATGAAAACCCCATATCTTTAGCTCAAATAGTTTTTTCTAATACAAATAAATAAACCCTATTACCTGTATTATAACAATAGATCGCAACGTAAATACTGCATGAATTTGGCATGTATACGTGTACGTATATTTGTAATTACTCAGAACTGAAACGTAAATGTTTGACATGACGTGATAAAACAATTACTCTGAATAATGCAATTCGAGCGAGAGGAAACAATACATTACCTGCTGCCCTGGCAGAACGTGTCTGGTCACATTATATCTTTGTTTATGAACGGTTCGTAATCTCTATTTACTCTAGAGTTCAAAGGGGTTGGTGTGTGTATGTACATATACTTTTAATTACTCAGAACTGAAATGTAAACTACTGACATGACGGATAAAAGAATTACTGTGAGTAAGTGAAGGTGTTAAATTCGAGAAAGAGCAAACACTACTTCTTGCTAGCTTGTGGAATGCTGTATGCCTATGTTTATGAATGAATGCTGGATAAGAAGTGCTTATTTACTCTGGAGAGTTCAGATCAATATCATTCAGTTGTTCTTTACACAACAGTAGAGCAAGAGTTAAATAGTGCAATGGCTTCTTGCCGTGGATTTAGTGGCGAGTCAAAAAGGCAGATATTGCAAAGTCAGGCTTGAAGTATTATTTTTAAGGTGTACACGTTCTTCAAAAAATTGTCGGAAATATAAACTAAAAATGAGTTACTGCAAAGAGTACTTCCGTTGAAAAACACGGAAAAAGTATATCAGCTGGATCAAATTGCAAATGAAACGGGATAGGAGGTAATACGTCTCCCACCTTAGCACTGCCAATATAATCCAATTGAGTTGGTGTGGGCTCGAATAAAAAGGGGGATTGCAAACAGAAGTAATACTTTTAAAGTTACGGACGTTAAACGACTTGTCCACGAAGAAATTGACATGGTAACACAACAGGACTGAAAAAACTGCGTAAGCCATGCAGAAGACCTACAAGAATACGATTTTAAGAAAGAAATAGCACGTGATGAGATTTTGGAACCTATAATCATAAATTTGCAAGAATCAGACGATGAAGACAGTGACAATGACGAAGTGACATTGACAGCGACACGAATGGGCCACTGGCAGTTCCAATGGATTACAAAAACAGGTAATTCATAAACTATAATTCACTGGGGAACAAAAAAAAAAAAAAATATTTTTATATACCCGAAACAAAATAGGCTAATTCTTATGTAAACTGATCTGCTGATTCCAAAAATGTCCCTCAAAATACTGTAACACGTAGCGTGTTTTAGGTATTCATAATGTTTTATGAAAACTTACAGAAATGTGATGTGATAACTCATATTTGATTAATTGAAAATAATAGGTATTTTATCGCCAAATAACATTGAAAATAATAATTATTAATTATTATTATTATTAAAAAAATAAACACAAGATAATGAAGAAAACCAATACCTGAATTATATCAGAAGTGTTTCACTGTTGATTTTTTTTTTTTTTTGACTCTCCCGGTTGAGGAACCAACAATAGTCTCCGAACATGTCTGAATCCCAGCGATACCCTGGTAACGTCTTTCCATCTTAGAAATGTCCTGGTGAAAACGCTCACCTTGCTCATCACTTACAGCTCCTAGGTTTGCGGGGGAAACTATCAAGGTGAGAGTGCAAAATGTGTATTTTAAGTGACATACGGCAACCCATTTCTTTGTAGCTCCTTAATAGTTCTGAGACTAAAGTTTCATAATTTTCTTCTTTGTTATTGCCCAGGAAGCCTTCCATCACTGATTTAAATAATTTCCATGCTGCCAGTTCAACACGTTTAAGCGTTGATTCAAAAACGGTGTCTTTAAAAAGTAGTATTATTTGAGCACCGACAAATATACCTTCCTTCAATTTAGATTCACTTATTTTGGGAAGTATACTTCTTAAATACTCAAATGCACTTCCACTTTTGTCCAAACCTTTAACAAAATTCTTCATTAAGCCGAGCTTTATGTGAAGTGCGGGGAGAAGAACTTTGTTTGGTTCTACTGGAGGCACATACTTAACATTGCTTGCTCCAGGGGTATAGTCTTCCCTTTTCCCCCATTTTTTCACTATAAAATGCTTGTCAGTTGCCCTACTGTCCCATAAGCACAAAAAAACAGCAATATTTTGTGAAACCTCCCTGCAGTCCCGTTAGCAATGCAACTACCTTGAGGTCACTACAAATTTCCCAGCAATTGTTTTGATAACTAATAGCATCTAGAATTATGGACATGGAATGTATGTCTCCTTCATTCCTATGGCATGAAATAAATGTATTGAAGGTAGTAAATTGCCATTATGAAGCAACACTGCCTTTAAGCTGCATTTAGAAGAGTCAATGACTATTATTTTAAATTAAGTCAATATGAGTTGGTATCATACCTCATTTCTGTAATTTTATATAAAAGAATAAGAATATCTCAAAAACGTTACGTGATACAGCATTTTCAGAGGCATTTTTGGAATCAACGAGTCATTTTGCATAATAATTAGCCTATTTTGTTTGGGGTACAAAAAACGTGTTCCCGATTGTTATAGTATTTAAAAATATACATAACTTGCAAAAACGCTTTATCCAATTTTGATTTTGTTAACTGCATCATTGTAAACGTTTGCAAGATATAGTTTCCTTATCCTTAAGTCTGCTCCAAGGAGACCGGCATGTTATATGAGTGTGCGAGAGATAGAGATAGAGAGAGATAGAGATAGAGAGAGAGAGAGAGAGAGAGAGAGAGAGAGAGAGAGAGAGAGAGAGAGAGAGAGAGAGAGAGAGAGAGAGAGAGAGAACAAGCTGGCAACGTTGAGTGTGATACAGGGAACTGTTTATTTATAATGAATTCTTATGTATTTTTTTATCTTTCGGAAGCCATTTATGCTATGACTTGTTACAATGTAGCTCACGTATTTAAAACTGCGAAGTTGGAAGTGTCACCTCTGCTTACCAAAACTTGACATGTGCTAGTTGCGACTTGGACGTAACTTACTTCAGCTAAGTTTCAAGGACAATGACTTTCTGACAAAGACAATAGAACAATAGCTGCAATTGGTCTGCTGTTTAATGTCCCAGAAAACTCGTCTTCCTGCACTACGCTTTGGGAGTGGACAAGTAAGTATTTACTGTACAGTCACAGTCGAAATTTACTCCTGTAATGACGTGGCAGGCTTCAATTTCAATTCTCGTCACATCTTTTCTAATTTTCCCTGATCAGTAATTCTTATACAGGGCGACCCATATAAAACTGAACCATTTCAATAGGCCATAACCTCTGAACCAATAATAAGACACACGTGCAACTTCGGGAGAATGTAATACACAATTGGGAGATTCCATTACACTATTTACATCTCAGAGAAAATGTTGGAAGTGTCCTCTACCAGCATCTATACATGTTTGTACCCGTCTCATCATGTTCTCTGAAGTTTTACGGAGAGTATCCTCGTCAATGTTACTTATTTCGGTTCGAATGGATTCCTTGAGAACATCAATTGTCCGTGGCCTATTCTTGTACACTTTATTTTAGACAACGCCACAAGAAAAAATCCGGTGTGGTTAGGTCAGGGGATCTGGGGGGGGGGGGGGGGGGGGGCAGAGACCGTTTGAGATTATTCGATTATCAAATAAGCTGGTTAAGGATAGAGTCAACATGAAAAATTCAATGCCATGGCTGGGATTTGAGCCACGGATCTCCTGGTTTCCGTCCAGTCGCTCTTAACATTTGAGCTACCATTGCCAACGTGCCCTAGTGGTCTACCGGGGAAGTATATGAGTCAGATGGAGAATTTAATGTCAGGAAGGCACGTTGGCCATGGTAGCTCAAAGGTTAAGAGGGACTGGACGGAAACCAGGAGATCGATGGTTCAAATCCCGGCCAAGGCATTGAATTTTTCATGTTGACTCTATCCATAAAATATCTTAGGCTATGTACGGCTAGTGTGGATAAATGATTAATTTCCATCAATTAACTAAAGCTGGTTAAGGTTCCATGGTGTCATTAGACGCATGGCACGTTGCTCCATCTTGCTGGAAATAACTTTCTCATAATTCGGTATCATCTCCGTAAAACTTCAGAGCATTTTTGTTGTTGTAATTTTACGTCCTCCAATGTTAAGTCATATCGGACGGTGAATGAAATGGGTGAAATGATGCTCAAATGTGTCCAGGTTCCATGGAGCTTATAGCTACCCCACATTCGTCTGTCAGGATATGGGAAAACCCCGGAAAAAACCTTATCCAGGTAACTCACCCTGAACCAGATTCGAACTCGGGACCTCTTGAACGTGAGGCAGACATGCTACCATCTACGCTACCGAGGCGGGCTTCAGAGAATATGGTGAGACGAGTACAAACATGTATAGATGCTGGTGGAGGACACTTCCAACATTTTCTCTGAGATGTAGTTAGTGTAATGTAATCTCCCAATTGTGTATTATATTCTCCCAAAGTTGTACGTGTGTCCTATTATTGGTTCAAAGGTTATGGCCGGTTGAAATGGTTCAGGTTTATAGTGTTACCCAATCGGCAAACTTGTGGTCGGTTACGCGAGGGGAAGGCCAGTGGAGGGGGGGCGTGTGGCATCGGTACCGCCTGCGGAGGCGTGACAGAGTGGAGGGAGGGTAAACCACAGGGGTGGCCGAATCTTCATTTCCCCCTCCTCCTGCCGCCTGAAAGAACGCGAAACCTCCTGAATATTTTTCCCCTCCATGGTAAAGAATTCTCTAGAAACATTTAGCCACCTATAAATAGAGGGACGATGCGACCGAGAGATCAGTTCAGTTCTTGGCGAGCAGCGTGAGGAGCGCCCAGTGAGGGGACGGACTGTGACAGACGAACTGGTGAATTGTAATTGTGTGCATTACGTAATTCTGTGTAATCGGCAAGTGTTCCAACTGTAATTCGGTGGAAATAAAGAACATTTTTGAGTGGTGCAATTAGACTTTCAATTTCATGATCCCACAAAGTCACAACATGGATCATACCATATTTCTTTTACATCACAGCGTATTCGAACTCCGGAATTGTAGATAACAATGCTATACATATTGTGACTCAGCGTCAAGTTTCTGGAGATCAACAATCGCTCGTTCAGCCTACCCACGAGAAGTGATATCGCCAGAGAAATTAACCTTCTGGATATTTCGGTCTCTCAAACGTTCTGGAAAGTTCCTTCTTGCGAAGCCAGTCAATGAATATTATGTCTCGGACTGCTCAGTTTGAATGGATAAACAACACAAGGCACGCACTCTTATGGAGAGTTGGAACCTTCTGAATTAGTCGGCTAAGCGTGTGAACCGTCCAAAAGAGGAGGCTCCGTCGAGCGTATTTTTTACACCACTACTTTACGGAAAAAGCGAAGTGACAAATGAACAGTAGAAGTAGTCCACTTTAGTGAAGTGACACTGCAAACTAAAGTTTTAGTGAAAGCTGAACTAGGTTATTAACTGACAATGTGAAATGTCCGTGAAGTTTGGAACTAGTTCAGTAGTTCACATAAGTGTGTGACAGCTTCAAATAAACATGGTCTTAGTGAAAGCTGAACTAGATCTTTAACTGAGAGTGAAGGCTGAATGAAGTGACAGTTGAAAAACTGGAGAATACACAATATTTTAAAAAGATACCATTCCACTGTTTCCGTAATGTGCTTAATGTGACATTTTGAAGCCAACATATAGAGGTTCAGTTTTAAAAGGTTTGACTAGCTCTGTATTCTTTTAGAACGTACAAACATACGTATAATGAAATAATTTGTGTAATATGTATTAATATGGTATACAGAGAAAAAAATAAAGATATTTTAAAAATAGATTCTAGAATTAATGTAAAAGTGACAGTAATGAAACAAAACGAGTGTCAATGTAGTGCTTCACATTATTACTTTCTCTGCTGCATGACTATAAACATATGTGGTTTTATTTCTTTCATTTCCCTTTCTCCTTTAACGTACTTTAAGCTGATAGATCATATCGGACAATGAGTTAATGAAATTAATAAAGAGATATAGAGCGATCCATATAAACCTGAACCATATCAATAGGCCACAATTTATCTTTGAAAGCTCGTAGAATTTAGAATTTGTTTTGACGATCTCGGTAGCTCCGGGAGAATTGATAACACTGTCAATTGTTAACAGTTAACAGTCTTAAGTGTACGGTCATAACAGTTTATATGGGTATCTTCAATACAATTGTGTAGCAGCTCGATGATATCGAATTGAGAGAAGGTTATTTCCAGCAAGATGGAGCAATTTGCCATACATCTAATGAAATCATGGAACTTGTAACCAGTTTCTTTGATAATCGGATAATCTCAAAAGGTTTGTGCCCCCCCCCCAGATCCCCTGACCTAACCTCACCGGATTTTTTCTTGTGGGGGTATCTAAACATAGAGTGTACAAGAACAGGCCACGGAGAATTGATGATCTCAAGGAATCCATTCGAACCGAAATAAGTAACATTGGCGAGGATACTCTCCGTAAAACTTCAGAGAATATGGTGAGACGAGTACAAACATGTATAGATGCTGGTGGAGGACACTTCCAACATTTTTTCTGAGATGTAAATAGTGTAATGTAATCTCCCAATTGTGTATTATATCCTCCCAAAGTTGTACGTGTGTAGTATTATTGGTTCAAGAGCTATGACCTATTGAAATGGTTCAAGTTTATTTGGATGGCAATATATTGCTTCGTCGTTACTGCGTATTCGAAACCCGGAATTGCAAACAATAATCCTATACATATTGTGACGCAGCGTCAAGATTATTGAGATCAACAATGAACAAAATAAGCCGCGTGCTCGTTCAGCCTAAACACAATAGGCGACATCGCCAGATAAGTAGAATTTTCTGGATATTTCGGTACCTCAAACGCTCTGGAAAGTTCCTTCTTGCGAAACCAGTCAATGAATTGTAAGTCTGGGCCTGCTCAGTTTGAATGGATAGACAAGACAATGCACGCACTCCTATAGAGAACTGGAAGCTTCTGAATTCGAATGCCAAGCGAGTGCACCGTCCGTAAGAGGAGGCTACATCGAGCGTATTTTGTTACGCCATTTTACAGGGAAGCGAAGAAACAAGTGAATATTAGTAGTCCACTTTAGGGAAGTGATTCTGTAAACTAAAGATTTAGTGAATGTTGAACTAGGTTATTAACTGACAGTGAAGAGTAAGTGAAATGTCAGTGAAGTTTGGAACTAGTTCACTAGTCCACTAGTGAGTGACAGCTTCAAATAAAGATGGTCTTAGTGAAAGATGAACTAGATCTTTAATTGACAATGAAGGGTAAGCGAAATGTCAGTGAAGTTTGGAACTAGTTCACTAGTCCACTAGTGAGTGACAGCTTCAAATAAACATGGTCTTAGTGAAAGCTGAACTAGATTTTAACTGACTGTGAAGAGTAAGTGAAATGTCAGTGAAGTTTGGAACTAGTTCAGCAGTTCACATAAGTGAGTGACAGCTTCAAATAAACATGGTCTCAGTGAAAGCTGAACTAGATCTTTAACTGGCAGTGAAGAGTAAGTGAAATGTCAGTGAAGTTTGGATCTAGTTCAGCAGTTCACATAAGTGAGTGACAGCTTCAAATAAACATGGTCTCAGTGAAAGCTGAACTAGATCTTTAACTGACAGTGAAGAGTAAGTGAAATGTCAGTGAAGTTTGGAACTAGTTCAGCAGTTCACATAAGTCAGTGACAGCTTCAAATAAACATGGTCTTAGTGAAAGCTGAACTAGATCTTTAACTGACAGTGAAGAGTAATTGAAATGTCAGTGAAGTTTGGAACTAGTTCAGCAGTTCACATAAGTCAGTGACAGCTTCAGATAAACATGGTCTCAGTGAAAGCTGAACTAGATCTTTAACTGACAGTGAAGAGTAAGTGAAATGTCAGTGAAGTTTGGAACTAGTTCAGCAGTTCACATAAGTGAGTGACAGCTTCAAATAAACATGGTCTTAGTGAAAGCTGAACTAGATCTTTAACTGACAGTGAAGAGTAATTGAAATGTCAGTGAAGTTTGGAACTAGTTCAGCAGTTCACATAAGTCAGTGACAGCTTCAGATAAACATGGTCTCAGTGAAAGCTGAACTAGATCTTTAACTGACAGTGAAGAGTAAGTGAAATGTCAGTGAAGTTTGGAACTAGTTCAGCAGTTCACATAAGTGAGTGACAGCTTCAAATAAACATGGTCTCAGTGAAAGCTGAACTAGATCTTTAACTGACAGTGAAGAGTAATTGAAATGTCAGTGAAGTTTGGAACTAGTTCAGCAGTTCACATAAGTCAGTGACAGCTTCAGATAAACATGGTCTCAGTGAAAGCTGAACTAGATGTTTAACTGACAGTGAAGAGTAAGTGAAATGTCAGTGAAGTTTGGAACTAGTTCAGCAGTTCACATAAGTGAATGACAGCTTCAAATAAACACGGTCTCAGTGAAAGCTGAACTAGATCTTTAACTGACAGTGAAGGCTGAATGAAGTGACAGTTGAGAAACTGGAGAATGTTACAATATTTTAAAGCCAAGATACCATTCCATTGTTTTTGTAATGTGCTTAATGTGATATTTTGAAGCCAGCTTATAGTGCTGCAGTTTTAAAAGTTTTGACTAACCCAGTATTCCTTTATTACGTACACAGATACGTATACATATGGATATATATTTATATATGTGATGTTTATTTTTTTCCTTTTGCCCCTTCTTGTTTAACGTACTTTAATCTGATAGATCATATCGGACGATGAATGAATGAACTTGATTAAAAGGTACTTAAGTAAGCTCGGGTTCCACAGAGCTTAAAGTTAAAGAGATTTGCTGAGGATACAGGAAAACCGCGACTAAATATCTTATCCAACAACTCTCCTTGTGTGAGATTTGTACTCTGCATCTCTTGAATATGGACTAGAGTGGACAATGCTACGGCGCGAAGGTCCAAATTTGGTCTGTTATACCTATGTTCCGAAGTGTGAGGGAGGATGAGCTGAGAGGAGACAGTGGGCGACCGTCACAGGAAGCTACGAGAGTGCTGAGGGCAGAATCCCTACAACTTAACAGTTTGAAACTCCCCGGCGGACCAGTACACCCTACTGTACGGCCCCACCAGACCTGAGATCATCCTACCGTACGAGGAAGTTTTACTCAGAGCACATCATCCTACCATGCAGCGCCGAGCCACTCGCCGACACCTTTACTCTGGTGTGAAATAATAATGGAGATGAAATAAAGGGACAGTTATGTGCAGAGGTTATAATTCCATTAGTCCTGGACCCCGTAGGACCAAGGGCCCGGGCCTACTTACCCGGGAGCGATGGATACTCCGGGGCTCTTTCCATAGGGCAGTACCTGATTTCTTAAACCCCCCCCCCCGCTGAGCACAACGTCAAGACGGGATGGAAGTGGATACGCCACTTACGCGCGTCAACCCCGCAGGGAAGACTACCGAAAACCTTGGTGGGTCCACCTGGTGATCTAGCATACCTTCTACTAGCTCTGCCAGCCAGTACCCGGGACTTTTTAGGCAACCCTCAACCCCCTCCGGGCGGCCGTAGCCTGGCCGGAAGTACCCAATTCCCCGTGGGTGTCTGGAACACACTGCTCCCTCGAGTCCAACCCAATCCGAACAACTCCCTTACGGGAAAGCCTCGAATGTTTGGCCTGAGGTTCCTCTAGTAATGTCAGAGGTACCACGAGTGCTAAGGGTCCGCAGCGCCCGCACCTCGGCAGCTGAAGGGGACGGATCCCCTCCCCTAATGGGACAGGAATTTCAGGGTTATAATTAACCCACCCGGCATTCGCCCGGTGACCCGGGAAAATGATGAAAAAACCAAGGTTCAGGTACTCCGGCCAGGGGAATCAAATACCCTGACATCCGGAATGTGAGCCACGGAGAAAACCACCTGAGCCATCCCGCAAGGTATCTTGAATATGAGAGGGACCGAGTACCTCCCGAATGGGAGTTGTTCGGATTGGGTTGTACTCGAGGGGCAATGTGCTTCCGACACTCTCAGCCGCCCGAAGCGGGAATAGGGTTGCCTAAAAGGTTTCTGGTACTAGCCTGCAGATTTAGTAGGTGTGCTAAATCACCAGGTGGCCCCACCGGTGTTATTCGGTAGTATTCTCTGTGGGATTGAACATTCGAGTTCCTCCAGAATGGGAGTGGTTCGGATTGGGTTGGACTCGAGGGGCAGTGTGCTTCCGACAACCTCGGCCACCCGAAGCGGGCAGTGAGTTGCCTAAAAAGTCCCTATTACTAGCCTACAGAGCTAGTGGAAGGTGTGCTAGATCACCAAGCCCCCCACCCAGGTTATTCGCTAGTATTTTCTGCGGGATTGAACATTCGAGTTCCTCCTAAATGGGAGTTGTTCGGATTGGGTTGGACTCGAGTGGCAGTGTGCTCCCGACAACCTCGGCCACCCGAAGCTTGCAGAGAGTTGCCTAAAAAGTCCCTATTACTAGCCTGCAGATTTAGTAGAAATGTTAAATCATCAGGCGGCTCCACCGAGGTTGTTCGGTAGTATTTTCTGCGGGATTGAACATTCGAGTTCCTCCTAAATGGGAGTTGTTCGGATTGGGTTGGACTCGAGTGGCAGTGTGCTCCCGACAACCTCGGCCACCCTAAGCTTGCAGAGAGTTGCCTAAAAAGTCCCTATTACTAGCCTGCAGATTTAGTAGAAATGTTAAATCATCAGGCGGCTCCACCGAGGTTATTCGGAAGTACTCTCTGCGCGATTGAACATTCGAGTTCCCCCCGAATGGTAGTTGTTGGGATTGGGTTGGACTCGAGGGACAGTGTGCTGTCGTCACCCTCGGCCGCCCGGAGGGGGCAGAGAGTTGCCTAAAAGGTCCCTATTGCTAGCCTAAAGAGCTAGTGGAAGGTGTGCTAGATCACCAGGCCCCCCACCGAGGTTGATCGGTAGTTTTCCCTGCGGGGTTAACTCACGTTATGGTCTGATTTTTAAAGAAGATACGTGAGGGTCATCTATTTCTCCACATGGGTGCTGCAGTTTTGCCCATTGCAAATAGGAAGTAACGCAGATCCCCTTTCTTTGTTCTCTCAACACTCGAAACATAAACAAGGGTTCGAGTTATTTCACCTCAACAAAAATATGCACAGTTAATCTGTATTAGCCTACTTTAAAAACAGAAATAAGTTGTTTACACATTCACTGAGTTGTAGCGTCTTCACATGTGTGAGTTCTTTGAAATAATTGTTTGTACTATGTAACTAATATTCCATTGTTGCTATGCATAGTAAGTTGACATTCCCGCACTAGTGCCTATTTCTCCATAGAAACACATATACGCGATGCACGTTCTAAAATCCAACATTTATCTTCAATTATAGATAATATCTGTGAATCTAGACAAAACAAAAGTGGTCAAATTTATAACCTGTCGTACATCACATACTGAAATAGAAATCTGGATTAATAATATGTTATTAGAAAAAATGGACAGCATAAAATTTCTGGGCCTTCAAGTGGACAGATATTTAGATTGGAAAGCTCACATAAATTATATCTTAACTAAACTCAGCTCTGCCTGTTATGCTATCCGAGAGCTGGTTAATGTGAGTTCTACTGACACACTTAAATTAGTGTACTACGCATACTTTAACTCTATTATGGAATATGGAATATTATTTTGGGGAAACTCAGTAGAAAGTAAAAATATATTTCTTACGCAAAAGAGGGTTATAAGAATCATTACTAACACCCACACCAGATGCTCCTGTAAAGATCTTTTTACAAGATTGAAGATATTAACGCTTCCTTGCATGTATATATTCTCGATCCTAAAGTTCTTTGTATGCAATCGTGCCTTATTTGCAACAAATAATGTAATTCACAGAATAAACACTAGACAAAAGTATGATATCCATTATCCCAGTGCTTAACTTTCTTGCTTCCAGAAAGGTGTGCATTATGAAACTATCAAAATATTTGGCGCACTTCCTAATGTTCTTAAAGAAAAAATTGATAATTTCGGTGCTTTTAAAAATGTTGTTAGAGAGTACCTTCGCTCAAAATCTATTTATTCTGTACAAGATTATCTGAATGACAAATTATCCTGATAATGCTTCTGTAGCTCTGTAAGTAGTATCTAACTATTCCAATGACAAATCATTACTAATAAATATTTGATGCAAGCTGAAACTTTATTTTTAATGTATATGTATTTAATAAATAACAAGAATGTTATCCATTGCAAAAAGGTGGAGACGTACTGGCATAAGACAAGTGAAAGCTGGTTTAAAAGGTGTTTCATTTTGTATCATATATAATTATCCCTGCTTTGTTTTCCATATTGTTGTTCATATTGCCTGTGTACTATGATATGTGTCTTATGTTAACTTTTGTACATATATATATGCTATTAAACTTTATACCTCTGGACATGTTCAATATTCACAGCCTTTTCTGGCTACAAGTAAACCTACTGAACGCAAATCAATCTAATCTAAACCACTAAAATTCAGTCTGATATAAATACACATGTGGTAAGCACATAATGGAATCTCGAGAGTTGAAAAACTCGGCGCAAGCGGGTCGCGTTTTCAAACCTTTCCTCGTTCCGTATACATTAGAATCGCAATATACTATTATTAACGACTTTGTTAATTGACATGTTTATATCAACGCCGCCGATATGCCGCAATTTTGACCCACAGGAATTGTTGTACGTGCAACATACCTACTGACATGTGACTGTCGCTTTTGGTTGAAAGGAATAAGCTGTTCATTGACAAGGAGGAAACTCTCATCTCTCTGTTTAAAGAATTCTCTAAGAGAACAGACAAGCTGAACTTTGCTTTGGGCCATGAATCATCGGTCCACCTCTAATCCTACGGCCACTACGTCATTTTTCCCATAACAACGTATTTTAATTGCGTTTTCACAAGCAAAGCACCCTCCTCGGTACCGTAGGTGGTAGCGTGACTGCCTGACGTTCAAGAGGTCCCGAGTTCGAATCATGGTAAGGGCGAGTTACCTGGATAAGGCCTTTTCCGGAGTTTTCCCTTATCCTGATAGACGAATGTCGGGTAACTCTAAGCTCCATGGTTTCCGGACTCATTGGAGCATCACTTCACCCATTTCATTCATCGTCCGATATGACTTAACGTTGGGGCGGACATAAATTAAAAAAAAAGAAAGAAAAAAAGCTAACAATGCACAACAAAACTGAACACAAGCAAACTGTTTCCCGCACACAAATAACGACAACTGACGTGAGGAGTACTGGCAAATTTTGTTTACGTTTCCTTAGCAACGAGCTTCCCCTCTTAAAGTTTGTTTAGTTAACACGTGTGCACGTCGGCCTCTGCCTTTGACGAACCCTTATAATCGTTTTACAACCCCCGACCCTTCTTCTCCCAGATCTTTCTGCAAGGTTGCCACCTTTCTCGATACGTCATGGGTATCGCACGAGGTTTCGTCTAAATAAATTATCTTATGTCCATTACTGCGAAACTTCCTTAGTTTTGATATATATCGCCAAGCTACAATTCTACTGGATTCCATAATAACCCTTATCTTATTCAAAGTGCGGTATTTGAAGCCCAGCTTCTTTAGGAGACCGCGCAAAGTGCAATGCGCATAAGGAAAATCACAAATTTCTTGCGAATGTGCAACCAATTCGTCTAAGGTGGGCGCTCTCCCTTTTGCATAGAATTTATAAATTTCTCGACGAATTAAAACGCATATGAAATTATCTACTTTAGAGAAACGTTTCCTTTTGTTTTCACACTTGATCGGCGTCTTTGGTATTCCTTTCGTCACAATATTTCTTACTGTATTTCAGTGAATACCCAGAATTTATCATCAGGTTCATTGCACGACCCCTTACCAAGATTATTTGTCAGTATATATTTATATGTGTTCAAAACTAGCGCTTGAATTTGCTTAGAAACAGTCCCCGTAAAAACTTTGTTTTTTGAGGCTTTTCCAGTAATATAACTCGGCCCAGTTATTCACACTATTGTCTTCACTTTGATTATTTTCACGTGACTGAAAGTTATCTACTACTTCATTTGCATTTACCACTGCATTTCCCTCCCACGGTCTCCACATCGTGACACACAACGAATTTCTGCACGTAATGAAGCAGATCAACTGGAAGTTGGAACTTTGGCAACTGAGACTCCACGTGGAGTAGACATGCGACTGTCACTTCGAGAAAATCAGGGTTGCTATTGGTCGTCAAAGACAGTGTTCCATTTCTGAAGTGTGGAGATAGATTTATGACGGTCATTAGTGGGCGGGCGGCTCAGGTTCCTTTGACTCGGAACTGCACACGCGTTAACTAAACAGACTTTACCCTTCGTGGCCCTTGGCTAATGACCTTCACGTATCTTCTTTTAAAAATCAGACTGTAGTGGCGTATGCATTTCCACCCATCTCAACGTTGTTGCCGAGCCGGGGGGGGGGTTTAAACTCAAGGTACTGCCCCAAGGAAAGAGACCCGGAGTTTTCCATTGCTCCCGGGATGATAGAGGCCGGAGTCTTTGGGATTTTGGGGTAGACGTTGAATTCGGTGAAATTTAATGTGTTTCGCCGAAAAAATTGGATATTAAAGATTTTGCCGAAGTACACATTTTGAGGATTTTAAAATAAATAACCATTTTAGTTATTTGATGGTAATTAATCATAATTAATGTCAGGACGGCACGTTGGCCATGGAAGCTCAATGGGTTAGAGCGACTGGACGGAAACCAGGAGATCCGTGGCTCAAATCCCGGCGATGGCATTGAATTTTTCATGTTAACTCTATCTATCAAAAGATTGGATATTAAAGATTTTGCCGAAGTACACATTTTGAGGGCTTTTAAATAAATAAACAAAGAATTTATAGAAAATGGTACGTGTATAAGTGTGCTTTATTGTGTATGGGGTATGTGTGCACAGAATAGCTCAAAGAGGCTTTACTGATTTTTGTAACAATAGCACTTTCTTTTACTATTCCCAGTATACCAGAAAATGCATTTAGTTATTCTGAAAATATATTAAGAAAACGATACTGTAATTGGAATCGTTTGAGCTACTTTGTAGAGAAAAGTTGCCTATATAAGGAGCAGTATAAGGTAAGGAGATAAGTTCCAAGGTGTACAACCTAGATCCGACAGGGGCGGTTCCTCCATAAGGTCGCAGGTTTGCGCTACACCCACTGATTCTGAATATACAACAGGTGCATTTAGCACATTAAAGCTGTACTTGTTTGCATTGTTTTATATAAAAACATGTTTCAATTACGCTTATCGTCTGTAGCTGCCCATGATCGCAGAAGTCGAAATAAACAGTGATTAGCTGTAGGAGCCGCAGGTTTGCAGCGAAGAGTTAACCTAAGATTTCGCCCAAATGTAGGCTCTCTGAGGGGGTTGCGGGAAGGTGAAGAGATGGGAGGAGCTTCTTATACATTGCTTAAATGGAGGTTTATAAACCTAGCTCCTCCTACTCTTAGCAATGGCTATAGCGTGACCTTCAGGTTTAGCTTCTGTGTGCTCTGCTTTTCGAACACAGGGAGAATTTAATTAAATGCATGGAGGTTATTCAGAAGAGAGCTCTGTTAAACAACAACGCCACACTTGTTCAGGCTTCTGGGTTTATGGCCACTTTGAAAGATTATAATTTTGTATTCTGGTTGTCTTTCTTCTACAAGATCATGCCACATGTGGACATTTTGTACAATCAGCTGCAGAAACGAGACTGCAATGCAACGTTTGCCATCGCCAAGGTAAACGCATTTAAAAGAGAAGTGCAAAAGGTAAGAAATAGCGTGGATATCGAGGAACACGAAGAAACTGCAATTAACAGGAGAAGAATAGAAGATCATGATGTGAAAAGAAGAGAAGCTCTTGAAGTATGTGACATTCTTGGAGAAGCAAAGGACAGATTTAGCTTCACGGGGCATCGAGTAGCCTCAACTTTGTTTCATCAAGAAAATTTCTAATACATTTCCAGAGGATTCCCTTAGAGAAACAATAAGTTTCTACCCTTTTATCATTGGAACAAAAATTCGTAGAGAACTGACTGTAATTTACAGTGGAGAGGAATTTCGTGGAATGTCCGGCGCTTTGTGCTTGATGGACTTCATTAAGGAAAACAATTTATGTGCTACATTCAGCGAATATGTCAAACTCCTCCGAGTACTGTTATCTATGCCAATGTCTACCACTGAAGCAGAATGCTGTTTCTCAACTTAAAAAAGAATAAAAAGTTTCCCTAGGAACACAATGTCACAGGACCGATTGTCAGCATTAGCAATGCTTTCAATTGAGAGAGATTTTGTTATGAAGATCAGCGACTTCAACGCAAAAGTTATCGATAGATTCGCCAGGTCTAAGGAGAGTAGAGCAGAGAATCTGTATAAATAGGTGAGTCATTACTACTCTGTATTTTACTTTCCATTTGTGCACCACCAATAATTTAACCCACCAGCCGCCACTGAGGTCCGTTACCCGTACTTCCTGTTTAGGACAGTTGAAGCCAGCTAGACAGATTGTTTACATATATTTCAGTGAAATGTGTATAGAGTTGGAAGGTAGGTAAATAAAGAGTAATCATCCGCAGGCTAAAAAGCCAAACAGCCACTCGCCGTGTGATATTTTAAATTGGTAGATTTATCAAGATCCCGTTCCAAGACGACGGCGATGTTTCCGGGTAGGTATCCGTACATTATAGAGGGAAAGGTGAGTTTATTAGAGGGACGATAGTGGCGCCACTGCGACGCAACGGCAGGTAACTGTACCACCGTGGATCGATCGTCTTCTTTCACCCACACACTAACCTACATACCCGATTCTTTCCCTCGACCATACATTGCGAGAAAGCCTTTCAAGATGTATTAAAAATGAGAGAATTTCGCTGGCCCATTTTGCATGGCTTAACAGAGCTCCGTACCTCTGTTTGGCTGCTGTTACTGCTGCAGTAATTATGTTTATAATAATCTCCTTTACCGGGCAGCTCTTTTTCACTTTACACGACGAGCGATTTTTACTTACTCTACTGGTTATCTATAGTAACTAGAGAAACAAAAGGATTAAAGTATTTCACGCTGATGACCTACTCCTCTTAAAAAGCTTCCAATTAATCGAGATAAACATTTCCAGGAATACAATAGACTGTATTTACACAAATTGCTATTCACAATATTTAATTTACTGCCATCCTGAAAATTGCAATGCCATAGCCGGGATTTGAATCATGGATCTCCCGGTCTCTGTCCAACTACTCGTAACTACTGAGCTACTAAAGCCAACATGCCAGTTCTCCAACTGACTCGCGTTCTTCCCGGTAAATTTTCAGTTGGACTCTACTTTTCCATTCTTAGTTCTACACACGGGTAATTTGTGAGAACAATTAATATCCATTAATTGACATAATAATGGTCCGAACTATAAATCCCGGGGCTTAAAGTACATACAGCTGTAAGTCGTCATTAGGGTAGTTGTCTCATAAGTTTATGACATCTTCAAGAAATTTACCAGGAAAAACACAAGTCAGTTGGGGAACTAAATGTCCTTTTGGCATGTTGGCCATGGCAACTTAGTGGTTAAAATCAACCGAATAGAGACCGCCAGATCGGTAGCTCAAATCCCGGCTATGATATTGAATGAAGTTTTCAGTCTAACTTTACAGCGTAGAATTTATTTATACATCTTCCTGTTTACAATGTTTCATCTACATGGCATACATATTTGCTTAACCTAGTTGTATAGTTTGGTTGGTGCCATTGTTACCCGAGCTAGCTCAGCCTGCTTGACTACCAGACTTTCTAGCGTTGCTGAGCAGCATAGTCACCCTTCCGTCATCTGTCTCCGCTTGATTCAGAGAACTAGCTAGCTCAGCGTGACTGACACCCAGGCCTTCTATCATTGCTGAGTAGTTCAGTCCCCCTTCCATCATCTACTCTAGTTTGCTATCTGTTTCCCGTTGTCCCAGAACACTAGCTAGCTCAGCCTGCTTGGCTCCCAGGTCTTCTAGCACTACTGAGTAGCATAGTCACCCTTCCGTCATCTACTCTAGTTAGTTATCTGTTTCCCCTTGTCCCAGAACACTAGCTAGCTCAGCCTGCTTGGCTCCCAGGCATTCTAGCATTGCTGAGTAGCATAGTCACCCTTCCATCATCTACTCTAGCTTGTTATCTGTTTCCTCTTGTCCCAGAACACTAGCTACCTCAGCCTGCTTGGCTCCCAGGTCTTCTAGCACTACTGAATAGCATAGTCACCCTTCCGTGATCTACTCTAGTTTGTTATCTGTTTCCCGTTGTCCCAGAACACTAGCTATCTCAGCCCGCTTGGCTCCCAGGTCTTCTAGCACTACTGAGTAGCATAGTCACCCTTCCGTCATCTACTCTAGTTTGCTATGTGTTTCCCATTGTCCCAGAACACTAGCTATCTCAGCCTGCTTGGCTCTCAGGTCTTCTAGCATTACTGAGTAGCATAGTCACCCTTCCGTCATCTACTCTAGTTTGCTATCTGTTTCCCGTGGTCCCAGAACACTAGCTAGCTCAGCCTGCTTGGCTCCCAGGTCTTCTATCATTGCTGAGTAGCATAGTCACCCTTCCGTCATCTACTCTAGTTTGTTATATGTTTCCCGTTGTCCCAGAACACTAGCTAGCTCAGCCTGCTTGGCTCCCAGGTCTTCTAGCATTACTGAGTAGCATCGTCACCCTTCCGTCATCTACTCTAGTTTGTTATCTGTTTTCCGTTGTCCCAGAACACTAGCTAGCTCAGCCTGCTTGGCTCCCAGGTCTTCTAACATTGCTGAGTAGCATAGTCAACCTTCCATCATCTACTCTAGTTTGTTATCTGTTTCCTCTTGTCCCAGAACACTAGCTAGCTCAGCCTGCTTGGCTCCCAGGTCTTCTAGCATTGCTGAGTAGCATAGTCACCCTTCCGTCATCTACTCTAGTTTGTTTTCTGTTTCCCCTTGTCCCAGAACACTAGCTAGCTCAGCCTGTTTGGCTCCCAGGTCTTCTAGTATTACTGAGTAGCATAGTCACCCTTCCGTCATCTACTCTAGTTTGTTATGTTTCCCCTTGTCCCAGAACACTAGCTAGCTCAGCCTGCTTGGCTCCCAGGTCTTCTAGCATTGCTGAGTAGTATAGTCACCCTTCCGTCATCTGTCTCCCATTGTTGTCCCAGAGACTGACCAGCTCAGCGTGATTGACTCCCAGACCTTCTAGCATTGCTGAGTAGCATAGTCAACCTTTCCGTCATCTACTCTAGTTTGGTGTTTCCCGTTGTCCCAGAACAACGACTTCAACGACCGCTTCATGCATTCTTTCTAACCATCTACTGATATCTCCAGTTTAAGTTTACATATTCCTACTCCTGACATTGCCATCCTGCCATTAGCTATCGGTTTTCTGACAATGTGTATAAATGCCCTGTGGTACTGAGGGTTGGACTTTGGTAGAGACACAACAATTTAAAGATTTGGGCAGTTGAAATAAGGCGCAGATCAAAAACTAAGGGATGAGAAAGCGGTGGAAGGAACTGAAAGACGAGTTCTTCGACGGTATTGTGACCTTGTGGGTTCATAAAATTAAAAGGCCGAGTTGCAGAAATTAAAAATCTCCTTTATTTTCGTAGCAATACACTTATAGATTACAGCAGCATTACGTTACGTACACCATCAGTCTACCAAGGTCGATGAAAATAACAGTGACAGCAGATTACATTATTAGCTCTCGTTACAATAACACTTTCAGCTGTCTCTCATTTCACACACCACTCTTGTTACACAACAACTAACTCTCTCTCTTGACTAATTGTCGCCTCTTTAAATACTTCAGAGATAATTTCTAGATGATTCGCAAATAAGCCAGAACGCGAACAATCTTTATTAGTCAAGAAGTAACTAGAAATTCCATTTATCTCAGTTTGTTGGTTTCGGCGAACCCTTATCTGCCTGTTATCTTTGTCCGCGGGCTCTCGCATTTCACACTGACCTCCTATCAGTTTCTTTTGTGTAAACAAGCCACGCGATAGTAGATACGGGTTCGCGACAATATGTATACGTTAGATGGCCTACAAATGTTTTAAAAAGGTCACCCCGTGGCTTCCCAAGAACAAACTAGAGAGGAAAGATCCACAAATCAGATCTGGAGGAGGGTGCGTGATTTAATCGGGAGGAATGGTGCATGGGAAGAGGGGGTAGCTGCCGAAGAGTGCAAAAGCTCTAAAATGTGAAAAGGTGAAGTGAAAATACACTCCTGGAAATGGAAATAAGAACACATTGACGCCGGTGTGTCAGAACCACCATACTTGCTCCGGACACTGCGAGAGGGCTGTACAAACAATGATCACACGCACGGCACAGCGGACACACAAGGAACTGCGGTGTTGGCCGTCAAATGGCGCTAGCTGCGCAGCGTTTGGGCACCGCCACCGTCAGTGTCAGCCAGTTTGCCGTGGCATACGGAGCTCCATCGCAGTATTTAACACTGGTAGCATGCCGCGACAGCGTGGACGTGAACCGTATGTGCACTTGACGGACTTTGAGCGAGGGCGTATAGAAGGTATGAGGGAGGCCGGGTGGACGTACCCCCGAATTGCTCAACACGTGGGGCGTGAGGTCTCCACAGTACATCGATGTTGTCGCCATTGGTCGACGGAAGGTGCACGTGCCCGTCGACCTGGGATCGGACCGCAGCGACGCACGGATGCACGCCAAGACCATCGGATCCTACGCAGTGCCGTAGGGGACCGCACCACCACTTCCCAGCAAATTAGGGACACTGTTGCTCCTGGGGTATCGGCGGGGACCATTCGCAATTGTCTCCATGAAGCTGGGCTACGGTCCCGCACACCGTTAGGCCGTCTTCCGCTCACGCCCCAACATCGTGCAACCCGCCTCTAGTGGTGTCGCGACTGGCGTGAATGGAGGGACGAATGGAGACGTGTCGTCTTCAGCGATGAGAGTCGCTTCTGCCTTGGTGCCAATGATGGTCGTATGCGTGTTTGGCGCCGTGCAGGTGAGCGCCACAATCAGGACTGCATACGACCGAGGCACACAGGGCCAACACTCGGCATCATGGTGTGGGGAGCGATCTCCTACACTGGCCGGACACCTCTGGTGATCGTCGAGGGGACACTAAATAGTGCACGGTACATCCAAACCGTCATCGAACCCATCGTTCTACCATTCCTAGATCGGCAAGGGATCTTGCTGTTCCAAAAGGATAATGCACGTCCGCATGTATCCTGTGCCACCCAACGTGCTCTAGAAGGTGTAAGTCAACTACCCTGGCCAGCAAGATTTCGGATCTGTCCCCTATTGAGCATGTTTGGGACTGGATGAAACGTCGTCTCACGCAGTCTGCACGTCCAGCACGAACGCTGGTCCACTGAGGCGCCAGATGGAAATGACATGGCAAGCCGTTCCAGAGGACTACATCCAGCATCTCTACGATCGTCTCCAAGGGAGAATAGCAGCCTGCATTGCTGCGACGGGTGGATATACACGGTACTAGTGCCAACATTGTGCATGCTCTGTGCCTATGGTTCTGTCAGTGTGATCATGTGATGTATCTGACACCAGGAATGTGTCAATAAAGTTTCCCCTTCCTGGGACAATGAATTCACGGTGTTCTTATTTTAATTTCTAGGAGTGTACAAACAAATTATTGCAACTTTGCTTCATCCATAGTAATCTCCATTCAGAATGAAGAATAGCTAGTTCCTAACCCTAGTTTTTAAATTTGTTTAGATGCATTTATTCATATGTGCTCTAGCTGTATATGCTGTTACTCAAAATATTGAATAACAATATATTTTACCTTCCATCTACAGTTACTCGGTCATGCTTCTGAGGCTCAGGTTTCATTATGACAAACGATTCAGCCTTTTTAGTTACACTCCTATTGTGGGTTGAATTGAGATACTGCAGTAATGGATCTGCCAGTCAAGTCAATTAGCAGTACAAGGCTTTATGCTGGAAATTATTACCAATATAGGTAACATAATAAACAAACATCTGATGTTTAACACTCACTGTTGTTACAAACGTTATTCTTTATATCTTACCTATATACCAGGTGAGTCACCTGCCCCTATTTATTTTTGAAATTATGCAACAGGATAACCGACATATGTGACCTACGCCTTTCTTGAATGTCTCTTAATGGATGATTTGTAGAACACTTTATAGAGGAAGGGTACAGAAATCAAGCACTATATATGTTGATTCCAAAAACATCATAGACACAAAGGATGCAGTAGTAATTTTAGACAAGTTTACAAAGTTTTATTCATTAGTGAACACTCGCACATACCTTTAAACACGCCAATAAAGAAACCACCTATGACACACATCAGTTGACAAATAACATTCGAATCAAAGGTAATGGCATTCATTGGGAGAGAGCCAATTAGAACAAAAATAGTTTTAAATAATCGTTGCGTTGAACAGGTAATCCATTTTAACTACTTGGGAACTGATGTTAGTTATGACAAGGAATATGATGTCTACAATAACATATGCAAATTTCAAAGAGTGTGTGGAACAATAAATAGAACATTTAGAAACAAAATACGTAAAGAAACAAAATTAAAGTTCTACAAAGTTATGGCTGTACCTATACTGACATACGGAAGTGAGACTTGGACGTTAACTAAAAAGCAACAGAGTAAAATACAGGTTTCAGAAATGAAATTCTTGAGAAGTGTGAAAGGATGCACGAAGAGGGACTTAATAAGAAATGAAAATATAGGAGAAGAGCTGGACATTTTTAGTATGAACGATAGGTTAAGAGATATCAAACAAAAATGGAAGGAACATGCTGAAAGAATGCCAGATAATAGACTTACAAATCAAATATTACAGTATCATCCTAAAGGTAGGAGATCGGTGGGCAGACCCAGGAAACGATGGCTGGAGCACATCGAAGGCGGAACAGGCACTTGATTGTCTATGCCATGAAGTCAAGAAAAAGATATAAAATGGAATATGTACACAATGGGACTAATTGAATTTAAATCTTCAGCCAACACGTGTTTTTGTTGTACAGCCATATCAAAATGCTATGAATTAGGTAGATTGTTTTCGCTTCTGTCACAAATTACGGCAGTTTTTAGCTCATACAGTAAATACACTCCTGGAAATTGAAATTAGAACACCGTGAATTCATTGTCCCAGGAAGGGGAAACTTTATTGGCACATTCCTGGGGTCAGATACATCACATGATCACTCTGACAGAGCCATAGGCACATAGACACAGGCAACAGAGCATGCACAATGTCGGCACTAGTACCGTGTATATCCACCTGTCGCAGCAATGCAGGCTGCTATTATCCCATGGAGACGATCGTAGAGGTGCTGGATGTAGTCCTGTGGAACGGCTTGCCATGCCATTTCCAGCTGGCGCCTCAGTTGGACCAGCGTTCGTGCTGGACGTGCAGACCGCGTGAGACGCCGTTTCATCCAGTCCCAAACATGCTCAATGGGGGACAGATCCGGAGATCTTGCTGGCCAGGGTAGTTGACTGACACCTTCTAGAGCACGTTGGGTGGCACGGGAATCATGCGGACGTGCATTGTCCTGTTGGAACAGAAGTTCCCTTGCCGGTCTAGGAATGGTAGAACGTTGGGTTCGATGACGATTTGGATGTACCGTGCACTATTCAGTGTCCCCTCAACGATCACCAGAGGTGTACGGCCAGTGTAGCTGATCGCTCCTTACACCATGATGCCGGATGTTGGCCCTGTGTGCATCCGTCGTATGCAGTCCTGATTGTGGCGCTCACCTGCACGGCGCCAAACACGCATACGACCATTATTGGCATCAAGGCAGAAGCGACCCCCATCGCTGAAGACGACACGCCTCCATTTGTCCCTCCATTCACGCCTGTCGCGACACTACTGGAGGCGGGCTGCACGATGTTGGGGCGTGAGTGGAAGACGGCCTATCGGTGCGCGGGACCGTAGCCCAGCTTCATGGAGACAGTTGCGAATGGTCCCCGCCGATACCCCAGGAGCAACAGTGTCCCTAATTTGCTGGGAAGTGGCGATGCTGTTCCCTACGGCACTGCGTAGGATCCAATGGTCTTGGCGTGCATCCGTGCGTCGCTGCGGTCCGGTCCCAGGTCGACGGGCACGTGCACCTTCCGCCGACCACTGGCGACAACATCGATGTACTGTGGAGACCTCACGCCCCACGTGTTGAGCAATTCGGCGGTACGTCCACCCGGCCTCCCGCATGCCCACTATACGCCCTCGCTCAAAGTCCGTGAAATGCACATACGGTTCACGTCCACGCTGTCGCGGCATGCTACCAGTGCAGCTAGCGCCATTCGACGGCCAACACCGCGGTTCCTGGTGTGTCCGCTGTGCCGTGCGTGTGATCATTGCTTGTACAGCCCTCTCGCAGTGTCCGGAGCAATTATGGTGGGTCTGACACACCGGCGTCAATGTGTTCTTATTTCCATTTCCAGGAGTGTATAATGTTGGATGCAGTTATTTTATTTGTGTTAAAACTACCAACACACGCTCACGCTGAGTGAAGCTAGGAAAAAGCTTTAAAGATTCGAGGTGGAGGTAGAGGTCTGCGATTACTTATATATTACTTCGTATAGGAAACTTCCTCTCAAGGTAGAGCTGGCTAAATGGTATTATACAGGTTACTTAACCACTCTGCCGTTATAACCTGGTTCTAATTCTTCGTGTTCAGCTCTTGAGACTTGTAATTTGATATTATAATACAAATAACCTTTTCATAACTTTATAGCCGTTTACAAAATACGAGGGCTGTTCAATAATGAATGATCACATTTTTTTTTTTCGACAACGTACCTTTACTCATCCTCATAATTTTGATGGTCCTTCTCAAAATAGTCTCCCCTGAATGCGCTGCACTTCTCCCAGCGTTTCTGCCAGTCTTCAAAGACATGCCGAAAACCAATTTTGAGAGATCCTTCAAAATCGCCTCCGCAGCCTTCACCACTGCTTCTGATGATGGATAATGTCTCCCACGAAGGCGTTTCTTCAAGTTAGGGAATAGAAAAAAGTCATATGGGGCTAAATCCGACCTATAGGGAGGGTGAGGGATGCACTTCACGTTGATTTTTGCAAGATATTCAGCAACAATATTGACAATATGCGGTAGCGCATTATCACTGCGCAGGCGATTTTGAAGGATCTCTCAATAAATGGTTTCCAGCATATCTTTGAAGACTGGCAGAAACGCTGGGAAAAGTGCTTCGCATTCTGGGGAGACTATTTTGAGAAGGACCATCAAAATTATGAGGATGAGTAAAGGTACATTGTTAAATATATATATTGAATATGTTTAAGAGGAATGGAATACCTAATCAAATAATTTCAAAGCGCATCATTAATCTCTGAATTCCATTCTCTCTGCATGGCCCGAAGTAAAACATACGAATAACGACTTTCTATTTAAAGAATACAAACAAAATGACAACAAAAATATCCCTGAAAACGCTATACTCAGAACAATTTTTAATTTACATAAAATGTGCTTTAAGGCTACCTACATTTCTAAATCGATAAACATTTACGAGGATTTTCTGAATAGTCCTCATCCTCACCCAGAAATGACGGCACTGCTTGTATGTTTCTCCCCTCACACTGTTAAAAGGACTCATGTAAAATTACAAGGTATTCCAGGCAATAGCTGACTGTAGGTAGTAATTCATGTTATTTATTATCATCATCATCACCATCACCATCATTATCAGTATCATTATCATCACCATCACCATCATTATCAGTATCATTATCATCACCATCACCATCATTATCAGTATCATTATCATCACCATCACCATCATTATCAGTATCATTATCATCACCATCACCATCATTATCAGTATCATTATCATCACCATCACCATCATTATCAGTATCATTATCATCACCATCGCCATCATTATCAGTATCATTATCATCACCATCACCATCATTATCATCACCATCATCAACATCATCACCATCATCATCACCATCATCATCACCATCATCATCACCATTATCAACATCATCACCATCATCATCACCATCATCATCACCATTATCAACATCATCACCATCATCAACATCATCACCATCATCAACATCATCACCATCATCACCATCATCAACATCATCACCATCATCACCATCACCATCACCATCATCACCAACATCATCACCATCATCAACATCATCATCACCATCATCAACATCATCATCACCATCACCATCATCAACATCATCATCACCATCACCATCATCAACATCATCATCACCATCACCATCACCAACATCATCATCACCATCATCACCATCACCATCACCAACATCATCACCATCACCAACATCATCACCATCATCAACATCATCATCACCATCATCATCATCATCATCATCATCATCATCATCATCATCATCATCATCATCATCATCATCATCATCATCATCATCATCATCATCATCATCATCATCATTATTATTATTATTATTATTATTATTATTATTATTATTATTATTATTATTATTATTATTATTATTATTAATCCTGTGAAACGAGAAGCACGGTAGGTTTTACTGTCTCCCCTTGGGAAGTACACTTCATTATTCTTGCTCATGCAGGACGTGCCGTCGCAAGTCTACCATCTATATCAGCTCTTACAGGAAACCTTGACGTATACAGAATGGAGGACGGCTGCAATTGCTTCCCTGCAGGTGTCGCCAACCACAATCTAATTACACTAAGCGTGACGTAATTTTCATGTAACCTATGTTCGGCTATTATACGATGGGTGGTCGATAGCTGTAGCTGTCAATAGATAATGCACATTAATGACTTCCTAAATGTTTTAAGTGCAAACACTGCAAAAATTACAGAAATGGGACTTCATCTACTTTTGTACGGACGATTTCTACAAACACTCTTTTCAATTCTATACAAAGTTTGATTTTATTGCTCTGGTTTTCTCCTATCCTAAAAGATAAATGTCTAGTAACTGTAAGTTCTATTACCCTGTACTCATTTGAGTATAATTTACTCATCGTCCGATATGACTTAAATTTGGAGGTTTTCTCTTATCCTGAAAGATGAATGTCTGGGAACTCTAAGCTCTATGTACCCTGTACTCATTTGAACATCATTTCATTCATTGTCCGATATGACTTAACGTTGGAGGTTTTCTCTTATCCTGAAAGATGAATGTCTGGTAACTCTAAGCTCTATGTTCTCTGTACTCATTTGAAATTCATTTCATTCATCGTCCGATATGACTTAACGTTGGAGGTTTCCTCTTATGCTGAAAGATGAATGTCTGGTAACTTGAAGCTCTATGTACCCTGTACTCATTTGAACATCATTTCATTCATCGTCCGATATGACTTAACGTTGGAGGTTTTCCCTTATCCTGAAAGATGAATGTCTGGTAGCTCTAAGCTCTATGTACCCTGTACTCATTTGAACATCATTTCATTCATCGTGCGATATGACTTAACGTTGGAGGTTTTCTCTTATCCTGAAAGATGAATGTCTGGTAACTTGAAGCTCTATGTACCCTGTACTCATTTGAACATCATTTCATTCATCGTCCGATATGACTTAACGTTGGAGGTTTTCCCTTATCCTGAAAGATGAATGTCTGGTAGCTCTAAGCTCTATGTACCCTGTACTCATTTGAACATCATTTCATTCATCGTCCGATATGACTTAACGTTGGAGGTTTTCTCTTATCCTGAAAG
Source organism: Mantis religiosa (assembly GCA_030765055.1). Classification (NCBI taxonomy): domain Eukaryota; kingdom Metazoa; phylum Arthropoda; class Insecta; order Mantodea; family Mantidae; genus Mantis; species Mantis religiosa. Next base: position 8,100,556 of record CM060958.1, read on the forward strand.
ACGAATGTCTGGTAGCTCTAAGCTCTATGTACCCTGTACTCATTTGAACATCATTTCATTCATCGTCCGATATGACTTAACGTTGGAGGTTTTCTTTTATTCTGAAAGATGAATGTCTGGTAGTTCTAAGCTCTATGTACCCTGTACTCATTAGAACATCATTTCATTCATCGTCTGATATGACTTAACGTTGGAGGTTTTCTTTTATTCTGAAAGATGAATGTCTGGTAGTTCTAAGCTCTGTGTACCCTGTACTCATTAGAACATCATTTCATTCATCGTCCGATATGACTTAACGTTGGAGGTTTTCTTTTATTCTGAAAGATGAATGTCTGGTAGTTCTAAGCTCTATGTACCCTGTTCTCATTAGAACATCATTTCATTCATCGTCCGATATGACTTAACGTTGGAGGTTCTACCTTGTCCTGAAAGATGAATGTCTGGTAACTCTAAGTTCTATGTACCGTGTACTCATTAGAACATCATTTCATTCATCGTCCGATATGACTTAACGTTGGAGGTTTTCTTTTATTCTGAAAGATGAATGTCTGGTAGTTCTAAGCTCTATGTACCCTGTTCTCATTAGAACATCATTTCATTCATCGTCCGATATGACTTAACGTTGGAGGTTCTACCTTGTCCTGAAAGATGAATGTCTGGTAACTCTAAGCTCTATGTACCCTGTACTCATTTGAAAATCATTTCATTCATCGTCCAAAATGAGTTATCTTGGGAGGACCTAAATGAAAGAATAAATACAAACACACCCCACTTCGCATTCCTTATAACCTTAGTTTTCCTAAGTGGATTTTTGATTTCTCCATAAATGTATTAATCATGAGTTAGAATTTTTAACAATGTCTGGCTTTATTGACCAAAACCTTCTTTTTCCTCTGTTTCAGCTGGTTGGAGCAGTATATTCGGTATATGCAGAGAAAAATTCAAAGCTTTATCTATTGTAGTTTTCTAGAAAAGTGTGCGTAAAGTTTAAAAAAAGCAAGTTACGGTAAATGGCAAAAGAAGATAATCTGTTTTCATGTAACATTATCAGAATTCAAAGTATTCCTGGTCCCTACTCCTTATCCCGGTTGTCTCAGAATCGTATCTCCATTTCTTTTCACCTGTCATCCTAATTCTTGTTTCTTTAGACACTTCCTGCACTTGTTTTTCTGCTTGTTTTGCTCTTGATGCGTAAATGTTTTCAAAGACAGTCAAAATTACTAAGCAAAAATAAAAAATTCTTATTTTCATCCGAAAACACTACTTAATGTCCTTAACGTCGTTGGATTACCTCTTGTGGTTTTATGTTAAATCTCGAGTTCAACGCCAACAAGCCAGAAAGAGTAAGTGATCTTATGAATAACATCAGGAGTGTTAAAAATAAGATCTGAAGCTTTCCTGGCGAGGAAACTCCTCACTTTCTTCTCGGGAAGACAGCTAGGTGAAAAGATGATTAGATATCAACGTTTCGGGAGTGTGCATCTCTTCCATCATCAGGATATTTTGGCCGCGCCGTGGCTCAGTGGTTTGACCGCGTGGCTCTCACCAAGGCGGTCCGGGTTCAATCCCAGGCGACCCCAAAGTGAGATTTGTGGTGGTCAACACGGCGCTGAGGCGGGTTTTCTCCGGGATATCCGGTTTTCCCCGGCATCTCATTCCACCGGTGCTCCATCTTCAACTCATGTATCATCAGTGTCACCGCCTGCAGTGCCGTATGTAGTAAAAGCGGGCGTCAAACACTACACACACACACACACACACACACACACACACACACACACACACACACACATACACATCAGTATATTTATAAAATATTATAACTACAGAGGAAATACTGGATATAACACAACTATAAAAAACAAAAAACACTATCAAAATTCGCATTACTGAACAAAAGACTGTTTTCTGTAAATTAAATGCCAGGTCAGGAGATGGCGTGAGTATAGAAAATTGTGTCAAGGAAACGTAACTACTTAACTTGATTGTCAAGCTGCATTGATATTTGCTTCTTAATTCGACGGATTTCCATTTTAAGGCCAGTTTCCATGAGGAGCTGAACTGAAATCCAGCATCACGATTAAGCGTGCTCCTTTCAGAGGAAATCGCCAAAGCCTCCTTAACTCTCCGCTCCCAGTAACTGTTGCATTCTCCTGAAAATTGGCTCTATGGTCGTTATCAAAACAACGCTCTGCCAGTCCAGACTTTTCAGGTTGCATTAAACGAATGCTACGTTCATGTTCGATTATTCTAGTAGCGATGGTCCTTCCAATTTTCGGGAGACGACCATCTTGGGAAAAAGTAACAGTTCAATTCTCACGTAGCATTACCTCACATACACAGTCTACCAAGGTCGATGACAATAACAAACAGCTCTCGTTGCAACAACACTCTCAGATGCTTGCCACACTCTTGTTACACAAGTACTATTCTTTCAACTCGTCACTTCATTAAATACCTTATTCGTAATTCGGGAGATTTCCAGAACAATAAAGAACCCTAAATAATGCAGATGTTACCAGAAGGTTCCATTTACCGCAGTTTGTTGGTTTCGATAAGTCTTTTATCTCAGGTATCTTTGTTGCCGGTTATTTGTTTACACTAGCCGCGCTATTGTTAACTGCTTATGCAAGCCCTTTATTACCGTGAAACAATAGCCGCCGTCTGTTTTCTATTTGTGCCAAAACTTTTATGCCTGTTACCGCGAGAGTACGAGCCTCCGCTACCAGTTGACCTTCCTGAATTAAGAAACTGGATTGAAGCAGCTATTGCTGCAATTATTGAATACATACTTATCAATGTTTGAAAGAACTCGGCTATAGACTTGATGTGTGCCGTGTGACAAAGGGTAGTCATATTGAACATTTATAAGGTTCTTGGTAAAACTGAGTTTCTTTTGTATTTGACAGATCATTTATAACTGAAAATTGAATGTAATAAATATTATGTACGCCCTGTATTTCGTCCTACATACGGCTAGTTTGATATAATTAATTTCCAAAATTTATTTTGTTTAATATTTCCACACGTTTTGCCAATTTGTTTTGACCCTGTTTCCTCTATAATTTCTCGTCTTCTAATAACCTCACTCTTGGCGTGTAAGAATAACTGAACATTTCTTTTCCTTTAGAGACCACCAAACATTCATCTTGACATCGACTACACTGCTTGCTAGATATGGTAGAGAAGATAAAAGACTTGAGCTATACGTCTTCTTTGACGTGACAATCTATTTCTCATTTTGAAGTGCACGTTAATCTGGTTTAGATAGCGGTGCGTGCGTGAACTTGCATTTGAGACCTTTGTATGTTTTGATAAACACTGGCAAGGAACAGAAAAATACGTTCGGAATTGAATCTCTTTGCTGCAAAAGTTACTTCCCTTTCCAATACAAATCTAATTTACTCTGCAAACAGCGTTTTATCACAGCGAAATATGAATTCCACGAATCTGCCTCTCGGCGCACGAAAAAAAAAGAAGGTAGTATAACGAAAGGGTGGAATTCCCCAGCTTCGGCAGCAAAATATTTGGATGGCGATAAAACATATGACCGATTTTAAGCAATCCATAGCGCTTAAAGGGAGTATTAGGTATTAAATTAAGGAATTTTACTTTAAACATAAAATATTTTTATTTTTTAACCACATGAAAGTGAGCTGCTGTAGATTACTATATAAGTTAATACCTCCAAATGGATTAGAAGCAGTGACATCACCGGTATTTATGTAAGAGCAAATAGAAACACTCATTTCCAGGTTTATACTGCCAGAACAGACTTTGGTCGGCCCTAATGCAGCTAATACCCCTCGGCTACGCTGTACGGCTTCCTCCATGTCATTTGAGCCTTGTGAATGTAATTAGTATTCATACATAGCCCACCATATTTTATAGGTAAGTCGCAATTCAATGTCTTATTTAGTTTATTACTCTCTGTTATAAAATCATTAAGAGAATATTTGTCATATATTAATTTATCAGGATAAAATTATGAAATGTCGCGAGGCGCTTGTTGTTCGGTTGCTGCTGCTGCGAGAGAGAGAGAGAGAGAGAGAGAGAGAGAGAGAGAGAGAGAGAGAGAGAGAGAGAGAGAGAAGAGAGAGAGAGAGAGAGAGAGAGAGAGAGAGAGAGAGAGAGAGAGAGAGAGAGAGAGAGAGAGAGAGAGAGAGAGAGAGAGAGAGAGAGAAGCAGGGAGTGAAAGAGACTGCGCCCAAGCCACGTCCACAAAGTGGTGAGCGCTTATCACTTGCTGAGGTAGAGACGGGGCGGGGAGAAGGGAAGGCGGAGGGATGTCTGGATACCTCTCCCCTTGTCTCGCAACACCACGGAAGATCGTGTGGCTTCGCCAACCTTCGAGAAACACCGGACCGGGTATAAATAGCACTACGGACGACTGAGTGAGTCACTCCCTGTGCTATCATGGCCGGCGATTTCAATGCTAAACATCAACGTTGGCATTGCGGTCGTCGGGCGGATGCAAGAGGCAATGAAATCATTCGCCTTATAGATGCGGACCCTCAACTTCAAGTACAGGGTCCCTGGCAATCCACTCATTACCCGCGAGGAGGAGGACTGCCCTCAGTCATAGACTTCGCAATCACAAAACATCTACCATACCATCTCACACTCACATCATTAAATGCATTACATTCAGATCACAATCCAGTGTTGACAGAGATCAACACAAGGGTTGCCAGTCACGACAACTCGCTTCAAACGCGAGAGGTTGATTGGGAAGGCGTCAGGAACTGCCTCCGCACTTCCATCCCGCCAAATCCCAAAATCACAAATATCCCAACCCTGGATAACGCCGTCTCATCCTTCACTTCCATCGTGAAGCGCACCACCTTTAATTTGACAGTCCATGCTCCGGCTCCTCTTCATCCTGACGTCCTCCCTTTGGACATCCTTCTTCTAATCCGGCGATCCTGGGCAGCACGGAGATTATACCAACGTCACCGCACGCCACATAATCGAGCGCTCCTAAGACGTTTACGTCGAGAGGTCAGTGTCCGTCTGCGCGAGCACAAGGTGCAAGCGTGGGAGGACAAAACGGCCAGGTTGCGCGTCGAGGATGGCGACGTGTGGAGGATAGCCAAAGCCCTCAGAAAACACAGAGGTCAGTACACCTCTCCCATTCATGGCACCCAGGGCCTGGCCTATGAACCCCAAGCCAATTTCGCTGACCATCTTGAGCGTACTATGTGTCCGAGAGATGACCCCCAGGACGATAACTTTTCTGAACGCGTCCGTCGGGAGGTGCGTCGTTTCTTACGTCACCCTCCTGAGGATGCGGAGAGACTCCCTACCATCTGTCCAAGTGAAGTCCAAGGCGTACTCCAACGTCTCAAACCAAAGAAGGCGGCGGGGCCGGACGGGCTGACTCCCCTAATGCTCCGCCATCTTCCCTTCAATGCGATTCTCTTCCTGACTAGGATTTTCAATATGTGCCTCGCCCTTGGGTACTTTCCACGAGAGTGGAGAGAGGCCCGGGTGATTTGCATATTGAAACCTGGGAAGAATCCGGTACACCCATCCAGCTACAGGTCCATTAGCCTCCTCTCCACCCTTTCGAAAGTTCTCGAGAGGCTAATTCTTGCTCGCTTGTCCCCAATATTGGTAGACATTCAAGCCGTTCCTGACCACCAATTTGGTTTTCGTCCTGGGCACTCGACAGTTCAGCAGTTGCTGCGTGTGGTGGAGACCGCCGCCCTGGGCTTCCAGGAAGGCGCCTTCACGGCCGCAGTTTCGTTGGATGTGGAGAAGGCCTTCTCTACGACATGGCATGCCGGACTCCTACACAAAATGATCCATCTGGGGCTCCCAACACAAGTGATCAACATTCTACACAGCTCCTTGCGACATCGCACATTTAAAGTCTCAGTCGCGGGGAAAACATCAACACTAAGGCCAGTGAGAGGCGGAGTCCCCGAAGGCTCTGTGCTATCCCCCACCCTCTTCAACGTCTTTATGGCAGATTTCCCCACAGAACCACGAGTCGAAATGGCACAATACGCTGACGACGTGTTTCTGTTCTGCAAGGACAAACACATTCTCAGAGCCTTCAACCCCATTCAAAGACATCTCCGCCTAACACAACAGTGGTGTCGGCGTTGGCGGATGTCCGTAAATCCGGACAAAAGCCACGCCATACTTTTTACAAAGCGCCACACCCCCGCAGACTGCCCCAACTTCAGCTACCGAGGTCGAAGGATAGAGTGGTCTAACTCTGTCCAGTACCTTGGTGTCAACTTGGATAGAGGTTTAACTTTTCGCCGACACATCAGGGACCTTTCGGCAAAGGTACAGGGAGCAATTGCTTCCCTGTACCCAATGCTGGGGTCTACCTCGATGCCAGTCCGCATGAAGTTATACCTCTTCCGAGCGCTGGTAATCCCGGTGATGCTATATGCCTGCGAGATCTGGGGCATGGCAGCAGACAGCTGTTTAGCATGGCTTCAACGTTCATAGAATAAAGGACTGCGGTCTTTCTATTCTGTGGGACGTTATTTCCCTACCAGGTTGCTCCACGAAGCATCGGGTCTTCCATACGTGGAGGATGAAATTAGGCGCCGGGCTTCAAAATTATACGCAAGTTTACCATCTCACAGAAGCGCCCTTGTCAGATCACTGGGAAATTATGACCCCACTAGACGCCGATCTAGACTGCATCGGGTCCCCCGTATGGCATGCGGGCACCCTAGATAACACGGGAGCTGAACCTATCAGCAGCTAAAGCTGAGCTCCTCATAATTCTTCCAAGCTGTTTGGCATCTAAATTTCTCCCCAACTAAATTACAAAATATTTAAAAAACAAAACAAAATGGGTGCTAAGTACTGCATCCTCTCTTTCGACCTGAAGGTACCTTGGTAACCTCAAAATTAACTTCCAATCAAAAACCTACATCACCTTCATCCTACATCTTTCATTAATAATCCTACCTGCAGTAAAACCCTTAACGGGTGGGCACGCAGCAAAAACCTTCTGGCTGTATACAGCCAGCCAGCACGAGCGAGCGAGCGAGAGTGAGTCACTCGTGGAGGAGGCGGTGGAATACCTCTACGAGAACCCCCCTCCACCAAGCGATGTGATCCACATCCCCATTGTCACCCCCAGACAGGTGGCAACCCAAATCCGTAGCCTCAAACCAAACAAATCCCCGGAGCATGATGGCGTCACGGCACTCATGCTCCCAAATCTTCCCAAAAGAGCGGTGATCCACTTGACGCGGATTTACAATGCATGCCTTTACCTCCGCCACTTTCCAACTTGTTGGAAAGAGGCGAGGGTGGTCTGCATTTGGAAGCCCGGCTAAAATCCACTCTTCCCTTCCAGCTAGCGGTCCATAAGTCTTCTGCCAATCGTCTCAAAGGTTTTTGAGCGATTGCTCCTGGCCCGCCTGACTCCTCTCTTCGAGGAAAGGCATCTCCTACCGGATCACCAGTTCGGGTTCCGTCAGGGCCACACCACGACCCTGCAGCTACTGCGATTGGTAGAAAAGGCTGCCCTGGGTTTCCAGGACAACCTCAAAACCGTCGCGGTGCTCCTGGACGTGGACAAAGCCTTCGCCACAATTTGGCACCAGGGACTGTTATACAAACTCAAAGAAGCACAACTCCCCTCCCCATACCACACCCTGATCAGTAGTTTCCTCCGCGATCGAACCTTCAGGGTTCGGGTCGAAGGCAAACTCTCCTCCGTCAGACCCATAGCAGCGGGAGTCCCGGAGGGCAGTGTACTGTCGCCATTACTCTTTGCTGCCTACATGTCTGACTTCCCTACAGAGCCTCGCACTGTCCTGTGCCACTATGCTGACGGCGTCCCTATCTTGGCCCAGAAAAAAAAACATCCGCTACTGCTCTGCCCTTCTGCTGGAGAAGGTCCTCCGCTGGCGCCCGGAAGGAGACCTGCGGTTGAGGCAGAGGAGGATTCCTTGGGTCCGATCTGCCAAATACCTGGGTGTCCGACTGGACCGCGGCCTCACACTCACCCCACATGCCCGTGAAAAAATCAGCCTCGGTCATGCAGCGCTTAGGCAGTTGTACCCTATCCTCCGTTCGACCATGCCCACTCGCCTGAAACTACGGGTGTATCGGGCGATCATCCCGCCCCTGATCCTGTATGGATGCGAGGTCTGGGGATCGGTGGCTCGTACCACCATCCGCAGACTGCAAGCCGTGCAGAACAGGACGCTTAGGATGATCAACGATACCGAACGTATGTTTCCTTCACACATCCTACACATCCGTTCTGGCATACCTTGCATTGAGGACGTTGTGCGTGAACGCTCGCGCACATTGTATGCCAGGATTATATCCCATCCCAACCTCCTAGTGAAGACACTAGGGCAATATGACCACCGTGTGCCCAGGAGGAGAAAGAGCTACCGCCTCCCCAAGGACGCCCTTGGGTGGTGAGACCAGCCTCTCATCCTCTCAACACTACACCCTGTCCCGGCCACAACAGGACAGGATGTGGCCTGTCGGCTGACCCCCGGCAGACAGGTCCCCCTGTGTGACCTCGAGGAGAACCACAACCTAAACGGTCCCCAACCGCCCGACCTCTCGCTCCTGGCCGCGCCACTCTGGACGGACACTGCAACGCAGGACGCCCCTAGCGTGGTGGTTTAGGGCACTGGCTTCCTACTTGGAAGCTCATTCCGCCGCCAGGAGCACTAGCAGAGGTCGAATCAAGTCCATCGGTTAACAAGGACATCCAAGCATTGCAGGAAAGAGAAACTCTATAAGACCGCAGGGGTAAATCCGCATAGCGGATAGGTACCATGGCGCTCTGCCCACCGTCCGGGAGCACCCGGACGACTTGTTCTCGCTCTTGGCTCTTGGAGTGAGTCACAAACCCTCAACTTCAAGTGCAGAGTCCCTGGCAACCCACTCACTATCCGCGAGGTGGAGGAATGGCTTCAGTCATCGACTTCACTATCATAAGACATCTACCATTTCATCTCACCCTTACGTCTCTAAATGTTTTACATTCCGATCACAATGAGGTGTTGGCAGAAATCAACACCAGGTTTGCCAGTCATGACATCTCGCTTCAAACGCGAGAAGTCGATTGGGAAGGCGTCAGGAATTGCCTCCACACTTCCATCCCGCCAAACAGCAAAATCACAAATATACCTACCCTGGAGAAGGCAATCTCCTCCTTCACTTCCATCGTGACACGAACTGCCAAAAACCCTACAGCCCACGCTGCAGCTCCCCTTCATCCTGATGTCCTCCCTTTGGGCATAATCCTTCTAATCCAGCGATCCTGGGCAGCACGGAGACTATATCAGCGTCACCGCACGCCACATAATCGAGCGCTCCTACGACGTTTACATCGAGAGGTCAGTGTCCGACTGCGTGAGCACAAGGTGCAAGCGTGGGAGGACAAAATGGCCAGGTTGCGCGTCGAAGATGGCGACGTGTGGAGGATAGTCAAAGTCCTCATAAACCACAAAGGTCAATACACCTCCCCCATCCATGGCACCCAAGGCCTGGCCTATGAATCCCAGGCCAAAGCTAATGATTTCGCTGACTAACTTGAACGTACCTTGTGTCCAAGGCGACCCCCAGGGCGTCAGCTTTTCTGAACGTGTCCGCCGGGAGGTGCGTCGTTTCTTACGTCGCCCTCCTGATGATGCGAAAAGACTACCAATCATCCGACCTAGTGAAGTCCAAAGCGTACTCCATCGTCTCAAACCAAAATAGGCGGGGCGCCTGATGAGCTGACACTTCTCATGCTCCGCCGTCTTCCCTTTAATGCGGTACTCTTCCTAGCTAGGGTTTTCAATATGTGTATTACGCTTGGGTACTTTCGACGAAAGTGGAGGGAGCCCCGGTTGATATGCATATTGAAACCTGGGAAGAATCCGGTGCACCCTTCCAGCTACCGATCCATTAGTCTCGAGAGGTTGATTCTCTCCCGCTTGTCTACAATTCTGGGAGACATTCAAGCCATTCCCGACCCCCAGTTTGGATTTCGTCCTGGGCGCTCGACACTCCAGCAACTACTGCGTGTGGTGGAGACCGCTGCCCTGGGCTTCCAGGAAGGTACCTTCACGGCTGCAGTTTCGTTGGACATTGAGAAAGCTTTCTCTACGACATGGCGTGCCGGACTCCTATACAAACTGATCCACATGGGGTTCCCAACACAGATGATCAACTTCCTACACAGCTACTTACGGCACTGCACCTTCAAAGTCACAATCGCGGGGAAAACATCAACACTAAGACCAGTGGGAGGCGGAGTCCCCGAAGGCTCTGTACTATCTCCCACCTTATTCAACGTCTTTATGGCAGACTTCTCCATAGAGCCACGAGTCGAAATGGTACAATACTGACGACGTGCTTCTGTTCTGCAAAGACAAACACATCCTCAGAGCCTTCAACCCCTTACAAAGACACCTCCGTCTATCACAACAGTGGTGTCGGCGTTGGCGGATGTCCGTTAATCTGGACAAAAGCCACGCCATACTTTTTTAAAAAGCGCCACATCCCCGCAGAGTGCCCCAACTTCAGCTACCAGGTCGAAAGATAGAGTAGAGTAACTCTGCCCAGTTTAGGAGTCGATTTGGGCAGAGGTCTAACTTTTCGCCAGCATATCAGGGACCTATCGTCGAAGGTGCTGGGAGCAATTGCTTCCCTGTATCCAATGCTGGGGTTGACCTCGATGCCGTTGGTTTGAAGTTATACCTCTTCCGAGCGCTGGTAATTCCTGTCATGCTTCATGCCTGCGAGATCTGGGGCGTGGCCGCAGATAGCTGGTTGACATGGCTTCAACGTGCACAGAATAGAGGACTACGGTCTATATATTCTCTGGGTCGTTATTTTCCTACCAGGTTGCTTCAACAATGGCGTTTCGAGGTAAAGACACTGTTAAAACCAAAATAGTAATTGATGATATTATCTTAGAACAAGTTACGGGTTTTAAATATTTGGGAACATATGTCAGTCATACATATGAAAATTATTTTAAAAATAAATTACCAATGTTTCAACAAATATGCGGCATAATAAATAGAAGACTAAAAACTAAAAACCATAAAAGAAACACGGATGAAATTTTATAAAGTAATGGCTGTGCCTGCTTTTCTTTTTGGTTCTGAAACATGGACATTAACAAAAGTAGACAAAACAAGATACGGGCTGCCGAAATGAGATTTTTAAGAGCGGTAAAGGGATGTACTCTTTTAGATAAAATCCCAAATGAAAAAATAAGAGAAGATTTAGAAATAAGTTCTTTAGAAGAAAAAGTAATAAATTATAGAAATGAATGAAGAGAGCATATTGAGAGAATGCCGAGAGATAGGATCCCAAGAAGAGTTATAAACTATAAACCTAGAGGAAAGAGGCATTTGGAAAGACCACGAAAACCATGGTCAGACATGTTTTAAGCCGGAACAGGCAGCATTGCCTAGCCCTTGGAGTGAAGAAGAAGAAGAAGAAGGAGAAGAGGAAGAAGAAGAAGAAGAAGAAGAAGAAGAAGAAGAAGAAGAGAAGAAGAAGAAGAAGAGGAAGAAGAGAAGAAGAAGAAGAAGAGGAAGAAGAGGATGAAGAGGAAGAGGAAGAGGAAGAGGAAGAGGAAGAGGAAGAGGAAGAGGAAGAGGAAGAGAAGAGGAAGAGGAAGAGGAAGAGGAAGAGGAAGAGGAAGAGGAAGAAGAAGAGGAAGAAGAAGAAGAGGAAGAGGAAGAGGAAGAGGAAGAAGAAGAAGAAGAAGAGGAAGAAGAAGAAGAGGAAGAAGAAG